>AP028439.1:15107994-15473756 GCA_036509395.1 Antheraea yamamai | reverse complement strand
TATTTTCAAAAAGAATGCTTGATTTGTATGACGTTCCTTCTGTTCTATACAATAACAGTATACTAACCTGGTTACTACATAAGAAATTTCTTGGGGTCTGTTTGGACACAAAATTATCATTTGAGTCACATATTAATAATATTATCAGTAATGCTACCAAAGGATTAAATATTTTACGTTCTTTAGCTGGTGTTCACTGGGGATCTGATCCTAAGGTCTTGTCTCTCCTTTACAAAGGTATAGTTAGAAGCCACTTTGACTATAGCTCTTTAGCTTACATGTGTGCGAGTAGTAGATTCCTTAGGAAGTTAGATGTGATTCAAAATAAAGCATTAAGGATTATAACTGGTGCTATGTGTTCTACGCCAGTAATTGCAATGGAGTCTGAAACATGTATAATGCCTTTGAAAATAAGACGGTTTCAGATTGCTCAAAAATTTTGTATCAAACTACTGGCTAATGACAATACATTTGTTTTGGATAGGATATTACCTAGACATGATCTTCCAGCAACTTTTGTAAATAATGCTAACATAGATGTTCAGGATATTGTGTCTGAACATTCACCAGAAATATTAAAAATTGTGTTAAACAATAAAAATGTATGTAGGAATATCCATATTGCAAACCCTTTGCCTATTTATGAAATTGGATATAATTCTGCTATTAATAATACTGTAATAATTGATTTTGGGAAAGTTAAAAGCCACTTTGATTTCTTGGAATATATTAATAATCAGCCAAATGTTTATACATTATATACGGACGGCTCAAAAGTGTCAGATAATGTAGCTTCTGCTTATTATGATCCACAAGTCCAAATGACCTCATGTTTCAAATTGGACACTCAATGTAGTATTTTTACAGCTGAATCATATGCAATTTATAGAGCTCTCTTATATATAAACAATGTAAATGAATCCAAATTTTTAATTTTTACTGATAGTAAAAGTGTATTGTTAACGCTAGAAAATAATTCTATAAGATTTAATTTGAACCATGTCATATATTCTATTAAACGGTTACTGTTTGAGCTATATCAAAGAGGTAAATGTATTACATTTAAATGGGTACCTTCACATTCTGGTATCTCTGGAAATGAAATAGTAAATAGAGCGGCCCGAGGAATGTGGAATGAAGACCACTCTACACAGACGAAAGTCGCTTATACTGATTTCCTTCAGATGTTAACTGAAAAGGTTAAAATAATCTGGAAAGAATATTATAAGATTATCACTCAGAATAAAGGCAAATGGTACGCAAGGATACAGAATACCCCGCCGCATAGACCCTGGTTTTATAAAGTTAAAGATGCCGAAAGGAAGTTCATTACCTTGATTAATAGATTGCGATTTGGACACTGTAGAACTTCTGCGCATCTTTCAAGGTTGAAAATTATATCAGAAGATAAATGCGACTTTTGTAATAAAACTGCGGATCTTCAACATATTATTATGAACTGTGGAAAATTTAAAATGGAACGTCTTATTTTAGTAACAGAGCTTGAAAGCGTTTCTAATAACATTGAGGTTCCGAATGAATTACATTTGCTTTTAGCAAATCCATTATTTTATAAACCTATATATAATTTTGTTATAAATACTGTAGAATTACTGTAATCGTTAACACATTTATAATGTATGTTAAAGATGTAACTTTTAATATTGTACATTTTATTTAAGAAAGTTTTTAATACTAAGTTAGGCTTAAAGGACTTGTATCCAGTGGCCTTAATAAATTTAAAAAAAAAAAAGCGTGACGCTACATCCGTTCAAAAAAACAACAAATTCAACGGACGTTTCTTTGGTTTGATTGATTTTTTTATTAGATGTCAAAGAAAATGATAATAAATAAGTGAAGATATTTTTCAATCAAACGTGTTATAGATTATATCGTATTAGCAATATTTTTTTAGTAATTGTACCTTTTTTATGTGGAAAGAAAAATGAAGGATCCCTTTGTAAAAGATATCGATTCACCGGTAAGGGAGGGTTTGAAAAATGCTGATGGATGTTACAATAAAAATATATTTAAAACATCATCATTCGCTAATTCCCGTCGCGCGTTACAATCTGGCGCCGACAAGATAACAAAAACCTTTCGCAGCGTCAGAAATACTTTTGGTAATTTATCACAGGTATGTACACAGCTTATTATAAAAATTCGTTATTTTCTTCACGTATTAATATTATTTGTATTGGTTATTGTCCAAATAATGTAAAGGTATGGAGTAAAGACTTCGAATTGTCAATGTTGTGAATAAATATTATTTCTAAAAGTTTTAGAAGTTTATCATTAGCTACCAAACAAATATTTATTGAGAAATGTAAAAGAAAATAATAAACTAAGTTATCTTTGCCTAGGAATGATAATAGTGTAAATTAAAATATGCGGCATAAAAACGAATTAATTATTATATTTATTGTTAATCATTACACAGTATAAAACAAAGTCTTCTGCCATGTCTGTCTGTCTGTTCGCAATAAACTCAAAAACTACTGAACAGATTTTCTTATGGTTTTAACCAGTAGATACAGTGATTGACAAGGAACATTTAGGTATATAATTTGTAAAAGTTTTTTATTGTCAGGGTGGGACAACGTCAGCCAGGCCCGCTAGTAATATATAAGTATTGTAAACTTATTGTAATCTGTCTATTACTGGCTCAGTTCATATCTCATGTTCTATTCCAGAATATAAGAAACTCTTATGTCAAGTTTAAATAGAATCGTATTAGCAATGGAAATAATGTATTTGAATAACAAACATACTTTTCAATATTTAATATTAATCGGAACAACCAGTAAATCAGTTTACCTTGAGAAATTAAAAACATTTAATACTTATCAATTTGTTAAAAACAATTCGTAAACTTCTTTAATTAATGGCGTCGTGTGTAAGCAATGCACAATTCCAACAATGTCATGAACATATAGTGTGCGGTGTCTGTGGCAGATAGCATTATAAACGAAGGAGACAGATTATAAAATGTAATTCAAAAATGAAGATAATTAATTTGTGTTTAGACCAAGTTATTGTATGTTTCCCACCAATATACATATAGGCAAACTTAGATACATGTTGATTCAGAACTAGACAATCTGATTAAAGTTTGATTTTGTTAATTTTAATAAATAATGACAAGACATAAAATTAAAGGGTTATTATTCACTAAAGCTAAGACAGACGTAAGGTTAGTAGAATGGGGAATATAAGGAGGAAGGACATCAAAAAGGGAGAATCTGTTTCTCAAACAATTAGAAAATACTGACCTGAAGAATCTGAAGTTGTCTAGACTTAATTTAGACAAATGCACCGGTGAACAAGTGTGACCTAGATGTAGGTGACAGATGATGGAAGTAACGGCCTTACTTAAATATGGGAATTTCTAAAACCATGGTTTTTGGGGAACTTCATTTTGGAAAGAACCATAAGATTTGCCCTTATATTTTCTGGAAAGATTCCAATCCTTTTGCCATGCTTCTAATAATCTAGTTTTAGCTAGAGAACGTAGATCTTCTGTATACAGTCTAAAATAGTTTGCAGGAACTCCATTGTCATGTTTACGTGCTAGTAACCTTTTTACTGCAACTCTCACTGCGCTTTATAATATATATTAGAAAATGTCAAATGGAACGACTTCAGTTTTTGCATTGTCATGAGCTATGAAATCTGTCATGGGTAATTTATATTGTGAATGTATAATTATTAAATGTTTTCCTAAAAGTTCAAGGAACCAGATTGGATAGCATTCTATATTATTATCTATCTACTATAATATAATAAACTATGCATAATAATGTTCATGGATTCATTAACAGAATTATGGGTTACAACATACTATCTTTCAAGTATATAAAGAATTTTGTATAAACTTTTTCAGCACTTCCGACTGGGTGGTAGACGGCGCCATCGGCTAACTGAGACTGGATCTCCATGCCGAACTCCGTCAACACCGGTCATAAAGAAGAAGCAAGTATGTTATTCTTCTATGCACTTATGAATATATCTGTGGATATAATAAGAATGTAAATCTAAAGTGTTTGTACTTTTTACATTCCTATAAAAAAAATTGTATAATAAAATACATTTCAATCACTTTTAGATATGTCTGCCTGTCTTTCTGTTTGTCTATCTACCTGTCTGTTTGTTTGACCATGCATCACTGTTAAAGTACTGTGTTCATCATAAAACCTCATCAATGAAATCATAAAACATACCCTCGAGTAACATTTTGTCTTTGTTTCATTAAAATTGGTTTACTCTATCAAAAGTTATTGTAATTTGAGTGATCGCTCGAGTTGAGTACGAGAGAAAAGGAGATAAGTAAATGGACTTAATACATTTAAATGACTTTATTAATCACTGTTTTTTTACATAGGGTTCCACTCGGATGAAGTAGCTGGCACAGCTAGTAAACAAATAAGATGATAATAAACTAGGTAGGACCTGGCCGTTATTTGAAAGTGATGACGGGATACCACTAAAATTGTGATAATCATTTAAGCTATTTATAAACTCATAAATCACAAAAGGAAACAGAAAATAAGATAATCACAAAAAGAAATAATAATAAGAAATCAAATGGCCCAAAAACACCTTAATCAGAAGCCGTGTTATTACAAAAAAGTTAATTACGTATTAAATACTTGGTTTAAAAAAGTTTCCTAAAAAACGCACCGCGCTCGCCCGAGGCAAGTTCGCGTCATCCTTTTTCACAAATCTAACCTAACGTAACCAAAGCGATACAAAAAGCAAGATGGCGGACATTCAGCGACCGCTGTGCATTTAATATGATATCTTTTTAAAGCCAGGGTTCAATACGTATTTAACTTTTTTGTAATAACACCGAAGGAGTTTAAGCTAGAGATGTATGACTTTGATTTAACATACATTAGATACTTGTATTATTGTTGAAAGATAAAAGGCCTTCAAGACTCTATGAAGTTATACTAAAAGATTTTTGAAAATAAATATAAAAATTGCCTTAATTGATTTTATAGACTATGAAATCAAAAACGTGATTACATAAAATCTGTTATCATTTCCATTGAAGGATAAATTTATTAACCAGAATAATCCGCAGTTAACAACCTTAACTAGGTTTTATTTAGAAATATTTTTGAGGAATTTTGTTCCATTAAAATCCATAAAGAATACCAATGTTTCTACTTCATCTTGATATGTTATCTTCAGTAAACTTTCTTTATTTCAGTTGTTAGGTCGAAGTCCTGCTAAACTGTATAGCCCATTCGGTATCGAAACGCCACATAGTCGTGATTTCCGGATGTCTCCATACATGCCAGACACTCCAGAGCATGGGTGAGCAATTTAAATAAACTTTTGCCTGCCTATACTTTTAAAGTTATGTACGCAGTTATAAATTTTGCCATTTACATTGATTATTGTATATTTTACCTAAAATCTAATTACATATTCATGGTAATTTTTGAGGTGGTTTCGAATGTGTAAGACTAGAAAATCAAGACAGTCACTGAATCTTTTTGGGTTAATCAGTCAGATGAACTATTCTTTTGCCAGAGGTATTCCCATAAGCTTAAACACCTGGGCTTTGAACATTTCTTTCAAATTAATAGAGTTAGACAGATTAATTGAACAGTTGATTAAATAAGAATAATTGCTTATATGGTGCCTCTGATCCAAAGACAGCCCAGTGAATGTAGATATAAAACTTTCCACTTATAAGAATATTAGATTAGGAATAATTAAGGAATTAATATGGGATATTTGGTACAATACTCGATTGTTTATGTCTACAAAAATCATAAAAAGTTGCAGGAATTGTAAATAATAAATGTCAAAATCTCTCTAGTAAAATAATGCATGTGACGTGTAACAGGACTTGTATACATATAATTTTCAGACTATCACCGAAGAGACGTAAAGGCGTCGCTCATTCGTGGCACATTCTAGCTAAGAAGAGACCTCGGGCGCTCTTCCATTAGCATTGTAATAACTAATAATATAGTTATACGCACAATATTGTAACCCACCGCTTTTTAAGACTGCTTTTACGTATTATTAAACATCTATGACCGTTTTGAACAATTAGTACTTCAATAAGAAATCCACAAAGATCTCAGGACACCAAAAATTGTTATATATCACGTACAAACTATAGTTCATGTTTTTCACATATTTATCTTAATATTCCTGAAAAACAACAATGGAAAACTTAAAGAAGTCGAGGTGACATTCTGTATGTACTCACAAACCAATAATACATTTATTTTGAACAATACACACAGAAATATTTTGTTTATCTTTTAAATGTAAGCTAAAAAACGAAATATTAATTATTATATTTTAAATTAAATTATGTAACTTATTATCTATGCATTACCCACATCTAACAACACTTGTGAAAGGTTATAAAAGATGGCTTGTGGAATGTTTTATTACAATGAAAAAGTCTCACACTAAAACAATGGAAATGTTCTACAATTTTGCCAGTGTCATGTGAATTCTTTGCTAATTCAAATAAAGAAATTTAATAAAGTATTTGAACAGTACTTTAATCAATCAACAGGTTACTAAAACAGAACAAAAAGATGCTTCACTGTCATAACATTCACATCAGCACATTATGTAATAGAAGGTTTGAAAATCGCGAAGTTTCTGTAGTATAAGTTCGTATTTTCCCATTAGACCATGTTAGAACATTTCTTGAGGACTTTCGTATGTACCTTTTAACACCGGTTAGGTACCAGTAATATTAAATTCATTCTAAAAATATCAATATTTCACTTGTCCACTAATGGACCACAAAAAAATACATGAAGGGATTGTAGTTGATAATAAAATATACTTATCATTATGAAGGTATCATATCCAGTATTAACATGCCAAAATCGTGTCTAGCTTCGTTTTCAAGTTTAAGTAAATAAGGTAATTTTATAATAGGTAGGTTTTTATACTATTCTCGCAGTGTTATAAAGATAAACAGTATGACGCTGGTTTATGATAAAATAATGTTTTGGAAAGAAAGTGGATTTGTTGGTTTTTTAAATTTGATATTGTTAGATATGATAGAATAATTATAAACACTGCCATTTGGAGTATTCAATTTCAGTCATTAACACAAAGTTGCTAAGGAATATTGGCCAAACACTAATAGTATAGCAAAAAATTTATCAAATGTACCTGTAGACAGGTAAAACAAATTGTGAAACCCTTTAAGAGTTTACAATTATCTTTTGATCGTTTCTAACATTATATTGAGACACTTTTTCTTGTGATTCCAAAATTTCGAACATTATTGTTACAAGCTTACTCTAAATTTCCTCTGGTTCTGCATTACACTAATGCACTTAGCCTGGTGACAATTAAATATTAAATCAATATAATGAACATACTAAGTAAATTCATTCTTCAGCTTTGTTATAAAAACCAGTGTTGTATGTTGTTACAGAAAAAAATTAAAGATAAAAAATTTAATCTCATAGCTCTTCTTCTTATTACATACATAAAATATGTATTTCAATTTACAATTGTATTTAAATCAATATAGTTGAGAAATGGGACTTACTCATAGAAAGAAATGAATAGATATGATCAGTAATCGGTTTTTTGGGTTTGAAGTAATATTTCTCTGATTGTTGAAATTTCTAATACTGTTAATAAAAAGGACTACGTCATGTGCAAATCATGTCTTACATAATTTAGGTAGAATTATCAAATTGGACTTTAAATAAGTACATAGATATTATAATAAACATACATATAACTTGGATTTAATATATACTAACCGGCCCGGCAGACGTTGTCCCGCCCGGATTATAAAAAAATCCTTGACAAATTATATACTAAAACTTTCCTCATGAATCCCTCTATCCACTGGTGAAACCCGCATAAAAATCCGTTCAGTAGTTTTTGAATTTATAGCGAACAGACAGACAGACAGACGCAGTAGGGGACTTTGTTTTATACTATGTAATGATACATTAGTTAATTGAAGTTAAGTACTGTTTAACTTTGTGATATTGCGTATAAAACGCTTTGCTATGACAATACTGTAATCTGCCAATATATTGGAATTTAATATATAATGTTATTGATTAACTATACTTTTTCACATTTGTAGTGTTGTATTTTGAAATAATCTCTCCTGTATTATTTTATCCAAAGACAATTCATACCATAGTAGGACTAAATAATCTTTTTCAAATCGATTTTATTTTTTGTCATTCAGTAAACATTTTTGGAAGTAGTAATATTTTTTTATTTTAATTATTTATATTTTAAGAGTTCTCTAGTGTATACATTTTTCACATTAATAATTGTTTTTAAATAACTTTCCTTGTATTTTTAATAACGATGATGTATATTCTCTAACTACATTAAAATGTTTATTTGTTATGGAACATATTTTTAGGGTCGGTGATTTAATTAAGCTATTTATTTTAAAGTACCTAGAAATATAATTGAACTATGTTTTTTTAACAAATCTGGCATTAATTAGACAAAAGTTGTATACAAAATAACGTTAATGCTAACATATCCTAAAAAAAACGTTAAGACAAGATTTTTTAAAGTGTTATACATTAAATTTTAAATCAATTTTGTAACGACTCTGTACAGTGACCTTAAATTTATTCAATAGCTCAAATTGTGTTTTATTTGTTAGTCCCAGGAACTGCGATTGTGTATTCAATGAAATTTTTGACGTTTTATAGCACTGCAGATATTCTATCTCAACGAATGTGTTGTTTTAGTTTTTGAAGTTGTACTTCTTTTGGCGCGTTAGGGAAAAATGATGAGAGTAATTTTTACGATGCGCGCGCATATCGTCACGAAGAACCGACACCCTGAAGTTATTGCGATGCGCGCGCGCACACCGTCACGAAAAACCGACACTCTGTAGTTATAACAATGCGCGTGCGCACCGTCACGAACAACCGACACCCTGTAGTTATAACAATGCGCGCGCACATCGTCACGAAAAACCGACACCCTGAAGTTATTACGATGCGCGCGCGCACACCGTCACGAAAAACCGACACCCTGTACTTATTACAATGCGCGCGCACACCGTCACGAAAAACCGACACCCTGAAATTATTACGATGCGCGCGCGCACACCGTCACGAAAAACCGACACCCTGAAGTTATTACGATGCGCGCGCGCACACCGTCAGGAAAAACCGACACCCTGAAGTTAGCTATAGTCGACATTTTGTTTCTTTGTATTTGTTGTTTGTAATTCTTTGTATTAAAACTTTCAATGTATTAAATACCTTTTTTCTATTGTTAGCGTCGTTTTTTCTATAAACGTAGAATAAGGCGAAAGATAAAATTTTTGAAAAGATTTTTTGAATTGTTATATGTCAAAAACGGTGGCTCGTAGGGAAAAGTATTCATATATGTTTTGTAGATAATTTTTGTCTGAGGTATTTTTATGATAAAACTTACCGTTTTGCTAAAAATCGCGAAAAACTCATTTTTTTTTTACCTTTGACCTTGAATAAAATAAATTCCATACAGGGGAAAGATGGGGAAATTTCAAAATTTTATTTTTAATCATATATTAAACAATCTTACTGATTTTCAGCTTGGTGGGAATTTAGGTAGCTTTACTCTTATTTTTTGATCTAATTTGACCGGACTATCTGTACAACTTGACATGAAAACTTTTTATTGTTTGTAAATCCGTTAAATCCGATTGTAAATGGATAATGTATGGTACTTACAATCACTACATATTATAAAACAAAGTCCTTTGCCACGTCTGTCTGTTCGCGATAAACTTAAAAACTACTGAACGGATATTCATGCGACTTTCATCAGTAGAAGTAGTTCATGAGGAAGGTTTATGTATATAATTTGTCAAGGTTTTTATTTTATCAGGACGGGGAAATTTCCACAGGGCCCGCTAGTATACAAATATATATAAGTACTAAAAATACAGAACCCAATTTGTTCAGCATTTTTGTAGGATCCCAATAAAGTAACGCTCTTTAGGAAGACAACGAATGTAGACTATTTTAGAGTTAAGCACGAATATTGTTTTTTAGCCACGCGTTTAAACAGTGTCTATATAATATTTTTGCAAATAAAAAGTAGTTGTATACTCGTATCCGACGTAACAAACTTAAAAGGAAATCGAAAAAATACAATTATTATATTTGCTCTACTGATGCGACATAATGTTCCACGCTCCGCTCCGCTTCAGTTAATTCCACACAACTTAGCGCAGGTCGTCGCTACATTTGCCCTTCGCGGTCGGTTCTTTAGCGCGTGGCCACGATTGTTTTGCACCAAATTATATTTTTTCTAATCCTATCCTTTAGAGATGGTTCGAGAATAACTCTTGTCATAGTTCGAAAACGAAGTTGCCTAAATAACTCTTGTCATAGTTCGAAGACGAAGCTGCCTAAATTCGTTTGCAATATAAATTTTGTATAGCAGTAGCAGCCAGTTGTAGTCCGGTGAAGCTAAACCTTGCTAGGTCAATAGCGTAGTCATTTCAAGAAATGAAAAAAAAGTAGCAACCTGGAAATTCATGTATGTATCAGTTCTATTGACTAACTATTAATTGATTTCTAAATTAAAAATCTAATTAAAGAAATTAGTCTAAGCTGTCAACTTCCCAGTTGGATTTAGTTGTATTTGTAAAACGGGAAGCACTATGGAAGTGGGCGCGAATACATATTGTATATTAAAAAGCATATTATATTAAATCAGATGTAGTTAAATAAATTATCAAAAGTTGACTTACCTCTGTAAAGTTTTTCCCATATATTTTTACTAAAGATTCGGAGCATACAGACATCTGACGCTATCATAGAAAAAAAGTAACGTGCATTACCGTCATTTTGTAAATAACTGGGCTGCCGTATAAAAGTAAATGTTGTTACTAAACAAATCAAATTTCATTTAAAGACATCCCTACATAATAAAAAAGTATGGTTTCGGAGTAATAGACATCAATACTTCAGAAGTTGGGGTATGGCAAATAGAACATCCGGCGGCAAAGTTGCCAGGTTTTACGGTACTATTATTTAATATATATCCAAAAGCAGTTTTGATAGCAATTATAAATTACCAAATTGTTTGCTATATCGCGGGACTCAGAAAACAGGCCGCGGGCTATAGTTTGACCGCCACGACTATAAATTAACTTGCAGAAACATTTTACTAATACATGTGTGGTTACATTTTAAAATAAACTAAATCTCCAATTTTAGCCGTCCCTAATATTATATACAGAGCAATCGCTGTCGTTCATTCGCTGAAGCTTGGCTTTGACAAGTACTCTGTGGCTTTGACTGAGACATTAGCGAAAGTAATTATTGTTTTGTAGTCGATGTTTAGTGATGTCAGATATCTAAATATAAGTATTTAAGAGGCATATTTCACCACCTCGAACCCGTACGACAACAATATTATATAAATCGGTATCAGGGGTGACCTACTTAGGTGGTTCTCATCATATCTTGAATATAGATCTCAAGCGGTAGTTGTCAACAATTATGTTTGGAGCCGGGTACCTATTCACAGTGGCATACCACAGGGTTCCCTCTTAGGTCCTTTACTTTTCACTGTATTTACTAATGACATTAATAAGTGTATAAAATTTGCCCGCTTGTTATGTTTTGCTGACGATATGAAAATATTCAAAGCTATTACATCGCAGCTAGATATACACCAAATTCAACAGGACCTGCTTAGTCTGGACGTGTATTGCACGAAAAACAAGCTCGTTTTGAATCCATCGAAATGTTTCTCGGTTACTTTCACTCGTAAGACCAAGTTCCACATTTCTAAGTACTACCTGAAAGGCTTTGAACTACAAAGAGAAAATATCATTCGTGATCTGGGCATGTTCTTCTCGATTCCAAATTACTTTTCGACAGCCATATTGACAATGTTGTACAAAAAGCTTTCAGGGCACTAGGGTTTGTCATGCGAAACGCTAAATACTTTAACAACATAAAGACATTAAAGATATTATATTGTTCTTATGTTCGTAGTAGGTAGTTTAGAATATGCATAGCAAATCTGGAATCCTAGATACCATTTATATATAAATCGTTTAGAAAATATCCAGAGAAGATTCATTAAATATCTATATTATCGTTTACATGATACCTACGATCCCAATAATTACAGTGAAGTTTGTAGTAAGCACCATTTGTTGCCTCTTGTGAAGCGACGAGAAATAGCAGATATAACATACCTGCTCAAAATTACTTCTAATATTGTAGATTGTCCCGAACTTCTGACGAAATTATTAATTAATGTTCCGACCAAACATCTACGTACAAACCCCCTCTTTCGCTGCCCACTGTTTCCACAAATTACCGGCAGAATTCATATTTATGGCGAGCTAGTCACTCCTTCAACACTATGAGTGAGATAGGTGATTTTGACCTATTTAATACTAAAAATAAAGCGACAACATTTTTAACAAGGACGTTCTTTAATGATGGCGATTGCAAATAGTAATAGACTGTTAATATTCTTGAATTTCTTCTTTTATTATGTTTACCTAATACCATATAATGGAAGTGATTGTATTCTGTTTTATATCGGCGAAGACTTATAAATGGCTTAATGATTTCTATTCTAATAACTATGTATTGTACATTTTAGCTGTTAGTTTTCCTAATAAATAAATAAATAAATAATCTCTCGAGAGGTGATCTAAGAATTCGAAGTGCATATGATTTTAGTATTCATTTATTATTAATTAAAAATTATGTTTTTTGATCATTATCTGTACTAAATCAGTCGTTGGACATGGATGACGTCGCTCTAATATACATTTTTACTATTTGAAAGTGTTTGATTTTTTCTTTATCTACCACTGTATAATAACTACATAAAAAAGCCACTCTTCTACGTAAAGCTGTGCCATTTATTTCATAACATGACATCATTGACGTTAGTGGGGGATTTCCCGCGTATAAAGCATATATCAGGTTGTCACAAAAAAATCGACTAGTTTATTAAAATAAACCTCAGTTATAAGTTCTAGTAACTAAATTGTAATTTTGATACGGAAAAAAATATAAACTCTGTCAGAGTGTGCTACGTGGGAGGGACAGCGCTGCATTTTGGCTGCGGCGGAAGGGACGAATTTATCGCTGCCGAGTGTGGTTTCGACCATGACCTCCTCGCAGAAGGAGGCGGAGGAGACGGCTCGCGAAGATGATCCTCTGAGCGATCCTCTCCGCGGACGGAAGACGGGCAGGAGAAGAAGCCCGGCGTCCAGCTTCCGCCGGGCGGACCATTGGGGCGGCTATGCAAAGTTGAGTAGCTAGTACGGTCCCTTGCCGCCCCAATAAATACGGTCTGGCGGTACACCGTGGGGTTTTAGTCCATACGAGTCGAACTAACCCACTCTCTCCCCCAGGAGGGTTGGTATACATAAAGAATTTCCCCACGTTAATAAAAAAAGGCCAATAGCTTAGTCAGTTCAAAAAAAAAAGTTATTTGTATTAAGATGTGGAGCCCATCATATCTTTGATTTTTAAAATGTATACAATTATTGCAATGGATGCCAATAGAAGTGAACGCTAGACTAATGTTAATTACTTCAATATACAAATGATAAAATTTAAATATCGTAATCCAAACGATAGGTAATTAATTTAAACATTCAAAAGAGAACACGGTTACTTCTTTGCTTTGAGTTTTTACTTCTGTCGGCAGCCCTAATGTCTGCCTCGCCTTTTTTTTTGTAAGTCGATAAAATATTGTTAGTCTATATCGAGTACTACCGTTGAGTATCGATATTAAATGAACATAAATTAAGGTCATATATCATAATAGCGGGCCCGGCGGACGATGTCCCACCCTGATAATATAAAAACTTTGACAAATTATATACCTGAACCTTTCTCGTGAATCACTTTATCTACTGGTGAAAACCGCATGAAAATTTGTTCAGTAGTTTTTGAGTTTATCCCGAACAGACAGACGTGGCAGAGGAATTTGTTTTATCTATACTAATATTATAAAGTTTGTGACGTTGTGAGTTTGTGAGGTTGTAGACGGGTAATCTCAGGAACTACTGGTCCGATTTGAAAAATTCTTTCAGCGTTATATAGCTCATTTATCGAGGAAGCTTATAGGCTATATATTATCACGCTAAGACCAATAGGAGCGGAACACCAATGAATAATGTTTCAAAATCGGGGTTTGTTTTCCTCTTGAGAGCTTCCGCTGCGTGTTTGCGTTAGCCCAAAATAATTATTCCACGCCGACGAAGTCGCGGGCAGAGGCTAGTCCTATATGTATTGAAATTTCCGATTTTAACAACATGTATTTACTTGTGCAATACAGAATTATACTAAAATTGTTTAAATGGCTGGGGAATGAGCAGCGACAACTCAACGTGACGCATGCATCATGAAATTTTTTAGCGATAAGATAACTACAATTATTTTGTACAATACGGAGTTTACAAGGTTTTCATGCCGTTTACCATTTATGGCAAAATAGATTAACGTAAATCATTCATATTTTAACAATACCATCGAATAATTGGTTTGCGGTTAATTAAAACTATATTTATTACTATTGTAAAGTTTAGGATATTGTTTTTTGTTTGTTGGAACGCGCTTAAGTCTTTGAAACTGCCATCCAAATTGGAATAAATTTTTGTTGCAGCTAATAGTGTATTTACTACTACCGCTGCCACTCTAAGAAGTAATCTATGTAATATGAAAAGGCTTGTAGACCCAATTACATCACAAACTTGAATGCATCAGTGTAGAACTATGACCATTAGATGCAGAATTTTTCATAGATGATTCTAGGTTTTATTTTTTGGATTCGATTGACCTTTCGCTATTATGCGGTGGGAAAATACATTAAGCGGTGGTTTTCGTTTTTTTGTGTTGCGTTAATAAAAGTAAAAGAAAACATTCAACTTTCCCGGTTTCAACCCTAATCTATGTAACGAAATATTTGAAAATTGTTACCATCAAGGTTATTATCAAGTTAACATAACTTGATGGTGACTAAACTTTTAAAATATATTTGTTAGTAACGGCTCTGTCGTTCTGGTTGATAATGTGTACTGACATGATTATTGACTTTTTTATGTATAACAAGTCAAGGAAAGTTCAAAGGTCCTGTTATTTACAGAATCTAATAAACATAAGAAATACGACGGATTTTACTATGTCTATTGCATGGTATCAAGTATATAACGAAATGATTTGATGACAAAATGAGATAAAATTGGTGCGTTTAGGACGGTGAACATACGCGGTTTAAGAACGTCGCGTGCTTTGAACGCATCATACGGGCATCGTGAATTCATTGTCGGTCTTTTCACAGCACGCTACGGTGTTGGTTGATTACGGAATTGTTTACTAACATCTCTTTCATATTAATTACTAGCTGTGCTCGCGACTTCGTCCGCTTGGAACCTAAAGTGAAAAAACAGTGACTAATAAAATCATGTGAATGTATTAAGTCCATTTACTTGTCTACTTTTCTCTCGTACTTACGCCGCGTCGTCATTAAAACTACAGTAACTTTTGATACCGATTTTAATGAAACAAACACCAAATTACTTCCGAGGATATGCTTTACGATTTCCTTGTTGATGTTTTATTGTGAACCCAGTACTTTAGCTGTGATGTGTGTTCATACAAACAGACAGATAGACAGACAGACATTTCTAAAAATGATTGAAATGAATTTTATTACTTATTCCTAGATACCTGCAACAATTTTTTTCACGAAAATTAAAAAAGCATAGACGTTTGATTTACAATCTTATTATATGTATAGAAGAAGATAAGTGATGATCAAGAAGAAAACAATAAATAAATTAGATTAATTAATATATAGAGATCTTAAGTTAATACGTAAGGCATTAAGAGTGATATATACTCAAACAGATTATTTCTAAGTATGAGATCTTAATTTTAATAGGAAAGTCGTCCACCACTCAGTTTTTTATTTTTTTCCTTATTATTAGAAAAAAAATTGTCACAAAAACGTTATTTACTTGAAATTTGATGAATCTAAGTTAGAAAAAATGGAATAAGTTTTTGTTCCAATGTACCCAAACATGCTTATGACTAAAAAAAAAGGAAAAAAACGTTTAAAACATTTCTCTGTTCATAGAAACTCAAGTTTGTACGAATTTCCCCGAAACTCATAAATGAAATTATTACTTAAATTATTATTAATTAAAAACTGTTAACATTAGTGTGCATTGAAGTTTGACGATGAATATCTTTAAAACGGTTACTTTAATCGACTAATCATAAGATACCATTTTTGTAGAGCAGTGAATTTCTTATGAAACTGTGAGCTGCGCATATCATAATAATTTTTTGTTAACGAGTTATAAAATTCATAAGAAAAAAGAAATCTGCCTCAAAATAATCAAACTTCAACGTTCAATAACTTTTAAACGGTGAGGTTTACAAAAAAATTGTAAGAGTTCTTTTTTGTAGAAAATTCAATTTGCTAGAAATATATGAGGCGAGATATTTTTTCAAATAGTGAATACCGAGATATGAATATTTCTTTCTAATAATAAGGAAAAAATAAAAAAACTGATAGACGGAAGACTTTTCTATTAAAATTAAGAGCTCATACTTGGGGATAATTTTTTGAGGTGTCTACCAAGCTATTTTCAGAGTATAAATTTAAAAAAATAATAGTCGATTTCTTTGGCTCACCATAATATATGTACCAGCATGTGTACCTTACGAATTCAAACGTGTATTTCGTATCTGACAACTCTCGTAGAGACATTCCGTCACAATATAACGCGGCTCGGGACATAATAATTATAATCTTGGTTTACACCTCTCGGCAGCAGCTCAAGCCTAGGTTCGATCCCTCAGAGTGGGGAGCTCAAAAACACTGACAGCGTTAATGGCTTCTTAACACCATATAATCTGTTTTGCTTGATATTAACATTTCATTTTGCCTCATCTAGATTTTTTTTTATTTATTTCACAAAACTGGTTACAAAAGAGTTTGATTCTGTTAACACTGATACGATGAAGTTGTTACTAATGTAACCTACTGGATGTGAAACTAACGTGCACAATATACGAGAGCTCAAAGATTTAAATTAAGTTTAAATATTCAACTAAATAATATATAAAAATGAAGCTAAAAAATTTAAGTACAATTTTTTTCCAATTGAGATTTTATTGAGGCGATTTATATTAGATGCAGATTACCTTGCCTTACAAATATTCGGATAGTTTCCTTCAATATCATTATGTAATTCTGGCGCTCGAATATACACATCGTTTTTGTCAAGAGCTTTGTTTAAGAAAAATCATTTTTAAGCTATCACTGGTTTCAGCATGAATCGGTCGGCACGCCCGGTTAGTACCACCTCCTCACAGAAAACCGACGTGAAGTAGCAGTGCTTGCATTGTTGCGTATTGTACGGTCAGTGAGAGCGCCGGAGGCCCTCTCTCCCCCCCCCAACACAGGCTGGCAACGCACTTGCGATTCCCCTGGTATTGGTAGTGTCTATTAGACGGCGGTGATCACTTCAAATCAGCTGACCCGTTTGTTCATTTGCCTCCTATGATATAAAAAAAACAGACCTTGAGAATACAGATAGCGCAATACAGTACTGTGATTACTAGCCATCACATACACTACACTACAATCCACATACAAATACATTAGTAATATTCCTAACCTCCAAACGTATATATTGATCTATTCGCGCCCTTTTTTCTTATTAGTTTAGCTGGCCAGCCAAAGTTGTGAGATTCAAAATACATGTACGCATATATGCGTCTTACGAAATTATATATACATGCTTATCTTAGCTCGTTTGGTTAGTTCACTTATTCCCGATAGTTGCATTCAAGGCAACCCAAAGCGATTTTTGCATGTGTCTATACTCTTACGATAAGTTCCAGTGTAAGGAAGACCTGATAAAGAACAAAACTAAACACCGTTTTTATATGGACTTGCTGTAATTGTTCTTTTACACATTTCATTTGATATCAAGATATCAAAACTGATATCAAGGGAGCGATCAATATTTTCGAAATATATAGAGGAAGCTCGGTTAAGTCGTACCCATTATGAATAAAGGTGAATAATTTGAAAATCTAAGAGATAAAGTAACATTTCTATTTTATATCTCTACATATAATAAGAATGTAAATCTAACGTGTCTATACTTTTTCGATTTTCGTGAAAAAAATTGTTGTAGGTGTCTAGGAATAAGTAACAGAATACATTTTAATCATTTTAGAAATGTCTGTCTGTCTGTTTATATGAACATGCATCTCTGCTAAAGTACTGGGTTCACAATAAAACCTCAAGAAACGCATATCCTCGAGTAACATTTAGTCTGTAATTCATTAAAATCGGTTCACTTTATCAAAAGCTATTGTAATTTTAATGACGACGCGACTTAAGTACGACAGAAAAGTAGATAACTAAATGGACTTAATACATTCAGATGTTTTTATTACTCACTGTTTTTTTTTACGAGAAGAATTATATAAGAATTACGAGAGATGCTCATGTCTATTCAAAGTAAACTGAACCTCTGTAGAGGCTTTGCATAAATTATGTAACAATAATTTCATATTTATTCAAACCCGTCCATATCACATGTGGTATTATAAATGTGACAAATCCTTCTTTGGTTATAAACAAAACGTTTTGCACGTGTATTTCTATTTGTTTTCATTAACAATAAATTATATATTTTACATTTTTTTATATTTCGCGTTTAGACTTATTTTAAATTTATAAATGTGATGCCGGAGTTTTTGGCGGGATTTTGGTTTGTCATGTAGTGGATTTTATTTTTTATTCATAATCTTGTGTTACTTGACTCTATATTGTGTAAAATTAGTGGTGTTTTATGTTATATAGTTTGTTTATTGTGCATAAGTGAAGTGAATAATACCAGGGACCATGAATTCTGAGATGCCACAGAAACTCCATGGAAAGTTCTAACAAGATGGCCACCATGTTGTTAGTTCATTGAAATTATATCAAGAAACTTGTAATATCGATACTCACTTGACAATGATAGTAATAGTCTACTAGAAGACCGGTTGCCAAAAATGGAATGGAAGAAGAACTTGTAATACTATTAACTACTCGACAATGGTAGTAATAATCTAAAAGATTGGTTGCCAAAAATAAAGTAAAAAAAAAATGTGATGCCAAAAAGCTTATAACCCGTCTCAACGTTGTCAAACGATGTCATACTTTGTTGACATTCTCCCTACCCTGTAACGCATGACGTAATTTATGGTTGGTCTTATAATTTTTTATTTTAAAAATGGTAAAATCTATTCTTAATTTGTACGGCAATATTCTTAAATCGTACTTTAAGATCCTATTATAATTGTCAGTCCTATCACAAGAATCACTAATACATAGCTGAAACTGAGACCTCCAGTAACTTTGCCTAACCTTTGGAATGTTTGCCCTGTGTGTTAGGGAATTTGTACAATTCAAATGTTGTTACGATGGTTATCTTGCATATATCTGGTAGTTAGACTTGAATTCGGTTGTACGCTTTCACTAGGTCCATTTTTCAATATAAATTACACCCAATTAAGTCCAAGTTACAGTCGTGTATGTGCTTCATTGGGTACTTATCTAGAATAGTCCTAGCGGAGAGTACGGTAGTCTCTGCATGGTCGCCATCTGTTATGCTTTTTGGGTGCTAAATGTAAAAGCGAAGGTCAATTGCTATCTGATAGGCATGCTTTCCCGATCTACATCATCTATATCCTTAGTTCCCAAAGTGTTCCAGGTGGACACCCATGGGACAAAAGAAAACTCGACGAGGGTCTACGTTGTCGTGACAAAAAAAGGGGTCCACAGAAATTTATCTGCTTTCTGTGATGAACAAATAAAATGTTGGCTTGACTTCATTTATCAATGTAGGCAGATAATATTTTAAAAAGCTCAGCGACTGTTACTTGTAAAAACTTGCATATTCCATATTCAGTACAACATGCCGAGACTTCCAAATTTCCATAGCTAGATCTAATCTTCACATTTTTTGTCGAGTTTTGGGATTATGGTAGAAATGTGGCTTCAGGGGTGGCCCAGCCCAGCCGGAACCAGCTAAATTTTGAAGGTGGTCTATGAGAAAAAAGTTTGGGAACCTCTGATCTATAACAGAACGGAACTCATGTTTAGCGATCTATAACTTATCAAGTGATAAACGGCTTGTAACAGGAAGTCCTGGGGTAGTTTTAATGTAATGTTCTGTATTAATTTATGTAATTAATTATGTAAGTAGAATTTATGTAATTTCTGACCGCCTCCACCCCAGGTCCGGAAAAGTAAGTAATGCAAAAGCATTGATTAAGATACCCTCCCCCATGCTTACATAAACATTTATATTCATATTTTTATACTGTTCTCCCTTCCTTCTTTCCCTTATCGATTCACCATCAGCGTTCAGGGCTGTAGCCAGAGTCGAATTTGAGGTAGCGCAGCATTGGTTACAGGTAGAGTGGAAGTAAAAAAAATATCATGATTGATCCGCCCTCGAATGTCACAGTTTAGATACCTATCGCTACATATTAAAAAAATCTCAAACTAAGACCAACAATTTAATTATAATAATTTATCTTAGTTTTTGGTATTTCTAAGGTAGGGTATTGTGATTTCAAGGTAGGAAATTGCCCCACAATGCCCCCCCCCTAGATACGGCCGTAGCAGCGTTTAAGAAATGGTGGTTGTGAACCAGTGGTGTTGTAGTGGTTCGCTACTAGCGCGATGGTAGCCCAGTGGATAAGACCACGCTCCTCAGATATCAGACTTACACATCAATATTCCCGCATCGCTTATGCTATCAAAAATAAGCAAATCAAATACCCTCCTCCCCCCCTCCTTCAGTGCTTAACTAATACTTGAATGGCCCCTTATGGTTATAAGTACTAGGTGCACCAGCTGGCCTAACGATATAGGTATGCTGCTTTAAAATTGACAGGTGTTGATTATCGCAACTACTGCTAATTTTCATACTGAACCTTTTCATGAGGCTTTACATGATATGCGTCAGTCAGTAACGTGGTGTAAGTGCGATTGTACAGAGCGGCAACGAGAACGCGTGACACACGCCCAGGACGCCGCACAAGGCAACGTCGCCTAGACCTTTGGCCTTGACTGCTTCCTTCGCCAGTGTCTATGGCCAGTGTCCAACAAATGACTACACTAAGTGCACGTCCGATCGCGCTTTAACCTCTCCACATCCCACGACGCAAGAACTCCATATACTTATCAAGCGATCGTCCCATATAATTTTCCGAATAAGAATTATATTTCTACTCAGCCACGTTAAACTAGATCATATGCCGAGAGGTACGCTACGAAAAAAAAATTTAACCAGTTAAATTCAGCTACTGAACTCATATTACTTAGAAATTAATCATTACAAAATTAAAATAAATTTAAATGAAGAAGCTTATGAAATAACCAAAAGGATTACATGACAACAGTGAAGTTAAATATATATATATATGTATGTATGTATGTATGTATATACTAGTGGGCACGGCAGACGTTGTCCTGCTCTGATTAAAAATAAATCCTTGACAAATTATATACCAAAACGTTCCTCGTGATCACTTTATCCACTGGTAAAAACCGCATGAAAATCCGTTCAGTAGTTTTTGAGTTTATCGCGAACAGACAGATGCGGTAGGGGACTTTATTTTATACTATGTAATAATCTTCTATTCTATACATATAATAAAAATGAAGTGTCTGTATGTAATATCAAAATAAAAATTGTTGACTGATTGGGTATGAAAGTATACACGCTTCTGATAACAAAAATGCAATTTTTAAAATTTTTGTCGGTCTGTCTGTCTGTCTTTTTGTTCCGGGTAATCTCCGAAACGGCTTGAGCGATTTTAACGGGATTTTCACTGACAGATAGAAAAAATACAGCGAGTTACTTAGGCTACTTTAAATTAGACTAGCTGTTAACCACGGCTTCGTCTGCAATGCTATCTTCAAAACGGTTGGACCGATTTCCACGGGACTTCCACTGGCAGATAGCTGATCTTATAAAAAGTAATTTATGCAATTTTAATTTATACTGGCTGTTAATCGTGGCTTCGCCCGCTACATAATCTCCAAAACGGTGGGACTGATCTTTACAAAACTTTCACTGCCAGATAGCTGACCCTATAAAAAGTAATTCCAGCAATTTTAGTTTATACTAGCTATTAACCGTGGCTTTGCCCGCAGTGCTATCTCCAAAACGGATTGACCGATTTTCACCAGACTTTCACTGACAGATAGCTGATATAATAAAAAGTAATTTAGGCAATCTTAATTTATACTAGCTATTAACCGTGGCTTCGCCCGCAACGTTATCTGCAAAACGGTTCGACCGTTTTTTACGGGACTTTCACCGTCAGATAGCGGACATTATAAAAAGTCATTTAGTCTATTTTAATTTAGACTGGCTGTTAACCGTGGCTTTGCCCGCAGTGCTATGTCCAGAACGGTTTGACCAATTTTCACAGGACTTTCACTGGCAGCTGACTTTTTAGGAAGTAATTTAAGTTATTCTATTTTAGACTAGCTATTACCTGTGACTTTGTCAGCATGAAATTTAGCAAAAATATGTTGTTCACTGTAAACATGTGCATAAGATGTGCGTTGTACTGGACTCCAAGAATAAATATAATTGAAATTCATATATCTGTATCTATGTATGTAATTTGAATTATATTGTCTTTTCGGTCCTTTTGCTTTATTTACCGCGCTTTCGTATACATAACTCAGCAACCATAGTAACATATAAGAATATTGTATCCAAGTCATTGAGCACTATTTAAATTGTCGAATATTAAAAACTGCTTAAATATCTTGCTTTTATATCTTGATTTATATTTCTGCAAGATTTCAAGACGTCAGCTCATTCATTGTATACAATTCAACATTATAATTATTAATAGGAATTTGAATATCGAAGTCGTCTTTCTAAAAAGATAAGATAAAAAGACCATAAACGTATTAGTTATTGACAATATGGGAATATTATATCATCATAATAACATCTTTAAGTCATTGTTTCATTAGTTCTTTATAAAGTTTAAGTGAGCACTGAGGTAGTTACATGGTGAGTTAAGGTTCCAAATATGTTGCTTATGATAAACCTCATTTGACACACTGTCAGTATTTATATATCTAACTAGCTGTACCCGCAGCTCCGCACGCGTTTTTTTAAATCGTATTAAAGAATTATAGAATTGTGAGACCATGTACAATTACAGAAACGCTCTTTAAAGACAATTGGAAGTACGACGCGCACGCCACTAAAAGTAACATGTGACGTGTACATTAGATATATAAATACTAACAGCGTGCCAAATGAGGTTTGTCATCAGCAACATATTTGGAACCTTAAACCACCATATAACTACCTCAGTGCTCACTTACACTGTATAAGGAACTAATGAAACAATAACTTAAAATATTATTATTAAGATTTACATTTACTTTACATTTAATATACATTGCCATTATTATAATTAAGATTTTGTGACTATACAAAAAATAAACGCTTATCTGTTCCGCAAGAAATTATATTATGGAAATCTTTACGTAATAAGTTTATAATCTAAGATCTTATTAGGAAGACCTCTATATCATTAATGTTATTAATAATTATAATGTCGAATTGTAAACAATAAGCTGATAATTATATCTCTTATTAAAAATAAAGAATGAGTTGAAATCTTGCTAAATTTCATGCAGACAAAGTCGCAGTTAACAGCTAGTCTAAAATAGAATAACCTCAATTACTTTTTATAAGGTTCGATATCTGCCAGTGAAAGTTCCATGAAAATCGGTCAAACTGTTTTGGAGAAAACACTGTGGGCGAAGCCACGGTTAACAGCTAGTATGAACTAAAATTGCCTAAATTACTTTTTGTAAAGTCAGCTATCTGCCAGTGAAAGTCTCGTAAAGACTGGTCTAACCGTATTGGAGATAGCATTGCGGGCGAAACCACGGTTAACAGCTAGTATAAACTAAAATTGCTTGAATTGTTTTTTATAATATCAGCTATCTGAAAGTGAAAGTTATGTGAAGATCGATCGAACCGTTTTGAAGATAGCACAGCGGGCAAAGCCACGGTTAACAGCTAGTATAAACTAAAATTGCTTGAATTACTTTTTATAAGGTCAAGTATCTGCCAGTAAAAGTCTCGTGAAGATCGGTCGAACCGTTTTTGAGATACTACTGTGGGCGAAGCCACAGTTAATAGCTAGTTTAAATTAAAATAGACTAAATTGCTTGTTATAATATCCGCTATCTGCTGGTGAAAGTTTCGTGAAAATCGATCCACCCATTTTGGAGATATCATTGCGGACGAAGCCGCGGTTATTAGCTAGTCTAATTTGGAGTAGCCTAAGTAATCCGCTGTAATTACAGTTATCTGCCAGTGAAATTCCCGTCAAAATCGGTCCAGTCGTTTCGGAGATTAGCTGGAACAAACAGACAGACAGACAGACCGACAAAAATTTTAAAAATTGCATTTTTGTTTTCAGTATCGTGTATACTTTCGTACCCAATCAGTAAAAAAATTTAATTTTGATATTACATACAGACACTGCATTTTTATTGTATGTATAGAAGATGTATACGTTACATGTCACTGTAGGTGGCGTGCGTGTCGTACTTACAATTGTTTTTGAAGAGCATTTCTATAATTGTACATGGTCTCACAGTTTTATATTTCTTTAATAGAATTTTAAAAAACGCGTGCGGGGCTGCGGGTGCAGCTAGTAATATAATATGTTTTGAACAAATTCGCAGTATGAAATTATCATTATATTGGTACAATTGAACCGAGTTCCCCCAACCTATATCGGTGGCTCTTGTCTCGTTTAGGCAGCGGATTGTAAGTTCATATACCTATCAATATTTTTTATCGTATTTCGCATTATTCACGAAGACTCGCCAATGATAACATGTGTCGCATGGAAGTGCTATTCATATGATAACTAATAAAATGTAGATTCAAAACATTTCCTTATAATGTGTTGTGTAATATACTATAATAATAATGATTACCGATAAGGACACTTGTGTATCAAATATATTTAAGTGCTCGAATGAGTGAAATCGTTCCAAAAATCATGGAGAACCATAAACTCGACAGTGAAAATTTATTGATACATTTCGCAAGACTGGAAACCAAATGGGCAGAATTAAATGAAGATATAACCCGGTTTATAGGTATAAGTGATCAAACGTTAACAAGTTATGACGATTTTAATACGTTCCTAAATATAGCAAGCGAGGAGAACGATGTTGTAAACAATTGTCAAAGTTTGGCGCGGTTTTTGACCGACACTATCAATACTAATCATGGCGATAGTGATAAATCTTCAGAGACTGGAAACAATGGGAACGATAAAGTTAATTGCGTTGAACTATTTGTTGAAAATACTGAAGGATCTGAAATGTTTATGGGTATGTCGGTGAGAGAATCTGGTGAGTGTTTTGACATTATATTATTTATCTTTACCTATAATTTGATTAGTCGAATACACCAGCTTTGCAAAATCATTTCTAGTGAACGGCTTAGAAAACAAACTTTATATCGACCCGCTTTAACAACAATATGAGTCATCAATAAGCCAAGTAGATTATTATGGTGCTTTAAGAAACGCGGCTGCTTAAATCGGGGCATATTTCATAGAACCTTGTCTGCACCTACTAGTGAAGAACCTAAGTTTTTACGTAATAATGTGATTAATTCTAAAAAAATGTTTGTGAATATGCTAAGATTGGTGTACGATGGGACTGACATGTTCTTTGTGGGCCTAAGTCCCTAAATCAAATAACGATTAAGAAGTATGTATGATGCTTATATATATGATTTCGAAAAAGCGCCAACAAAATTATTACCTTAGTTGTATAACATTTTATTTTTATGTCCGAAAAGTGTAACAGTTAGCTTTTATAAAAAAAAGTATAACAATAGTCATACATTGTCAAATAAAACATCACAAGACAAAGTTTGCATCGAACTTCAAGTCAGTTCTGTGTGACATACTAAATATTACATGATGGCAAGGCGCGAGGGAATTGCCGAGCGATTCCAACTTATTTATTATCATAAAACCACAGGTTTTTATGAGTCACTCGTCGTCTGGAATACACTTTAGGATAGATATAGGATATGTTGAACTCGAAAAGGCATACGAAATACAAATTAATTGTTTATGTATATACGTCAGAATTAATCTGAAACAATAGGCTATTAGAATATATGCGACATACTGAGCAGGATGTTGAAATGATGTACATACATTATGCAATGTTCGCGACAAAAAAAAAAAATTGCAGTGATTCGAAAAGTTTATATCCTAATTGTTGTTTGACTTATAGGAAAACAAGATCTTGGAGGTCAGATAAGATTACCGCTTTGTATACCTAATTAAATATCGTTTTTGTTAGTCTTAATACCCGCAAATATGACATATAAATATGATGCTTGACCTGAAGATAACAAAGGCATTACAAAAACGTTAGTTAATAAATTGAACTTTAAATTGGACATGCCGAAATGAGTTACCATTATAATAATATTTTTTATATATAAACACGTAATAACAAAGAAGTTCCATAAAGTAATTAAGTATCTATAATCTAATTCTATTACATATTCTATTACATAAACATGAATATGAATACCAATTATAGTAAAATAATTAATTTTGACGTGATAACGTCTTATAAATCGATGAACGCCGGCTACACGCACGAATAAGCATGAGTCATTGTCACGTTCCGCCGGAGTCGAGCGTGCAAGCGAGAGCGCGGAACAAGCGATAGAGAGACGCGATCGGTCCACGGCCGTAGTTAGGGGCAATGCCCTACCTTGGAATCACAATGCTCTACCTTAAAAATACCAAAAACTAAGAATTATTATAATTAAATTGTCTGTTCATAGTTTGAGAAAAAAAAAATTGTAGCGATAGGTATCTAAACTTTTCCAAACATATCACAGTTTGTGACGTTCGAGGGCAGATCAATTATGATATATTTTTTAGTTCCGCCCTACCTGGTTACAACCACTGCTACCCTACCTCAAATTCAACTCTAGCTGCAGCCCTGGATCGGCCTAAGCGTTCAGCTTGTGACGCATATATCTATATATAGAATAATTTAATTCAATTCATAAAAGTATGCAATTTTTAATCAATGTATTCTTATGACGTTATCATGTTAAATTATCGTCCCTAAACCGACTTTACAGACAAACAATTTTTACACGTAAAAACAAAAGTAGAACAAATTCTCTACTATATTTTTTTTTTTATCATAGGAGGCAAACGAACAGGCAGGTCACCTGATGTTAAGTGATCATCGTCGTCCATAGACACTAACAACACCAGGTGAGTCGCTAATGAGTTGCCAGCCTGTGTTTGGGGGAGGGGGGAGGTGAGGTGGGCCTTCTGCGTTTCCACTGACCGAACGAAACGCAACAATGCAAGCACTGTTACTTCACGTCGGTTTTCTGTGAGAGGGTGGCACTACCCCGAGCGAGCCGGCCCATTCATGCTGAAACCAGTAATAGCTTCAGCGTGGCTCTACCACCTCTCTGTTTTCACTAACGCTAGGTGTTGTAGATTTTTTCACTTGTCGCTTCTAGTGTTCGCTTTAATGTTCCTGAATCTACTAAGACAGTATATAAAATGAAGTTAAATTATTGTTACTTTTGTAGTTAAATCTTTACTTTTTTGTAACATTGTCGCGCATGCGTAATTAAGTTGCCTAAGTAAATAATTAAAAATAAATTAATGTGTAAAACAGTGTTGCTCGCTTATATATCCCATGTAATCGTTCGATCGCTAATTAAAACCTGTATCATATCATTTACTTTGATTTTATTTACAAAAGTTTTTAAACCTATCTGCCGGCAAACTGTGTTTTGTATATGAGTTGACTATGTACGTTTTTCTGTCCCTTTTACACGTTGGTAATATTCGTGGACCTTTACACTCCAAATATTAATACCAATTCATTGATTGTAATTACTTCTCTCTCTTACTTATAACATTTGATCGTTGGCACTCACACCTGTAAATATTTTAATATACGCCATGAATATAATATACTGTTTATATTCATAGAACTAACAATATAATTACCTAATGTAACAATTTTATTGCAGAAGAACCAAGCAGTAGTATGAAAAAGTCATTTTCCAGCTATAATCGTAATGTAGAAGATACGGAAAAAGATTATTTAAATTTGCATGATAACACCGATTCGCCTGAACAATTAGACACGAACTACGATTGTGCGAAATTAAATGAAGACATAAGTTATATTTCTGTGAATCTTAGTTCTGAACACCAAACCATTGAGGAGCACAATCATGATGTTATAAGTAACAGTAACAGTTTAACTGTTGAAAATGTAACGGAACCAAACGTGGGTGTACTTGAACGAGATTTAGTAGATAACAAAATATCACATCCCGTTAAAGCAGTTAGTAAATCTACAGATATATTTACCATTTACCAAAACCAAATGCCAAATTTATTTAGTAATGAAGAAAAGGGTAATAACTCTGCTCAAAAATCTACCACCGTCGAAGAAGAAAAAAGCAATGAAGACTCTATTTCGCTAAATTTATTTAGTAATGAAGAGAAGCGGAATAACTCTCCTCACAAATATACCATTGTCGAAGAAGAAGAAGACAAGGAAGACTCTATTTCGCTACATTTATTGAGTAATGAAGAAAAGGAGAATAACTTTCCTCACAAAACTATCGCCGTCGAAGAAGAAGAAAGCAATGAAGACTCTATTTCGCTAAAGTTATTTATTAATGAAGAAGAGGAAAATAACTCTCCTCACAAATCTATCTCTGTCGAAGAAGACAATGAACACTCTATCTCACTAAATTTATTGAGTAATGAGGAAAAGGAGAATACCTCTCCTCACAAATCTACATCTATCGAAGAAGAAGATGACAAGGAAGTCTCTACTTCGCAAAATTTATTTAGTACTGAAGAAAAAGAGAATAATTCTCCATACAAATCTACCTCCATCGAAGCAGAAGAAGACAGTGAAGACGCTATTTCGCTAAGTGTGGATAGTGAAGAAAAATTCTTTAGTGATATGTTCAATGACGTCAAAGAGATGAATAACTCCCATGAAGAACATTTCAACTACGCCGATAAAGATGGTAATGAAGACTGTTTATCAAATTCCAACAAAAACAAACAAACAATATTTATTGATAGTAATTTAAATAAATATCCCAAGGAAAAACAAATTACTGACCCTCATTGTAACAGTATCGAATTTATGAGCAACGGATGTGATAAAAATGTATCATGTGATGAAGAAAATACTATAGAGACTCGCAAAAAACAAAACTTACCTGATTCACCTAGTTCTGATTTTTATAAGGATATTTATTCATGGGACGATGAACGTCAATTTTATATCGAAGAGAATTCAGGAAATGATCCTGAAGAATTTGGTTTATTATCAGACAACATTTATCAGCATAATTCGTATCAAAAAACTTCCAGAATAGATAACTTTAGAGATGGAAGGAAAAGAAAAAATTTGATTCTTTTCAGAAATGTCTGCTATTTCTATGTTATCAATAAATGTAATAGATCTTGTTGTACCTTTCCACATGTAATCCCTGATGTATCAGAGGTTAAGCTTGAATTAAAAAAATTTAACAACAATTTGTTAATTGAAGAATATAACCTCATAAAAGACAACAAAATCAAATTCGATTATGGTCTATGTTTTTTAGAAGAATGTTCGGAAAGAAATTTATCAAGAGAAGTGGTCCGTATGGCTATTGATTTTATTAAAATATCAAACAATAGCGAAGAAAAACAATCTGATTTCCATAGTATTATTGTAAAAACAACTTTACATCATATAAATAAAGCTAACAATTTAGATGAATGTAGAGATTTATTAACAGCTCTCAAATTCTCTAAAATACGTTGCTTCGGTGATATATTGTTGGAAAACATAAGTGAAACGGAACACTTTTCGAATTACAAAGTTGCATTTGTAAAATTAATTGATATTATGATGCCAAAGGCTTTTGGTAACAAAATAACCAAAGATATACTGAAACAAATTTGTAGTATAGCTAATGAAGCACCCCTTTCTCGAGCCTTATTAAACGTCATAAGATACGCTAATCCAAAAATACTCTGGGATCCAATGATTGAACAATTTGAAAATATGATAAAACACGACAATCAACTTATTAGCGAATTTTTAAAACTAAAAAAAGACATGCTTCAAAATTTGAAGACCACGAATGGTGTTAATACAAATAACGCGACAAACACGGTAAGTAAATTATGAATAATACTTTCTTTTGTTTTCCCCGGTTTCCACCATTGCAAGATGAAAACGTATTTTGCATCCTTGAGCCATCTAAGGATTACTTTGCTATATTTTTTTCCAAAGTTAGTCGACATATAAAGGAGTAGCGGAATGTTTTGGGTTCTTGTTGTTTGTCTTATTTCTCTGCTATGTTGAAATATAAAGAATGTAATAATACTCCTAAATAACTTTTAAATATTTGATAACATTTATATATCAAAAATCAAAATCAAAAACACTTTATTCAATTTAGGCCCTAAGGCACTTATGAACGTCAAAACTACCACCGGTTCGGAAAACAACCCAGCCATCGAGAAGAACCGGCAAGAAACTCGATCTGGTTTATCTTTTTAACAAATATATATAATATATTAGGTAAATGTCACAAACGTTTCCAATGGATGCACAGAGATGAGTTAATTCCAGACATCACCATCGTTCACATATTGATCCACTCTATAATAGCCTTTTGACACGAAACCCCGCTTGACATGGCGCTTAAATTCGCAGTCCGGCATATCGGTAATTTTTGGGACTATGTTATATAGTCTAACACTATTTCCCAAAAAACTGTTACTGGTTTAACTAAGTCTAAACCGTGGGACAACCAGTTTGTTACAGTTTCTAGTATTTAGATTGTGCCGGTTTTTTACGAAATCTAGCTTTTCAAGGTTCTTACGGACATACATTAAATTATCAAGAATGTATTGAGAGAGCAGAGTTAAGATACCGTACTCCTTGAACTTGGTCTTTAAGGATTCGCGAGGTCTCATATTGTAAATTGCTCGAACTGCCCGTTTTTTTTTATTACTATATATAATAAAACTAACTATATAACTATACTAAACTAACTAATATTTACTGCCATACACATAACACAATATAAGTCTGGTTTTAATTTTTTCCTAGATTTGTTCTAAACACGAAAAAAGCTTTTGTCAAAAAATGTTAATAAAATGTTACGAATGAACATTATTAACTATTTAGATAATAGAGAAATTATACAGACAATGTAAAACACAACTTAAATCGCTATAATTTACTTGAAGGATTATAAAACTTTTCACACTTGCTGGAAATCTTTCAGTAGTCTTGGATGTCTTGGAAAGGTCCATAGTATATCATAGTTTATTACCATAGATAATTCTATCTATTATTCCGTTTCGTTGTTATAAGTATAACTACTTATTATTTTAATTTCTGTTTCAGTTTCATAACGATGCTCAAGGAAGTACAATTAATGTTTCATGTCCAAATATTAACGAAAAGCTTGGCAACGACACCACCATTCTTATTTCAAAAGCAGCATTACCTAGTAACTTGCTGCCAGCTACTAAACAAGTTTCTACTAACGATAAATATATTTCATCTTCGAATATTGATCAAAGACTTAGCATCAATAATAGAATTATTTATATGCCCAAAGAAGCAATGCCTAATAAACCACTATCAATGATTGGACAAGATGCAATTAACAGTAAACGTGTTCTATCTTCTAACATTGGTAGAAGACTTAGTACTGATACTAGAAACATTTCTGTACCAAAAGTAGCATTACTTAGTAACCCACTGCCAGTGACAATACAAGATCCAAGTGACAGTGAACACGTTTCCTCTTCAAACATTAACCGAAGCCTTAGTAACAACACTAAAACCATTTCTGTGCCAAAAGAGAAATTACCTAGCAACCAATTGCCAGTGACAGGAAATAATCCAAGTGACAATGAACACGTTTCATCTTCAAACATTCACCGAAGACTTAGCAACGACACTAAAACCATTTCTGTGCCAAAAGAGGCATTACATAGCAACACACTGGGAGTGATAGGACAAGATCCAAGTGACGGTGAACACGTTTCATCTTCAAACATTAACCGAAGACTTAGCAACAGCACTAAAACCATCTCTGTACCAAAAGAAGCATTACCGGGTAATCCACTGCCAGGCATAGGGCAATATCCAAGTGAAAATGAACACGTTTCATCTTCAAACATTAACCGAAGACTTAGCCACGATACTAGAACCATTTCTGTGCCAAAAGCAGCGTTACCTAACAACCCTCTGCCACTGACAGGACAAGATCCAAGTGACAGTCAACACGTTTCATCTTCAAACATTACCCGAAGACTTACTCACGACACTAGAACCATTTCTGTGCCAAAAGAAGCATTAACCAGGAACCCACTGCCAGTGACAGAACAAGATCCAAGTGACGGTGAACACGTTTCATCTTCAAACAATAACCGAGGACTTAACAATGACACTAGAACGATTTTTATACCAAAAGAAACATTACTTCATAGCCCATTGACAGTAACTACACAAGATTTATGTAACAGTGCCCATGTTTTATCTTCAAACGTTAGTCGAAGGTATAGCAGCGGTATTGACAACATTGATAAGCCAAAACAAACATTACATCGCAATCCACTTCCAGAGACTAGACAACAGGATCCGAATTATATAAATAAACATATAATAAAGAGAAGAAAAAGCTCAACAAAGGTTAGATTATTCTTTCAATTATATCATTTCATTTTTGTGTATGCAAATAAAAATTGAATACCTACACATAATGCACGTGCTGCAATCGTCCAAAAAAAATCAAACTAATAATAATGCAATTCTATAACCACGCCAGCCAATACACTGTGGACACCATATCGACCACAGAAGAATCCACAGCTCTAAATTTCTTCCACATAGGTGTCACTACTATAACATTTCTCAGGTTGAGGTTTCCTCACTATGTTTTCCTTCACGACTAACTGATAGCGGTACTAATTAAAATTAGTTTGTTTACGTGAATTCCGAAGAACACTTTTGTATATTTTAGTATGAAATTGCTGATATCGAATCGATATTGCGCTGGTGAAATCTCTCGACCACTATGACTTCCTTCAATATAGGCATTTAAAATTATGGATAAACATTGAAGTAGGTACCTATTGTAGTGTTTGCAGCGTTTCCTCTACGTCGAGGGAGATAACGTTGTGATTAGCAGTGATAAAAGGCACACTGGAAATAATAAAATAAACGAAACGCGTTAAAATTACCAACATTACATTATTATCCCATATAATACCTACATGGTTTATGTTTTAATAATTTTGTATTCGCTGTACATACATATAATGTATGAAAGTCGATAAATCGTCACTCAAGCGTATACTTACAACAAGATACTATTATTTTAGTCTCAAAATAGGATCATAATCAACATGTTCGCATTTTGTATATCAAAATAAATAACATACATAACTATCGATGGGTAGGATAGTTCTTACTGATTTATCTATGCAAATAAGAACCTATTGCCGAATGTATGTACGCGCATCAGTTCAGTACCTACCTATCTGTCAAACCAAAAACGGCGTATAGTCCGCGTCAAACTTTTTAACGCTCTGAAGTAGATGCGCAGAACACAAATTTAGGTACCAGATAGGTACTAAACGGAAGTTTGGGTCTCACTATCATAGCGAGGTACAACCGTGTGAACTATTATAACTATTCGAGTATTGTCTACATCAATGCCTATTCTACCGTCAAAACGTACTTGTACTAACGTAAATATTACGTGCTACCCTCTAATAAAAAACATATAAAAGGCGTAGCTAAAACTGTACGGGGTTCGTAGTTTAGTGACGCTGTAAAGGCCTCTCAATTGCCAATGGCGTAGTCAGTTCGAAGGACTGTTCACATACCTGAGATAATGAATGAGACTTACCTATATATAATAATGTGTTACTCTATCTCCTGTTTAAAGTATTTTTATATTATTAATACTTGATTGGTCTTGTGATCTCGAATGACTGATCATTTAAATCATAAGGAGGACGTCATCTATGAATGACCTCATATACTTTTATAACTACCGCCCCCAACGTCAGCCTCGATATGTTATAAGATTTAGGCCTATGTTATATACTAACAGGTATCTGATAATTGTGCCGTTATATTTCAAAATCACCTGAATCCAATTTTAGCCGTTTCTAATATTTAATGTTGTTTGTCAAGATTTTCAATTTTTTCATGGGAAACGTGAAGATCACTAAAAAAAACTAAAAACCTTATGAACGCCAAATTAGAACTTCGTTCTGGCTGTTTAAAAACTGGAAATCTTAAAAGAATTAAACATGTTACTTGAACGATTAAAATTTAATTTAGCACATTTTGAAATGTAACGACTCAATTTACACTATGCAGCGAAACCTGAATTTGATTTGAGATTTACAACTACAGCGAACTCTTTTTTTCTTAGGTGTCCGATATTCACGTATAATTTTCTGTTTCATTGTTATAGATACATCCATGGAGAACCAACGAAAAGTCAGTGGACGGCACAAAGGAAAATCATACAAAATAACAGAAGCAAATCCAATAACGGTGGCTTATGAAACGGATTCTTTTGTTTCGATATTTAAGTGTCATAATGATATTTTAACGGGATTTATAGCCATGTTTTCTCAATTTATAAACCTATATTATAAAACTCTTTATTGTGTAATGGCAATAATAACTTAATACATATAAATCCAGTGTCATGATGTTTGTCCACGATGAACTCCGAAACTACTGAACCGGTCTTCATGAAAGTTGGCATTTCTGTAAAATTTGGTCCAACTTGAGAGATAGGATAATTTATATTTCGATTAAATACCACAATATCTTTTAATTACAAATTAAATGATTGTCAACGTTGATTAATGTTATTAATTGTAAGTTTCATCGGTTTCGAACAGATGGCGCTTTAAATTAGTTTTTGACAGAAAACTGTAGGACCGACTGTTATAGATATCTCATAAACGGCGACACGTTTCAATTTTGAATTTCATTTTTCAACTCGTATTACTTTATGGTGCACGTGTTCTGTTAATCTATTTACTACGTAACTTCGCTTTGTCTGCATCAAAGTTTTCAGCAGACGAATAACCCCATAATATCAAATACTTTATCATAATTTAATTTCAACATATAATAACTGAGCCATAGCAACGCGTGACCGGATCAGCTAGTGGAATACAAATTCTGAGATATCACAAAAAATCTCGTTCTAAAGTAAGTTAAGTTCTAAGATGTATACCAACATTTTATTATAATTTTTTGATATCATTTAGCCAAATAACGAAATATCTATTTTTAATAAAGTTTGTTGAAAGTTACAAGATATAAAATGTTTTATTTCTACTTAAAGTTTCGTTTTAATCACCCTGTGCCTTGAGTGTATGTATTCAGAAAGTTTTAATAAATTTAATTTGAATTTGTAATTCTGTTGCCAAGCACTTATTGGTGTGTTCCGGCAGCTGCACTTGAGAGCCAGTTCCCCTCCAGATTTTGCATGTCTACTATCTTAGACCACATCGTCATTTAAGGGCTTTGAATGTTAAGATCGGCAATCTTTTTGTGTAACGAAAAGCGGTGGGGGTAAACACTGTGTCGGGTAGTGTCGAAAACACCGGTTCTCGTCCGATCACCGAAGTTAAGCAATGTCAGGCGTGGTCAGTACTGGGTTGGGTACCCACTGGGAACACCGCAAGACGTTGGTTCTTTTTGTATTTTTTTTATTAATATGTTGCCCTGTAATAAAAACGTTTCACTTATATCGTATGTCTTTACGACATACCCTGTTTTTTATAATATGAATAGGTTAACAGCGTTCTTTTTAATTATTCTTTTAAGATAAAATAATGATGATTTTTCTTCTCCCCATTTAACAAGACCGCCGTATAATGCGTTGTCTCTTAAATGTCGCTGCATACTTTGCACTGTATATATTTAACTTTAACCATAATATTAGGGGTGATAATTTATCTTCTTAAGCTACTCCCATACCTGCGTGTATTGGCACGAAATTTTGTACATGGTGACACTAAATGCAGATGTAGGAAGACATTATCGTTACGAACTATCGTGTGCTATCAATATATCGTATATTGTGTGACGATAGACGCAGTAAAAGAATATAATAAGTAGTATAGGAAGACGCAGTGCGATAACTGGGCTAGCGGTGTTTACACATCAAAAGAGTTTAGCGGACGCTAATGTCGAATCATTTAAGAGCCACAGGTGTGGCAACGTATAGGTAATCTGCGCTTTCATCGGAATATTTTTTTACTTTAATTTTAGCGCAAAAGTAGTTTAAGCTCCGTTTCGCAGATATGACAGTAGCATTATAGGGCGGCAACATAACCGCTAGAACGCAAGAGGTAACTGCATACTTTAAAAAATTGTGGACTTGATGCAACGGCAATCGCTTTATTCATATTGCTTGTTTTATTCAGCACAAAACCATTGTAAATTAGCATAAAATTCATTGAATAAATAAATACTAGGTAGGTCAAAAATAAACACAGTAAAACTATATTTATGTAGCTTTAAAGTCATCAGTTTATTTGAGAAAACGGTTAAGTATTAAAATAGATTTATTTTTAACAATATAACTTTCATGCTTTATAAACATTTTTAATTGTAACCAACAAAATGTTTACTTTTGCAAAGAGAAAAAAAAACATAGTTTACAATGTACAGCTCATGTACAGTAGTTATTTGATCAGAAGGAAGTACGGAAGAGGTGTGTTTTTTCCATCTTCGGTTAACGTCCGACCTGTCAGAGTCACGTGATTTTACTCAAAGCGCAGCATAGAATATCAATCAAATCTAAATCCTTGATGGGCATATAATTAGATAATGATAAGGGTATTATTGTGTTCTTTCACAAAAAAATGATCTTCAAGCGACGACGACGATAGCAAAGGGTTGAGACAAATCGATCGGCGTGGAATCAAATCAAAACGAAATATTGAAAATGAGACCATGATATATTTTCTAAAGCCAGTCTTGTTAATTAGCGCCCTCAAGCTAAAAATCTGTTACAAAATAGCTGTGGATGTGTTCCGGCAACTGCATTTAGAAAGGTCCTTTAAGTTTAGTGAAAATCTTTTACAAATTAACTACGGATGTTTCCTTTAAGTTTAGTTAAAATCTGTTCCAAAATAGCTATTGGTGTGTTCCGGCAACTGCATTTAGAAAAGCCCTTTAAATTTAGTAAAAATCTGTTACAAAATAGCTGTGGATGTGTTCCGGCAACTGTATTTAGAAAGTTCCTTTAAGTTTAGTGAAGATCTTTTACAAATTAGCTATGGAGGTGTTTCCGTTAAGTTTAGTTAAAATCTGTTCCAAAATAGCTATTGGTGTGTTCCGGCAACTGCATTTAGAAAAGCCCTTTAAATTTAGTAAAAATCTGTTACAAAATAGCTGTGGATGTGTTCCGGCAACTGTATTTAGAAAGTTCCTTTAAGTTTAGTGAAGATCTTTTACAAATTAGCTATGGAGGTGTTTCCGTTAAGTTTAGTTAAAATCTGTTCCAAAATAGCTATTGGTGTGTTCCGGCAACTGCATTTAGAAAAGCCCTTTAAATTTAGTAAAAATCTGTTACAAAATAGCTGTGGATGTGTTCCGGCAACTGTATTTAGAAAGTTCCTTTAAGTTTAGTGAAGATCTTTTACAAATTAACTACGGATGTGTTTCCTTTAAGTTTAGTTAAAATCTGTTCCAAAATAGCTATTGGTGTGTTCCGGCAACTGCATTTAGAAAAGCCCTTTAAATTTAGTAAAAATATGTTACAAAATAGCTGTGGATGTGTTCCGGCAACTGTATTTAGAAAGTTCCTTTAAGTTTAGTGAAGAACTTTTACAAATTAACTACGGATGTGTTTCCTTTAAGTTTAGTTACAATCTGTTCCAAAATAGCTATTGGTGTGTTCCGGCAACTGCATTTAGAAAAGCCCTTTAAATTTAGTAAAAATCTGTTACAAAATAGCTGTGGATGTGTTCCGGCAACTGTATTTAGAAAGTTCCTTTAAGTTTAGTGAAGATCTTTTACAAATTAACTACGGATGTGTTTCCTTTAAGTTTAGTTAAAATCTGTTCCAAAATAGCTATTGGTGTGTTCCAGCAACCACATTTAGAAGGACCTTTAAATTAAGTAAAAATCTGTTACAAATTAGCTATGGATGTGTTCCGAGCACTGCATTCAGATAGTCCCTTTAAGTTTAGTTAAAATCTGTTACAAAATAGCTATTGGTGTGTTCCAGCAACCACATTTAGAAGGACCTTTAAATTAAGTAAAAATCTGTTACAAATTAGCTATGGATGTGTTCCGAGCACTGCATTCAGATAGTCCCTTTAAGTTTAGTTAAAATCTGTTACAAAATAGCTATTGGTGTGTTCCGGCAACCACATTTAGAAAGTCCCTTTCAGTTTAGTAAAATCAGTCACAAAATAGCTACAGATGTGTTCCGGCAACTACATTTACAAAGTCTCTTTAAGTTTAGTGAAATCAGTCACAAAATAGCTATGGATGTGTTTCAGTAACTGCATTTAGAAATTCCCTTTAAGTTTAGTGAAAATTTGTTAGAAAATAGCTACAGATGTGTTCCGGCAACTGCATTTAGAAAGTCCCTTTAAGTTTAGGGTACTATTGTCAGACTTTCTTAAACTCTACATCTACTACGATTGGAGAGATCTGGAGATCAAATATTGTTCTACCACCAACCTTAATCATTACATAGTATAAAATAAAGTCACCTACCGCGTATGTCTGTCTGTCTGTTCGCGATAAACTCAAAAACTACTGAACGGATTTTCATGCGGGTTTCACCAGTGGATAAAGTGATTCATGAGGAACGTTTTAGTATATAATTTGTCAAGGATTTATTTTTGATCAGGCCGGGACAACGTCTGCCAGGCCCGCTAGTCATTTATATAACAAAAATATTGAAATTTACTGAGAGGCTAACAATTTGAAACGTCCTTTTTTATTTAAGAAATCTAAAAAATAATTTGTTGGTCAATTTAAATAAAATCTAGACCTCGACATCGGCGCTACCTTCCGGGTCTAAATATAGAGCTAAGAGCTAAGATGCTAAATATAATGGTATAATATAGAGAGAGAAAATATATAATATAGAGCTAAGAACCATTCAGCCACCATAAGTACAAAAAAAATACAAAATCGGTCAATTCGTTTAGGACAAGAAAAATCGGAACACACTGGTTACCTTTACTAATATTATAAATACGAATGTGAGTTTGTTTATTTGTCACGTTATCACTATTGAACCAATCATGAAATTTTGTATACACGTTGTCAAGCAAAAAAAAGTAGTTCCCGAAACGATTAGCAAAAGTGAACAAAAGTTGGTGTATAATAAAATGTTAAGTGGAGATGTATTTGATGATAAAAGGCAGACTTAAATCTCAAGTATAGCTGCCGGGACACTGCAATACCTACAGATTTTAAAGTTGAAGGCGACACTTAGAGGCACATTAGAAAATATCCTATGCCACAGGCAGCATACTAAGTAGCATGTATGGATACGGTACAGATATCTTAGGGCCAACCAGGAGCATATTTACCCTATAAACATTTTGGTCATACTCTGAGACAACAAACAGCACTATTGGGAGTAACTAAAGCAGAAAAAGTAGGTATATAGACGACCTTTTTCTACTGTTTTCTGTAAGCAAATGCTATGACCCTGTTCCAGAAATATATTTAGGGGAACTTTCCCCCTAAGAGGACTATTTCGGCTGTTTTAGGCGGAGGGATACGTCAAGGGTATCCGACGAGACGCGACGCTATACAATAGCGGCAACATCCACCATCTTGACAAATTTAGGGTCGCTCTGGAATCAGCTTCGAACTGATATAAACATATCAGAGACTCTATTTTAGTTCGTCGTGTTTCAGCAACAGCCAATGTAATCTTCGTAGATTCTAGACTTTTGCTGAACACCTGGTGAAAGCTGCCAGGAGGAGGACCCTCCCTCCACCTACACGCGCTACTGTCCCCACATATGTCACTTTATTTAACTTCACAATAATACACTAATAGTGTCCATAAACACCGAGATCATTTAACGAACTGAAAAACTCTCCCACAAAACATGTGGGATTTAAAGTCAACTTATTCCTTTGTTTGTAATTTATAAACTGTTTCAATAACAAGTTAACAAACGACAAATATCCACTCTATTCTTACACCTATATAGTCTCTGGTGATACTTATTTCTTACACAAACTAAGAAAAACACTAACACTATACATCTCGTTATCGCCTCCATTGCATTCTCTGAAACAAAATAGAAAGTTACAAAACCATTGTAAGAATATACCCATATTTACTGAAGCTATGACAGCGGTGGTAGTGTACAATGAGCCTAAGTTATCGGTCAAGAAATTAATGATTGATTATCTAACGCGGACCTGGATATTTAATTTGAAAATCTATCATCAAGTCCCTATATCTTGATATTTTTAATCTATATATGTCTAATTAGTTTGTGTAATTTAATTGTATGGTTGTTCCAACAATAAAGTATTTCTTCTTCTATATTAGCATGCATTTAGTTCAGTAAAGCTGTGATTACCCATCAGACCATTAGCGTACAGTCAATTTGAAAAAAAGCGTCCAATATTGAGCAGCTGCATGTCTGTTTTGATATTACGGTCTGTTACCAAATACCTATTTGTATATATTCTGCTATAAACATCTGTTACCAGGCAGCTATAGGTCTGATCTGTTACTACTATCAGTTACCTAGTCAGTTTGAGTGTTGCCATTTGTTGTCGAGCAGTTATAGGTCTGATCTGGTATTAACACATGTTACCTAGTCTGTTCGGGTGCTGCCATCTGTTACCCAGCAGTTATAGGTCTGTTCCAGCTATAGCTATAAATCAGATCTGATACTACCATGTTACAGAGGAGCTATAAAATTATACTAGGGTGTTAGATTTTTTATATATTATTTTTTTAGTAATCCGTTCTGTGTGTGTGACCATTTTTTGACTAAACCCCATAATTGAAAAAAATCACAAAATAATAAGTGGAGTATCATAATATGAACTATGTATGAAAATAAATTAAATAATTAGTGCAGTGTTATTATTTATTTGTTGATCGACATATTAGCAGTACTCATGGGCCTTCTGTAAGTTGTTAATATTAATATGAATGCTATTATTTGTGGTGATATACTAGAGACAAGATCTTGGTGCGGGTAGGGTAAAAATTCGGTTGGTAAAGGTGACTTGTGCACTTGTCTGGTATCGAGTAATTACTATTTGATTAAGTTTTTAAATTGTGAAATAGATGTAAGTTTATTAATACAAGTGAAGGCATTACTACACATTCTCATAACACCTATGCACAAAGGGGCGCGCCCTATAATCAGCTCACACGTTTTATTCCCGCACTTGCATCGAGATTTCATCCCTAGTATAGTGTGACTTCAATGAATTTATGTCAAAAATCTTTACCCTCCCTTTTATCTAATCAATTTTTAAGCGATATTTACCATCTTCGGATGTGAAATTGTTTAGACAATAAAATGTTCACAAATCAATGAAAAACATATCAAAATGTACATACAGTAACCGTTGGCCTATAAGCGACATGACGGTTGTTGATATTATTCGGTCCTAAATTTGGTCTCGTCACGGCCAAGCCTAATAACGGCGGAGGGAACTTCTGGGGGGATTTCTGGCCCCACTTCTTAAAGTTTTCCGTCTTCCGCCTATTATCGACGTTGTCATTCGATGGATTCGTAATATTATTAGGTTTCTTGAAGCATAACTCGTTAAAGTTCATCGTTCTAGTGAATTTGACGTCAACGGATAGTCTGTTATTCTAAAAAAAAAAACGGTGCAATACATGTACATGCGTCTTCTTAAATATCTATCATAATACACTCATAGATATATTTAAAGAAACGAACCAAAAAATAATATGAACAATATAAGCAGTATAATTTGCACAATATAAGCCTTTAAAATTCCTTGAATAGAATCAATTAATCAGATTAACATTTATTAACACAAAAAATTAGACTAAAAGAAAAACAGTAACCAAATTAGAATAAAGTTCAGTATATTCATTGTAACGAATTTTGACCAAACATAATGAAAATTGAATATTGTTCTAAAAACTTCTTTTTTTTTCATAATATGTGGACACAAACAGTATTCAGTATAGCCTCCTGCCGCTGTAAAAAATATCTGCAAAAAATATCTGCAGACGTCTGGGCACACTTTCAATAAAACCGTCAATTAAATTTTGTGGCATTAGGTCCCATTTAACCAATGGAGTTTTGAGATCCCTTAGCTGGTGCTGGATTTCTCTGTTTGACTAGATTATCCCAAACATGTTCTATCGGATTTATTCCTAATTTTTTTTGCAAGTGGTCTTTCCCGAGCATATATTTCAGTTGGAATAGTAAATTAAAACATAGCAAATTAACACATATAGACACAAAATATGAATAACACTTTTATTCTAAGCTTTTGTCCTCGACTTTGATCTATTTTTCGGAAACAGTACATTTTTCAGGATCAGTTAAGGAAAGCGTAACAGACACAGTTAAATTCGCATTTATAGTATTAGTAAAAATAAAATTATAAGCGGTGGCACCGAAAGACATATAGTTTGGCATTTTGTCGAAAACAACTCTCCTGGAAACTTTGGTTAAATGAGTTACGATGTTATTCAAATTCAGTGTCAATATAAGACTGATTACCGTAAAGGAATTAAAGGTTTCAGCAATTTATTAGGTGTCAATAAATTGGGAGATTACAGTATTTGAGAGAACATTCATGAAAGTTAAAATACAACACATAGTAGAGTAAAAAGACAAACTCACCAAGCTATTGACATCCGTAGTGTCTGGGGATGTGTAGCTCTTTTCGCCTGCATTCACAACAGTATTTACAGGCATCGATTCCATATTATTGCTGAACTGGGAAGACGCGTTCGAATCACTCGGCGAAGTCAACAAGCTGCCTATCGTCTCCATTTTAATCGACAACAGATCGCCATGTAATTTCTTATCTAACATTAATAATATGTTCTCAAATTTACCAATCATTTTATTCTTCAATATAGCTGCATCAGTATTTCTTATAATGTCTAAAAGCGCACGAAACAACGGCTTCTCCGGTGGCAGTATGCATACCCTTTCCAATATATGTTCGGCTACTAACAAATTAAATATCCCTCCATGTTTGACAATGAAATGGGTCAAATTAAGGAATACCAATTTAAATCTAGAGAAATTTTGCGTTTCAGCGATCGTTTGCATAAAAACGTCGCATAGACGCATCGTGGGTGTCACAGGGTGCATTAGTAAATCTTCACAAATATTTAAATCAACGCTATTAAGCTTCAGTAGAACACATTCAAGTATATCCCTAATATAAATGCTGTCATCTTTAGACATGATTTTAGCATTCATAAAGAAATCCTTGGCCATATCGACCGATAGCCTCAGCTTATCCCTATTACAGCATTCTTCTACAAAGCACATGCCGTACTTGCGGCAAACTCCGTACACTTTGCGCACCGCCGTGTACTCTGACAAAAACGCTTCATCGTTCAACGAGTGAAGTTTATGTCTAACCTCTAAAACATCAGGCACTACGTGTAAATAACGGCACGGAGACTTTTTACAGCGATTAAGCAAATTGAATTTACATATATTTTGAAAAACACCACTAAACTCTCCCTTTGCTTTATGTATATTATTCATCAAAATTGGTTCCGTATTCAAAGGTATCGAAGCCTCTGGAAGTTTTGCAATTTCAGTGGGACCATTATTTAAATTGTTTTCAGTAACTTCACTTGAATTACTATTGACATCCGCTTCGGAGACTTGCTCACAAAAATTATCTTTAAATTTTGATGTAGAATCAGCTGTTTGTTTTTCGCAAACAGTTCTTTTGACTATAAGTTGGTTGTCTCCACTAATCTTTGTAGGGCAATAGGTATATTTTTTTGGCACAGCTTCATCTTTTTTTATCGGTAGCGGAATGTACTCTGCACATTCTTTAGAAGCTGGTGTGATTGAATTACTTAACCTTTCCGATTCTATACCGGTTATGCTTTCAGCATAAATAGATATTGCATCATCATCATCATAATATTCATTATTCTTCGACTTTACATGTTCATTTTCATTACAATCACTTTCAGCTAATTCGTTGTGTACAACCTGATGGACCGAATTGTTTTTATTTTTACTCCCATATTCAGGTACGTTTCTAGAGATAGCATCGACTACATCAATAGGCTTTTCTAAATTTACTTCGTCAAACTCTCTCTCGGAAAATTGAAATTCACCATCCTTAGAAATGATTCTTTTTAGATGCTGACAATGAGTTATAACTTCACATTCTTCTTTGAGCACTGCTATTATTTTATCTTGAAAACTCTTCATACTAACATCTGTCTTTTCGTTACCGTACCCAATCCAAGTCATAATTTCTAAATCGAAATGCTTTAGTTTTGATGTCAATTTGTCAAATGCTTTATTCAATTGATATTGGACATTATTTATGTTACCATTAGACGAGTTTGATAAGGAAGAAGTACTTAAATTTAAATTTAGTGATTTAATATCGGATATATCGATAGATTTTTCAGAATTTGTACTATCAGAACTATCAGAGTCTATCGATGAGATATCCTTATCCTTAACACCTTGTTTATTTTTTATTCCACTATTGACATTAGTTAACTTTACGACAGGCAGTTTTCTATCTATTCGAACAAAATCACTTCTTAAGGCGTTAATAGATGTCCTGCCGGAACTAGACAAATCTTTCGTCCAAGACATACTACTTGTTGAAGATGTTTTACGAGAGTCGACACGACCAGCACAGTTTGAAACTGGGTGCTGAGTTCCATTAGTTTGTACATTAATCATTGCAAATGCACTGGAACGGTTATCTTTTAACTCTTCTGTAACACTATCCTTACCTGCGCTGACGTCTTCCTTTTGTGGGATTTTTGGGACAACTTTACTATTTCTGTTTATCCGTCTTCTCTTAGGTTCGACATTGGTTTCTTGAACTTTTGTACATTTTTCATTTTTTTGGGTTGAATCAGCTGACCTTTTCCGTGTTACTGTGAATTTATAGAAAAAAAACTTATTACTGATACTTTATTCATAATGTAAGCAAAATTAATAATAAATGATTTTTAAAAATCACATACCTAACATTTATAACAAAATATACAAAGAAGGCTGGGAAGCCAAGCAAACCAAGGACAAACCATTTTTTTTAAAGAATCCTATGCTAAAAGAGCAAAAGTTCTTATAGATTTAACAAATACAAAAAGTATTCTATTGTACTGCACTGATCATTTGATTTGTCACATCATTCTAAAATCGCAAAAGTGTATGCATACATACAGGTTAAAAGATTCTACTGATCATTTTCGAGTTTAAAAATGACTAACACTAATTAGAATATTCCATGTGTTTCTTTAACTAACAATTACAATCGAAAATAAAGACAAATTATACTTCAATTAGACAATTAGATGTTCGTTTAATATTTTGTATTCAATTAAATGGTTAAATAACTTAATAATTTTCATCTATTATATTACTGGTTATAAAATTAAAATAAAATTAATGGTTTAATAACATTTTTTCGGTAGGTACTTACATGTTTTCTTAGTGGAGACATTACTGTCCGATATGGTGTTCTTGGTTACTTTCTTTTTTGGTGTCTCATTTCCTTTACCTAAGTATGAACAATTATACAGACATATACTATGGCACATCTATAAACTTAATACAAGCAAAACCACCTTCATTGTGTAAAATAATTTACAAGTACAATCAAAACAGTTTATGGCGGCATCGTTTAGAACAACATACCGGTTATATTGACCCAGAACAAACATCCCGGCTGAATACTGTATCTCGAAAGCATCATCGGTTGTTACGACTATCGGTTTTTACGCCTATATGAGTATATGAATATGAGTAGACCTTTCGATGTTATAACAAATTTTAGACTGTATATATAAAGATAATAAAAAAGCTTCCATTTAGCAGCACCCATTTAAAATAAATTTCTTCAAGAGTGAAATAAAATACACACACAACAACTAAAAAAAAATTGTAACTTGCAAACTACTTTAATAATGATCATATAAAATTTGACCTGCTTAAAATATTTCATAACATTTTTTTTGTTAACTTGCAACCAGAGATCAGCTGCGATTGCTACAAATATGTGATATTGACAGAACTGTGTACCTACATACATTAATTATACAAAAAAAAACTGGAAAGTCAAAAGTATTGGATTGTTTTTTTTTTTTCGAACTGACTACGCTATTGAACAAGCAAGGTCTTAACAGCTTCACCGGACTACTAAGGCGAGCGCTTAAGGCACTCAGCCGATTTTATTTTGACAACTAGCTCGAGGATGCGCGGCACACCTCGGCTTTGGCTGTTGCCTGATACATGCAATTCGCAACCTATCTGAGCTAACCTAAGCTAAGCTAACTATTCATACATATATGAGTTGTTGAAACATATATGTGTACCAAGCATACATACCTAAACAACTCTTATATATATTTCGTATCGGATAATATTCTAAACTATTTCAGTTTGATAAGGGAAAAAAATAAAACCCTTCCACTTGCATGTGTAAGCGTGTATGCGTGCACGTGCGTGGAGGTGATATGTGTAATGTTGTCGCAGTGATGTAAGATATTGTGTCACTGTATCGCGCGAGCAGCGTACTCAAGGGCTCCACGCCGAGGGAACGGACCTAGGCTTGAGCCGCTGCCGAGGGGGGCCTAGTCTGGTTGCCGAGGGGGGCCTAGTCTGGTTTTGTCTTGTTGGATTATTGGATTGTGAATATTGGATTGTGTTTTGTCATCATAACATAGACTAAATTTTGGCTAGAATTAAATCAGATTATAATTAGCTGTTTAACCAAAACATGGTATCAATATTGTTACAGATTTTACTGCAGTTAACGTAAAGGAGGACAGTAATAAGCAGCTATTTTATTATATAAAGTAATAGACAACCTGATATATTTTATTTTGTATTTACTTACCGTCTAATCCATTTTGTTTTTGAAGATGTTTTGGAACAATGATTTTACGCGTTTCACTAGTGTTAATTACCTTTACTGTCGGTATTTTTTTATTGAAATCTAATTTCCGAGGATTCTTATTCAGCTGGTATCTCACAACTGGAATAATAAATATGTTATTATATAGTAACACTTTACAATGTTTTATTTTATGATAAGGTTATATATACTACTTTTGGATCGTTTGGGAAAAATGGTGAAAGTGAATTTTTACGATGCGCGCGTACACCGACTCCTAAAAGCGACTCCATGAAGTTGGTTGGTAATTGTCTGACAACTTTTCCTGAGAACTGATAACTATATACAAGGTAGTAATTCAAATATCTCTAATATATAAAATTCTCGTGTCACAGTTTTCGTTGCTATACTCCTCCGAAACGGCTTGACCGATTTTGATGAAATTTTTTGTGCTTATCCGGTATCTATGAGAATCGGCCAACGTCTATTTTTCATCCCCCTAAATGTTAGGGGTAGTCCACCCCTAAATTTTTTTTTTATTTTTTAGACAAAATTTTTAATTTCTACTTTTTTATGATACAACATACAAAAATACATACAATCCTCAATTTTCACCCTTCTACGATCAACCCTTATTTTTTAATAGCCATAGGTAATAACCGATTTGGTGCAGACGAAGTTGCACGGGTCAGCTAGTATAATTATATAAACACGTGTTTTATATCAGTGGAGATAAAAATATATTCATATAGTCCGCGTCAAACTTTTTAACCGCTCTGAAGTATATGCTCAGAACACAAATTTATGTATCAAAGGGACGCAGAAGTCGCAGAAGGGGCAGGTTCACCCGCGCACATACCTCGGCCCTATTGCACTCAAGTTGACACATGTCTCCTGTCATTACTAGTTGCAGTACAGTAGCAATCAGAATAGTTTTGTTGTTATTAATTACGTGTGATTGCTATTTTCGTTCTTTACTTTTTCTAGTTTATATTTGTTATTATTAGAAGAGCCATCCACTTCAAAAAAATGATGTTTCTATGAAGGGCGTTGTTTATTACAAATTATTCATTTATTATCAATGTATTTTATTTACAATAACACAACATACATATATGCTACAAGATATATGCCACAGATAGAAAAAAAATACTGCATAAGAGATCATTCAATTAAAGTAAGCGATCACCCAAAACTCCCCAATATATCTTATTTGAGTTTAATTATAACTGACAAATACATGATGTGGCGAACTGTTAATATTTTAGCTTTGTCTATTATTTTAGTGTTCGGCTACTATTGTCCATTTTCAGTTTTTACTCTTGTGTTATTACCTTAGCAATGATTCAATTTTTATTATCTGTTCATTTTTATTTCTAATCGTCTGCAAATATTCTAAATGTATAATATCGAAACAAAGATTAATAAATGTCAATGTTAAATTCCTATATTAATATTTTGAATTTCTTTTGTATTCAGTTCTTGACTGTACTATGCGCAAAGCCGAATTCAAAGCTATATTCAGAACGGCTAAAACATTTGACTCGGACTATATATAAATATACATTTCTATTTGTGTTTGATTTTAAATTATATATGGTATCTAGCGGGCCCGGCAGACGCTGTCCCTCCCTGACTATCAATAATTCCTTGACAAATTATATACCAAAAACGTCTCCATCAATCACTTTATCCACTGATGAAATCGCATGAAAATCCGTTCAGTACTTTTTGAGTTTATCGCGAACAGACAGACGACAGACGCGGTAGGGGACTTTAATTTATACTATGTAATGATTTTCAACTAAAACATTATAATTTGCATTTAATGTATTTTTTAAGCTAATTCAGTATAACTTCTTACTTTGTATATGTGTATGTTTACATAATATACGTTTATGAGTTTTTGCCGAGATTTTGGAATGTCATGTAGTGGATTTTATATTTTATTCATAATCTTGTGTTATTTGGCTCTATATTGTGTAAAATTGGTGATGTTTTACATAATATAATTTGGTTATTGTGTCCAAGTGAAGTAATACCACGAAGCATGGATTCTGACTTGCCACAAAATCTCCCTGAAAAGTACTAAGACGCCACCATTTTGTTAGTTCATTGAAATAACGTACTAGAAGATTGTTTGTCAAAAATAAAATAAATATTTTTAGACCTTCAATCCCAAGAGTTACAATTAGAAATGATTGCCTGCAGGCCGGGTGGTACAACAATTATGACTTGATCACATCTATCAAGTGTAAAGATCTAACATAGCGGCATGCTTAGGTATCTCACATTTTCATCAGATTATATATATGGAACATTCAAGTCCAGTGGTAGAACGTCGGTAACTGACTGAATCACTACCATGAAACCCACCACAATGTTTTTCGTTCTCACATTCTGGGATCAGACATATTATCCAGCTTTAAGTATGACAGCTGTGAATGGTTGATGGACAGAGAATTCATCCGTGTTTGTTGATGTTTTTGGATTGCACTTCTTTGTTGTTGCTTGTTTAACATCAGTTACAGCACAATCACTTGATCAAATATAAAAAAAACCTTTGAATTTAAAAACTTGAATATCAATATTTAATTTGATTTCAACAGAATGTGTAAAGGTAATTTTGAAGTACATACAGTATGTCTTAAGTAGATCTGTTGGTTTATTTTTTTAAATTAATTTTTTTTTTTTAATTACTTAGATATTTGGTGTATCACTTTGTTACTTTGGCTTGAAATAGCTTCATGAATCGAACTTAAAGAATGAATATGTTTTAGGTAGAATTGGCAAAGTATATTATGATGTAGACCATTGCGTAATGAGACAGTTGCAAAATCATTAGATAGAACCCTCTCTCAAAGTAAAAAATTGGTGGTAAAGTTTGACTCTTCACTTATATACCGCACTATAGTTCCCCAACTGAACATCAACCAATCAATGCATGCAGTGTACCTTCAAATTATTACTGATGCCCAGTTGTGAACTGACAGAGGCTCATTATGAAAATAGACAAACTCATAAATTTGAAATAGAAAAGTTTATAGTGTCATTTGTATCCTTACCTTCATTAGCTAATTCTATTTTTTGTTCATCATAGATTGTCTGCTTTTTAGTAACACTACGTGGACTCTCTGTAACGTAAGAGAAGTATTCATTCATATATTTATCATAAACTTTTATTTTTATTCATTTAGCTTTAATTGCCCATACAAATGTATCTTAACTTCTAATTTTTTTTTGCGTTAGGTTAGTATTAACACTTTATATTGATGTTAGTTGTATTAGCGTTGATTATGTTTTTTTGTATGGCCCCTGGGGCCATCATGAACTAGCTGCTGCTTATTATTAAATTTACTAGGAATCTCGAATAATCAGAACATTCAATGAAGAAAAACAATGTGATAAACCTAACACATAGTTCTAGGATTTTTTCTGTCTAGTTGGCTACCACATTCACATTGAATATCTGTGCCCAAGCATCTATAGGAGCGCTTTGATAACTGCACTTCATAGTACCATTCTCTTAGGTTTAGCATGTTTACCATCTTAGACTGCATTGTGAAGTGAAATCGTAGTCAAAGATTAAAAACAACAAATGTAAGTAATAATCTAACGTAAAGTTAGGAGAAGGGTACGTAAGGATAAATAGTAGGAGTGTGTCATATAAAACTTACAGTTATTTTAAAAACTATGTTTTGGGACACTATCACTAAATTGTACTATATATTATACCTATGGAGAAACTACTATTCAACATATTATTCGTTATTTCCTATATTATGTTTTGATTGTGTGGTTTTGTGTTATATACACAACTGGCTGTTTCCACGTCTTCATCCCTATAGAATAGTTATTTTGTAGCGTTAGCTAATGTGCAGTGAACATTCTCAAAAGGAAAAATATTTTGAAACATTCTTCATTGGTGCTCTGCTCCTACTGGTGTTAGTATGATGACATATACTCTGTAGCCTTCCTCAATAAAATAGCTATCTAACACTGAAATAATTTTTCAAATCAGACCAGTAGTTCTTGAGATTAGCGCATTCAACCAAACAAAGAAAACCTGCAGCTTTATAATCTATACTAATATTATAAAGAGGTAATGTTTGTGACATTGTGACGTTGTAGGAGGTAATCTCAGGAAGTACTGGTCCGATTTGAAAAACTCTTTCAGTATTACATAGCTGATTTATCGAGGAAGGTTATATATCATCAAGCTAAGACCAATACGAGTGGAACACCAATGAAGACTGTTTCAAAATCGGGGTATTATTTCCTCTCGAAAGCTTCTGCTGCGTGTTAGCGTTAGCCCAAAGTAACTATTCCACACGGACGAAGTCGCAGGCAGAGGCTACTATTAGTATAGATTACATATACAGTGCCCTGAAAATATCTTTGTAACTCTATATCTATATTCCTTTAAGAAGATAACCATAAATTAATCATAAAAAAATGTAGCCAATCTCAAATTGGGTAAAACTACAAAGAAGTTTTCTGATATTAATACTGTATTATATTATTTCGTTTTTTTTTATTTTTCATTCATTTTATAATTATATACTATATCATTGCATAACTCCCAATATAGAGATTCATGAAAAATGATGTGCATCAACCAACAAAGTTTCAAAAATGATCATCAAATATACTGTTATTATCCGTCTTGAATTAATTGACATGACATACTAATTAGCTTTATTTTCTTTAATCTTTTACAGTCAACACTACACTTATAACGAACAAGGGAACTGAGAATATTGGTCATCTGGTCATGGACAAAATAAAATATCCCAGAGATTAATAAACAAAAATTGCCTTCATCAACAGTTACTAATGTGTAGTATTAATGAAGTTATGATAATAAACAATTAAAGACAGCCCATTTTTACTTTTTCTACTTCAGACAAAATTAGTAGTTCCTACAGAGAATGAATAGTAATTTAATGTGCTGGTTTTTAATGAAAGTGTAGTTTTTTTTAATTTAAAGTTGCAGACATCAGCTTCTCAATTATTAAAAGGAAATTGTATACATACCTTCATTAGCTAATGCTATTTTTTGTTCATTACTTTGCTTTCTAGTAACTCTACGTGGACTTTCTGTAAAGTAACATAAGTACTTTAAATACAATTAACATTTGTTTCATTATTTTTTTAATACTAGCTTATAACAGGTCTTTACCTATGAAATTGCCGTTCTGCAGTACTGGCCATTTCGAATCAAAATAATTTTTGTTTGGCTAAGAATTCTAATTTCAAATTAATTTTATTTTAAAACCATGGAATTCTTTTTACAAAAGTAGTCATTTGTTTATTGATTAGTGTTACATTGTCATCGCATTTCAATCTTTTTTGTCATCATGGATACGTTAAAAATTCGAGTAATTATGGAATATGAGTACCGTCATGGCAGCAACGGCATGGGGCATACAAGCGGCACGCAACATCAACGAAGTTTACGGCGCTAACACTACAAACCAACGCACCACCTGTTATTGGTTTGCTCGCTTCCGTTCTGGGAATTTCGACCTGAAAAATGAACCCCGCAGTCGTCGGAAGACTTTGATCGACAATGACGAATTAAAGGCGATTGTGGAAGCTGATGATACACAATCTACGGCTGAATTAGCAACAGCTTTCGACGTTAGCGTCAAAACAATATTGGTCCATTTGCGTCAAGTTGGCAAGGTAAAAAAGGGGCACCCCCACGAACTCAATGATCGCCAGCGCGAAGTACGTGTCGAGACGTGCCTTGCACTGCTCAACAGACACACAAATGAAGGAATTTTGAACCGCATTGTTACCTGGGATGAAAAATGGATTCTGTTTGATAACCGCAAGCGCTCAGCAAGTTGGTTGGATCCTGGTTCAGCACCTAAACAATGCCCTAAACGAAAACTTACCCCTAGAAAAGTGATGGTCACTGTTTGGTGGTCTAGGGCCGGTGTGATTCATCACAGCTTCTTACCAAACGGGGTGAGCATTACTGCAGATGTGTACTGTGAAGAACTGAACACAATGATGGAGAAGCTGGCACATCTCCAGCCAGCATTGGTCAATCGCTCGTCTCCGCTGCTCCTGCATGACAACGCGCGACCTCATACTCCACAGCAGACTGTTTCCAAGTTGCAAGAACTGGGGTTGGAAGTTCTCCGTCATCCGCCCTACTCACCAGGCTTTGCGCCTACAGACTACTACTTTTTCCAGAATTTGGATAACTCCTTGGCAGGAAAAAAATTAAATACCCGAGAGGCAGTACAAAATGCCTTTGAAGAATTTGTTGCCTCCCGTCCAGCTGATTTCTTTAAGAAGAGCATCAATAAACTGCCACTGCCTTGGCAAAGATGCATTGATTGCATGGGTGATTACTTCGATTAATACAAATAAAAAATACATGAAAAAAAATCGTTTAAATTTTTCCATACAAAACGGCAATTTCATAGGTAATGACCTAATATTAATTATCTTCTCAGCAACAAATACCAAATAAAATTAATTAAGTAAAAATAAACATTATGACAATCTCTAAACATCAATATTTCTTCTCTGTCATTCACACTACTATTTTAGTGCAGTTTTAGTTTATATGATGGCATTAAATAATCAGATAGAGCATATAATTCATTATAGCTGTGCCAGCAACTCGGTCCGCTTGGAACCTTGTGTTAAAAAATTATATAAAATATTATCTTAATATATATATTTCTTGTGTGCGTGTGTATGTGACTGAACTCCTCCTAAACGACTGGACCGATTTTGATGAAATTTTGTGTACGTGTTCCAGTGGATCCGAGAATGGTTTAGATTCACAATTGGACCCGGTAGGTGGCGCTGCGGTTGACTTTTAAGATTTTTTTTATTATCAAGGCAGGACAACGTCCGCAGGGACCGCTAGTATATATATATATATAAAATATTAATATATATATATTAATATATTATATATATAAAATATTAATGTGACTATTAATATCATCTGAATGTATTAAGTACGTTTAACTATCTACTTTTCCGTCATACTTAAGTCGCATCGTCAGTAAAATTACAAATTGTTTGATAAAGTGAACTGATTTTAATGAAACCGAGACTAAATATTCCTCGAGGATATGTTTTATGATTTTCTTAGTGAGGTTTTATTGTGAACGTAGTACATTAGCAGTGACACGTATTCAAACAAACAGACAGATAGATAGACAGACAGACATTCTGAAAATTATTGAAATGTATTTTAAAACTTCTTCCATGACACCTGCAACATTTTTTTTTACAAAAATCTAAAATGTACACATAAGTTGGATTTAAATTCTTATTATATGTATAGAAGACATAGGATATACCTACCCCAGAGTGTGTAGTAATAATTTGTACATTACTTCAAACTATTTTTTTTTAATTCTAGTTTAATTCTTTAACTCATATAAATAACATATTATTTCAAAAATGTACGTTCAGAAAGGTTCTAGTTTCATGACAGCGTGCTGTATGTCTAAGTTACAGAATAAAAAAGTTAACAAGGATGTTAGCTTTCTACGTTATACATCTTTTTTTTTTTTTTTTATTTTATTTATTTTAGGATCGTCAACTTGACAATACACTAGTAAGTATATAAAAAGTAGGACTATTGTGATACATTATAAATGTAGTCATATTTAGAGACAACCACGGCGCGCTCCAACGATAAATTAAATATTAAACTATTTTACATATTTAAAAATTTAACATACATAATATAATAATACAAAAACAAGGAAATTGAAACAGAAAGAGAGAAAAAAAAAAAAGAAATACTGAAACAATTATAACTGTATTTTGTGAACAGACTGATATGTCTCTATCGCTGTTTTGAAATGATTTCGTTTAGTTGAGAAAATGTCGCATGTTTTATGGTATGAGTTATATGACCTAGATATTCTGTTGACCAGAGAGTAAAAGCCTAAATTAGTACATGAATGAGAAATATAAAAAGGGACGTATTTATTCGATCTCGGAAGCTTAGCAGGAATATTCAATTTGAAGTGATTAGTAATTTGTGGACAGTCAATTTTGTCATGAAATATATTAAATAAAAACATAAGTTCTAATATTATTCTTCAATTATTTAAGGAGGATAGTTTGAAGTGGTGAAGGTCATTATATTTTATAATTTTATTGACTACATTGCAATTATAACAAAGATGCCATAAAAATCTTTTCTGTACTCCTTCTATGTTTTTTATACCTTTTTTTTTTTTTTTTTTTTATCTTATTCTTTGGCCTTTGTGGAAAATTCCGCAATTCTGCCAGTGTCATGTACATAAAGCTTAATTTCTACAATAATGGATCAACAAAAGATCTGAAGTTGATTTAGACCACCACCGTATGACTAACATAGAACATAGGGACAATACACAATTGGGTTAGTAAGTACCTAAACATATGAGTTAGTAAATAAATATGTATATTTTATCATATAAGCATGTATAGCACAAGTAAGCATAATGTAACAAATAATTAGAGCTTAATTTTATTAATATAGATATATTTACACAGAACAGTAATAAAAGGAGTAAAGGAGAGGGAGAGTAGGAATTGCATGCAGGTGGGACGGAATATCTCCTGGGGGAGTAAATTATATAGAGAAACGCGCCGATTTGGACAATTAAAAAAAATATGGTCTATACTTCCTTCATCTAGCCCACATTCACATAGCGAGTGATCCCGGACTCTAATTTTTGCAAGATGGACAGGTGTGCAGGCATGATTCAAACGCATACGGCACACGACCGATATCGTACGCTTGTCTACGTTCGGAAACAATGAAAACCAGGGTTTAGTGGGGATGGTAGGTTGTAAATTGCCATAGAATTTGGCTTTAAGCTTGTGTGATGTCTGCCACTCATCATTCCACGCTTTAAACAACTGGTGTTTCATGCTTACACAGAGATCCCCAGGAATGATTTGAAAATGTTCTAGGGAACCTATGTTGGCAGCTTGCTTTGCACATGAATCTGTGGTTTCATTGCCTGGAATGCCCGAGTGACCCGGAATCCAAGCCAAGACGACTTTTAAGTTTTGCTGTTGACACATATAAAGAGCTTCTTTGATTTTTAATATAATTGGGGATCTGTATTTAGATTTGAAGGGATTAGCCAGTACGGCTTGTAAGCAGCTTTTTGAATCAGTTAAAATAATGGACTTTTTGATATCATGGGATAATACAAATTTTATAGACTCTAAAATTGCAATGGATTCACCAGTAAACACTGTTAAAACGGGAGGGCATTTAAAACTTAGTATAATTTTAAAAAAGGGAATCCACACGGCGGATCCCATGTTGTTGTTTTGGGTCAGTTTGGATGCGTCGGAGTAGATTGCTAGCCAGTTCGGAAATTGTGAAGCAAGCTTGTCTTTTAAAATTTTATCGGCATTAACTATGTCATTCTGAAGGCCCAGATCTAGGATTATATTGGGCTGATGACACAACGCTTCATAAGGGAGAGAGAAAATAAGTTTACATGGAAATTGCAGAATGGGAATAGTTAAACGGGAAATTTTGATATAACTGCGGAGAATACAAGGCAAATCGAATAAAGAGCTGTAACCCTCGTTTTCAACTATACAAGCCAAATGTCTTAGCTTCTGTAGGAGAGGATGTTGGGAATTTTGATAGAGTTTGAAAAGGAACCTGTCCGAGAGGAATTGCCTGCGTAAATAGAGAGGGGGATCCACGCATTCCACTTTATGTCAAAGAACAATCCAAGAAAACAACATTGTTACACTAATTTTACACAGTCACCTTCAATATACTTCATAGGAATAAAGAAATATAAAGTTTTATGTACGAGTAGTGTTAATTTACTGCAAGTATGCGATATTTGATACCTTATATTTTAGAAAGTTTACCTGAACTTTTCTCAACAGATACTTCTATTTTAATATTGTTAGGCGATTTAACAATTGGTTTCACGATCTTCGGTCTACCTCTTTTCGGATTTTGTTGCGTTGTGTTATTGTTTTTTGAATTTTTTCTTGGTGCCATTGTCGAAAAGTGAGAGCGTAAATAAAGCAGCAATCACATGTTTATTACTAAGACGTAGTAGTATTTCTTTATGTGTACAGTTTCCCGTGATATTTTTTGTAATTAAATTCACTGCACAATTATACAAAATTGATACATTTATATAATAATCAAATTACTATCAAAATTTTTATTAGTTCACCTCACAGTTTCAGTTATAAAACATATAATCAACGTTGCCAGTGTCAACTATACGTTTTCCTCAAAAATCAGAATTATGCAACAGAAATCTGAGTAGAAGAAAGTCCCAATACTCATTAATTCCTCACATCCCTCAATCTCAAGGAAAAACTACTTCCAATAAAAAACAATGTAAGATATTGAAATACAACTTGTTCAGGTACGACTACCGCCGTACATCTGAATGCACTGGTGTTGTCGATTCACTGAGACTCAGCATATAAATATTTCTAATTTAATTTAAAATAACGAACTTTTTAAACAATTACTTTTGATGCTATTATCGATAACATGATACGTAGTATCCTGGTAGTGTGATATCATGTTTTACTAGTCATTATTTTAACAAAGAGATATAAAGTTATGGTGGCACCGGAGACAAAACTTATGGAAATATCAGTACATGTGGGCAACATGAATGTTGCTATGGTTTACTCTTCTCTTTTTCCGCGTTTTCAATAGTTATTATAAGGGTTGCTTTAGTAATATGTCTTTATTCAAACATTTCTTAAATCTATATGAAGTTCTTAATTTATGAAGACGTATTCAAATTCAGTGCAAAGTACCAATAAATGCAAATATGCATACAAATATATTTTGTCGCGATGATGGTTCAGTTATTAATGTCTTCGAATAACGCGTCGATCGACGTAGGTGCGAATCCTTGCGAAGGAGCCACAGCTTTCGGTGAAGGAAAACATCATGATGAAACCACAGCATGATGCTAGGTTTTTTTGTAAACCCGCCTTGCTAGATGCCATCTATCTACCATCGTGGACTACATAAGTCATTTATCATTTTAGGTGAGATTGTGGCCATATGCTAAAACTACATATAAAAAAGAAAAAAATACAAACTTTTACCTAATATATTTTTGTTCTTTTCTATTTCCGTGTTGTTCACGTTTCTTTTGGCGGATTAGATTAGAGACTAACAAGAGTTTGGTTTAATTTTATTTTATATTATAGATTTAGGGTGTGGCCACAATCCCTCTTATTGTTAAGTGATGATGTTTCTTAAGAACTAAACTTAAAAGGATTAGACACTGAAGGGTAGTTGTTGGAACGCATTTACAATTTGTTCATAACAGACTTAAAACTTGATTGGGTCCAATTTCCATAGAGTGTTTGATTTTAAATTTGCGTGCGAATGCTACTGTCGATGTTTCCTATGGAAGAACCCATTCTTTGCTCGGTCGATATTTTCCAACTGCTAATGTGAATCATCGTGTAGATTTGTTTTCACAGTTTTTAAAATAAAGTGTAACCATTATACGAAGTTTTTGACGGGATCTTAGTTTATCATGTAGTAAATTTGATATTTTATTCATAATCTTATGCTATCTGATTCCATATTTTGTAATATTCATGGTGTTTTGCGTAATAGAGTTAAGTTATTGTGCGCAAGTGAAGTGAATATGAGATACAAACACAGAGCATACATTCTGAAATGCCACAAAAACTCCATGAAAAGTTCTAAGGGAGCCACCGTGTTCTTAATATATTAAAATTATCACACGATACTTGTAATATTAATACTTACTTGACAATGGTAGTAGGAAATAATCTAGTAGATTGATTGCCAAAAAAAAACATTATATATCTGTGTCTATGGTGAAATCCTCAATTGTAAAGGTCAAAAAGGTTGTCGACGTCAAAAATAGTTGAAGCAGCGTCTACGTTTGCCGGTTCTCGGAAATTAAATTATAAGTCCAAAATGCCCGCAAAATATAAAATTGTTATGATTCGTCATGGCGAATCTGAATGGAATCAAAAGAATCTTTTCTGTGGTTGGTACGACGCTGACCTTAGCGATAAGGGTGAGTCCAGTCATAATTTCTGACTATGACCGCTAAAATCGTTTTAGAAGTCATAGTTAATTAGACAGATACAGTTATAAATAAAAATAATGGAACACCAGAATATTTTCGTAATATTTTATTTATTAAAAAATAAATTGTTTATTTGATTGGTAGTCGTACTTATAAATCGCATATTTATCTATCTTCTTTTTATTATTATTACCTGCTTTATTACCCTCTTTCTGCACAGTATTCATCAAATGTATAACACTGGATTACCGCCTTCTTCGTCACACCTTCAAAAAACAATTTTTTTTTAATTGACTACACTATTGGCCTAGCAAGGCTTTAACATCACTGGAGACAATATTAAAACAAACCGATTTTTTTCCCGTCCCATCATCAAAGGTATCATTAGTACTATCATCTGTCTTCCTTTTCGGAAGCGGTCTCCTAACACCCGGTATACATCAAAATCTTAATAAAAACAAAGTCATGGTGGTTGAGTGATTTTACTTGTAAAATATTGATTTGTAAAATTGACTTGTGATACCCTATGATCTGTGATCCATTATATTTGAAGAAAACCTTAATCTGAAAAATGTTCATTATATGTCAGAAAAATACAGAACTGTTGATTTCTTATGTGAGAAATCACCAATATAATGTGTTAAAAATAATTCTGTGCCCAAGCAGTGTGTGGTACTTACAGGGTGGCATTGGCAGTTAAAAAAAAAGTATTATTTAACATTGATTATCAAGTAATAAGAATATTAATCAATTAAGAATTATTTGTATTTGATCACAAATTCTTAACCATATAATTATGATTTGGCAGCTAAAATAGTACCTCTATATTTTGTTACCCCAAACAAATATCCTAGCTAGCTCTAGCGCAGGCACTACTTTCCAATTGTATCTATAACATAATAAAAAATCCACAGGTCGCGAAGAAGCTTCAGCAGCTGGTAAAGCCTTGAAGGCAGAGGGCTACCAGTTTGATGTAGCTCATACTTCAGTATTAAAACGTGCCCATATCACCTTGAACACAATCTTACAGGAAATAGGACAGACTGATCTGCCTGTTGAAAAAACTTGGCGTTTGAATGAGAGGCACTATGGTGGCCTTACAGGTTTGAACAAGGCTGAGACTGCTGCTAAATATGGGGAAGCTCAGGTATGTATTTGTCTTAATAACTGAGCCATTATTACTTGTACTGACTGTTATATATGCACTTATTTATTGCTTACTGTGACAAGAGTGAACAGGGGTCTAAGAAAACGGAAAGTCTGTAGCTCATCAAACAATTTTGCAAATTTTTGTTTTATTTATTTTTGGTACAAAGAAAGTTATTGCTTTTATTTATTTAAATAATTGTTTGTAAACATTTTTACTTATAGTACATGTACCTATCATTTTTAAAGCAATGTTGATTGGGGAGTCCCAAAAAATGTGACATAGCAAGAGGAAGTAGAGGGTCTAAAAAGGTTACATTTTGCATGGCAAATTTTATGAAGGGCCCCTTCCTTCCAGTTGAGACATAACATTAATATTTATATAACAAAAGTAGACCAATAAGAAGTCACTTGTGCAGTAGCATCAAATACCCCAAAGGTCTTATACATACAAGACCATTGAAAGTGGCAGGATTTAAGTCATAGTAATAAGTATTATACTTTCAGAGCCACATACTCACATACCAAATATTCATTTTTCTCTGTGTAAGTAATTTTATTAACGTAGATAGTTTTAATAGTACCATCTGAACATGGAAACAGTTTAAGGTCTTCCATATAAAGCATGGCTGTTTGTGGTCTACTCAAAGATTATTTGAGAGTGGAGTTACTCTGAACACAGTCTTCCTTCATTTCCTTAGTACCTCCTTTGGGTGATACTTTACACCAATGAGGATTGTTTAAAGCTTTTACTTTTAAGTTTTATGTGATACAGATAATATATAGCAGTACCTTTTGGTATTTCAAGTAACATTATGATAACAAGCTTTTATAAAACAGGTTCAGATCTGGCGCCGCAGCTTCGATGTTCCTCCCCCGGCTATGGAAAAAGACCATCCATACTACGAAACGATTGTAAATGATCCACGCTATGCCGGTGACCCAAAACCTGAGGAGTTCCCTATGTATGAGAGTTTAAAGCTTACCATCGAAAGGACACTGCCTTATTGGAATAATGTTATTGTTCCGCAGGTTAGTATAAATCATTAGTTTTATGTCAGTATATATATTTGTTACTAAATTTTTTTCATATCACTATTAAGGTTGAAGAAGATGTATTAATATACTATTATTGCAAAGGGTTATCAGATGTCTAATTATGCATAATAATCATGAACATATAGTGGTACAAAAAATAATCCCAAGGAGGAAGATTGATGTCAGGCAGGCCAGGCGGCCGTACAAAAGACATATTTCCTAGAAACTATATATACTAGAAAATATATTCACTACTATTACCACATAATTTTTCAAAAGAAATGATAAATGTAACATATACATGAAGCGATGTATGTCTTGATATCCTTAAAGACAGAGTGGCTTTTTAAAGCAACAAGAATTAATTACAGATTACAGTGTCCTGTATTTTGATTTGACATCGCAGAGAAAAATTACACATCCGGCTAAGATTACCTTGCTTCGATTTTGTAACACTTATTCTCTATTGTACAGCACAATGACTTATAGACAAAGAATGTTATGCAAAATCCCGAACTAACCAAATACTGGGATGTATCAAATCAAAAACTGGCCACTGTATTTTGTAATTAATTAATAAATCTTAATTTGCTATGCTTAAATGGCTATTCTTGTTGGTACTTGGTTGATCATTAGTCGGAAAGGTCCAGAACTTACACCAGTGATACATTAATCTGATGTTCGTAGTTTGGATCGCCAGCATGTACCAAGGATTTTTTCAGAACTCGCGTACATTTACTAATTAAAATTGGTAACACTATCGGCTGAAGATGAAGGAAAACATCGTAAGGAGACCTGAACCTGAGCAATGTTCTTCACCGTGTGTGGAGAATATAGAACTGTTGATTTCTCAGAGTTTGAAATTGCCAATACGTTGTTGACTGGTACGGTGACTATACGCATAACTTCCTTCGTGAAGAGGCATTTAATTCTGCAGTGGTTTTCTTACAGGCTGATAATGATGGCGATCTTAATTCGTCATGCATAAATGGCCATGTGGTAATTTTGGAACTTTTTTAGGTGATGATGCATATGAGATACTTCTCTTTATCTCATAACTCTCTAGTTATATGAAGCTACTGATGCTATTATGCATGCAATAAATATAAATCTAGTAATGAAAATAAAACATTTTCAGATCAAAGAAGGCAAGAAAATCATTATTGCTGCCCATGGCAACAGTCTCAGGGGTATTGTGAAGCATTTGGATGGTAATTTTTTTATCCTCTATTTCTATTTCTCTTGTTAAGACTTTAATGGTATTTACAAATTTGAATGTCATGGAATAAAATTGTAAAAGTAATATTTACTAGATTACTTTTGTAAAAGTTTTAAATTATTAATTTCCCGATGATTTTTTGAAGTGCAACTTCCTATGGGAAGGTTTTGAAATTCTAATCAGCAACCTTTTTGTGTGATGAAAAGTGGTCAGGGTAAACACTGGTCGGGTAGAGTGTTGAAGTTACGTTAAGAAGGTGAGCAACTTCGGGTGCGGTCAATACTTGGATGGGTGAATCCTCAAGACATTGGCTTTTTGTTGTATTTTTTTAATTTAAATATTTCCCTGTAATAGAAAAGTTTTACTTCTATCGTGTGTCTTTACAACACACTCTTTTTTTTTTTAAGTAGTTTAAATTCTTTAAACAGAGACACTTAAGTATTAGTAAGTTATTTCACTTTAACTGGTGTATGTTTTAGTTTTCTAAAGGGTATAGAATACTTTTTATCTAGAAAAACTCCTATCCCCGAGAGATAAGTTAATTGTATATTACCGCGAGCGAAGCTGCGAGCATAACCTAGTATTAATATAAAATTTTCCAATGGTGATATGTGGGTAAGTTATAATAGCGATAGGGAAATGAAAGAAATGGGATGATAGGCTATAAGCCGATGGCTTGAAGGCTTTATAACTTAGAATTACACTTGATGCATAAATTGTACTTGACTTGTTGCTATTATAAATAATTAGGCGTCAAATAAATTTCGAACATTTCGATTTGGCCTACATATGTCACTAAGTACTTACGTTATATGTCAATTCTTAAAAGGAAGCCGATGGGTATCGGGTTATATTAACTCTTCGCCACTTTTTTTTTATATCGTAGGTGGCCAACGAACCAGTGAGTCACCTGATGTTAAGTGATCACTACCGTCCATAGACACTAGCAACACCAGGGGAGTCGCAAACCTATGTTTGGCGTGGGGGGAGGGGCTCCTCCTCCGGCGCTCTGACTGACCGAACGAAACGCAATAATGCAAGCACTGTTACTTCACGTGGGTGTTTATGTGTGTCGGGTGGTAGTACGGGGGGCGAGCCGACACATTCATGCTGAAACCAGTAATAGCTTCAGCGTACCTCTACCACCAACAAAATTATATAAATGTATAATTGTAATCTTCCTCAGAACTCAGTGATGCTGCGATCATGGAACTCAACTTACCGACTGGAATCCCCTTCGTTTACGAGCTGGATGAAAACATGAAGCCAGTCGATTCTATGGTATTCCTCGGTGATGAAGAAACTGTAAAGAAGGCCATGGCAGCTGTTGCCGCTCAGGGCAAGGCCAAGTAAAATTATGTATCAATTAAATTGTAATTTATTTATTGCTTTTTCAGTTTATGAAATCAGTAACAAACAAAACGACAATTAAATTTAATGTTATTTGTTAATAGCTAAGAGCATACGTTTAAAGGTTATTTTATATATAAATATTCGTAACATTATGATAAAAATGTTATAGTTGCCAGTTCTAAGCAAATTTAAACTAAAATATAATAGTACTTCTATCTATGGTTGGCTCAAATACTATTTGTCAAACGCTTGGATTGATAATAATGTTGGTCCCGACGTTCGGCCAACTTTGATAGTTGATCAACATGTGTCGGCTTTATCAAAGGAATTATGTATGTATAGTCCGCGCCAAACTTTTTGGCCGCTCTGAATATAGCCGTGAGTATGTGCTTGCGCATAATATCATTAAGATTTGAATACAAAACAAAGTAAAAGTGGTATTATAGGAATCTAAATTGGCATTTATTTGTCCTTAAGTTGTCTCGATGTTATGCATATAATAAAATACCTATTATTACGTAAATTTGTGATCTACGCAGCTATATTCAGGGCGGCCATAACATTTGACGTGGACTATACTACCATTCGCAATGCATCCACACGTTGGCGGTTCATAGATTATTCTATATACCTATAAATATTCGTAACTTAAAAAAAATACAGTTAAGCATGATGATAAGAAATTTAATATTTGCCAGTTCTAAGTAAATATAAATTGAAATGAATTCTCAAAACCTCTTTCCTACCGATTTATCTATGGGTTGGATCAAACACTGTTTGTCAAAAGTTGGAATCGAAAATAATGTTGGTCCCAACCCTTGGCCAATTTTGATATTGACCGACACGCGTCGGTTTCATCAAAGGAATTGTGTACCGTCGCGTGTGTTTGCGGTTTATTCAGTGTTGCCGCGACGCGCTACCAGTGTGCAGTGTATTCAGTTATTAAAATATCGTCCGGCTCATGTCAAATGACTCTTGAATTAAAGAAAGTAAAGAACAACATTTTACAAATGCAAATTATGCATGCTATTAAATAATTTCAATTAAACTAAAAATTTCATTACAAATGAAGTAATTAGAATTGATAATAAAACACAATATTTTGCTCTTTATTTCAAGTAATTGACACGTATCTTGAAGTATTTTTTGTTACGAATAACTCAACATTGGGTCAGAGCGAAGTAAACTAACATAACCAACGTGTGGACGCTTCGCGTTTTTAGCGACGGGCGTTACTCCCAACATTGGTACAAACGTTCGCCCAACGTATGGAGCCGGGTCATAATAATAATAGAACGTCATGTATGAATTTATTTAAGGTCATTGGCAATAAATTTATCAAGGTTAGAAGATTAAATTCGCCATCACAAAATACAACTCGATACTTTTATCTCAAATAGATTGTTGCTACATCAAATTGCAAATTTATAAATACTTTCTAGAACAGTTTGGATATATGCCAGCCGGAAATATAAAGTTATTTGATTATTTATTATTATTTAGTCTATTTGAGAACTGAAATAAATGTTTCATTTATATAATTCTGTTTTATTTTATTATTAAACTAACCTAAGTTTTTAGATGATTCCATTAGTGCTTCGTAAAATTAACGAATATTTATGATTACAAAATAAAACATTGGTGTTGTCTATTGATGTATATAATAAAAATTGTAAATTGTATATAATAAAAAAAAAATTTGGTACATCTTCGTCTCTGGAATAAAATAGTGATAGGTATATTAACCAATAATAACCTTTTATGGCTATACTAGCTGATTCCCGCGACTTCGTCTGCGTCGTTTATTATCTCAATTGTTTTGTTATATCTCAAAAGGATTAGGCAGCATTCTCGACAAAAACTCAGCCGGCTTGACTTCTTACACGTCCAGCAATTATCGTTGTTTCAACCGACTTACAAAAAATCTTGACAAATTATATACATAACCCTCCACGTGAATCACTCTATCTATTATTGAAAATCCTTTTGAGTTTATCGCGAACAGACAGAGAGACTCGGCGGAGGTTTTGTTTTATAATATTCAGTGATTATGATTCCCAAGCTTTTGTCTCTTAAATAGGTGAGCGCGTATTCCTTTACGTGTATTCAATTTTTGATTTTCCATGTTATTGTTAGCTTTGACTCGCAGTTTCACTCGCATTCAATTTTTTCCGCCTCCAGCCCCAGACATTTGGCAACAAATCTCACGACACGCCTCGCGCCCTAACTATAACTTTTTTCTAGTACTCTGCGACCTACTTACGTTTTGTACGACAATTGCTCCGCTCCTAGCATGATGTTGGATAGCATATAACCTTCTTTAATAATATGACTCATAGTTCAAGTGTAATCTCTTGCTAATGCGTGTTCAAATCGAAAAAATAATAATTTTTCGCGTGTTACCGTATTATAGTGGAATTATATAACATAGACAAAGAGTAATGCAATAATGAAGTAATGATATTGAAAGTTATAACTGTAATTTTTACCGGAAAGCTAAATTATAATGTACTAGTTTTGCTCACTGCTTCGCTCGTATTAATATACATTCGTTCTAACCCTTGGCAGTATTACATTTTTAGTAGATGAAACGTGCCCTATGTCCCTTTCTGTTACAAGCAAACTTTACAGTCGCATTTATAGTAGTAAGGATAATAATTATTCAGTTGTCAGTATCAATGTTTGCATGCTTATTTTCCAAGTGAATTATTATTGTTGTAGCAGTCTTATCGCTAATGTTATCCGATGAATCAGCAATAAATGATTACGTTTCAATAAGTTTCGTCATCTACAACATCGAAACGTATTTGTACCTTATGAGAATTACATCATTTCCGTTCAATATTTCACATTTTACGTCAGCTATGTTAATTTTATATCACGATTGTGTGTTATCTTGTTATTATTGATAAGAGTTTATCGCCATAATAATATATTTTAAGGTTATAGTGATATTTCTATCATTTAAAAAAGTGATTAACTGTATACGGTTAACGGAAATCATATACCTATCAATTCATATTCAGTTCAACTAAAATCTAAATAAAAGAATATAGAAAGAGAGACAAATAAAATTTAGTTAGGATCATCAGTGTGAAATAAATTTGATTTATCTTTTTGTTAGTTTTATTTTAGGCAACCAATCTTCTACATTATTATTGCCATTGTTGAGTTGGTAAGAATATTACAAGTACTTCTTGTTATAATTGAAATGTTCTATAGCCCCCTTGGTAGAGCTTTTCAGAGAGTTTGGGGCGGCAAGTGATCGTAATAGCTACTTAACCTTGTATAGTTACAAAAGACAATTTTTTTTTGTCGTGGAGAGTAAATCCATCATGGATTGTTAGGCCTCTGGGCGTGGGTTGCTGAGCTAAGTCGACCGCTAGCTGCGTGCTGGGACGTAGCTGCTGGTGCCTTTCAGCGACTTAAACCGACTAAAACTCCACAGCAAACAGTACGCCGCACTATGGGAGTGTTGCGGGGGAGCGTGAGCCCTACTCTACCCACAAAGTAGATAAACATGCTAGAGGTTACCTAAGTACCGTCCGACCGTATTGTTGGGGTGGAAAGGGATCGAACTAGGCTATTCCCCTTGAATAGCCGCCCCAACGGTCCGCCCGGCGGAAGGTACCCGTCGGGCTCCTACCTATAGAGAGGCAGGCTGGGTACACACCAGCTGCCTCCTCTCGTCCGCCGGACCTGTGCAATGAGGAGATGGGCCCCCCGACACATCCCCTCAGGTCCGGCTATAGTGGCGGGAGGAGTTGAGCAAAGCGCCGCCTCCTCCCGCCGGTCCGCAGTACGGAGAGGGCCACTTAGAGGGTCTACCTCGCGGACCCTCTCCGCTGCCTCCTTCTGCGAGATGACCTCTTCGCAGAAGGAGGCCATCACCCTACAGTTCCTAACCCTACTAAACCTTTTTTTTTTTAACGTGGAGAGAAAATCCATCATGGACTGTCAGTCCCCCGGGGGAGGGCCTGAGCTGAGTCGACCGCCACCTGCGTGCTATGACGCAGCTGCCGGTGCCTTTGGCGACTTTAACCGACTAAAACTCCACGAAAACCTACGCCACACTATGGGAGGTGTCACGGGGTGCGTGAGCAGGCTCCGCAACACCCTCCGGCGGCAGGCGTTTCCCACGCCACACCCGACTGAGGCAGCCCGGTTGCAAGACTGCCTCCCAGCCCGCCGAACCCGTGCAATGGGAGGTCAGGGCCCCCGCCCCTTCCCCCCTGGGTTCAGCCGGCAGTGGAGAGAAAACCCCTCCGCCGCCGCCCCCATACTGATTTTTTATCGAGGTTTACTCCTCCTCCGCCTCAGCCACCCTGAAGTTCCCTCCGGCCTACGCTAGCCTAAACATCCCCCCCATCCCTCGCTCGTAACCCTACCCTGCCTAAAACCCTACTAAACCTAACCTAACCTATGATTAAAGATTATCAAATTTATTAAATTATTGCAGTGAGACGTCACAGCGGTCATTCATTTTAGGCGAAAGGGCTAATTAACATCTACTTTAATATTCAATGATGACCTTGTTAACGTTAATGTGTACATTGATAAAAAAATCACAAGAACGTGGGCGCAAGCACGAACCAGTAATAAATAAATCAATTAAACAGATATTATTTGTTTATGTAATCATTTATTATATTCTATAATAAAGTAGGCACATGTTTCTGTAATATAAATTTTAGAAGAGTAACCTACTGCGTTGGACCATAAAATATCAAAATTATTCAAGCCTATAACGGTAGACTCTCTTTCAAGTCGTCCACGATTTCATTCATATCCACATTTCGTGTACATTTACCCTTATCATTGTTCGTAAATTTTCTCCCAGTGTACTTTGAGAACATCCTCTGTTTGCTATTTGAAAATATAATTTTTTTATCTCCAACTTTTTCATCGACCTCCATAGATTTAATGTCGGTGTCGGTGTCTTTGGTCTGTTTCGATTTCTTTTTGTTTTTCGACTTCTGTTCGAAACGAAAGTCTTTTGGGAGTTTGTGGTGTTCAACGCAATGCTTCAATCTCTCATCGGGGACCATAAATTTGATTTTACATTCTTCTATGTAACAAGAGTACTGGGGAGAGAGAATAATCTTTATTAGTCCTTTCCTTCCAAATATAAAGGCGAATGTAGGTATTATTATTATACTATCACGCTTTAACCACTCAATTTAGCGACCAAGAGTGCACAGCACACCTCGGCTTGGGCTGTTGCCTAGCTTACACAACATCGCGAATCAAGAATCAAGTTATGCTCAACTAAGCTAACTATTCATACATATAAAAGTACCAAGCATATATGTATTTCGTATCGGGCAACTAAGTTAACTGAATGAAGTAACTCAGTTCGATAAGGTACAAAAAATAAAACACTTCCACCATATATGTAAACGTATGTAGGGTCATCTACGTCCGAGTAACATATTTTAACAAACGAAAATACTTAAAATTAATTGTACTAAGGAGAAGTTACCATGGGATTGATGTGGATGGTATGAACCCTAAATCTCAAAATCAGAAATGCTTTATACAGTTTGGGCCGTAAGGCACTTATGAATGTTAAAACACCACCAATTTCGTGAACATCCTAATCACCAAGAAGAGTTAGTAACACATTTTACCTTTATGTGCCTATAATTTTACTTGGCGCTAAATGACTATATAAATCCGGTAAACTTAGAGGGTACTGGATCTCAAGTGCAGCTGCCGAAACACACCAATAGGTGCTTGGCGATAGATTTTCAACCTGGATAGTTGAGCCAGGCAGGGTTAAAGAAAGCCCAATATTTTATACTATGGCTTCATGACGATATTTTCCTTCACTGAAAGCTATACTTTTATTACGACAAGTCTATATTGATTACATTCGGTTATATTTCCATCGGCCACCTTTATGGGTGACCCATATTGTATTTATATCTTCTTTATATATAAACTGGGCGGGGTTGCTGTGAAAAAAAAAACCTAAAGTCGACCGCGCGCCCTCCGGGTCCAATGTGAATTACCATCCGGTCCACTCGACACGCACACAAAATTTCATCAAAATCGGTCCAGTCGTTTAGGAGGAGTTCAGTCACATACACACGCACACAAGAAATATATATATTAAGATTTCTTTTGTACGTGTGTATGTCCCTGAACTCCTCCTAAACGGTTGGACCGATTTTGATGAAATTTTGTGTGCGTGTTCCAGTGGATCCGAGAATAGTTTACATTCTCAATTGGACCCGGTAGGTGGCGCTGCAGTTGAATTTCTTTTATTTTCAAGACAGGACAACGCCCTCCCGGCCCCCTAGCTCTATATATGTGTAATTTGACCGTGAAATCTGATTGACTTGATTGATGATTTCGGGGGCCTTATTGTAGAATCTAACAATCACCTTAGAACTTTTATTAGTCGAACCAAATCTAAGCCATGTAAGAGGCCTTCCCTTGATTACATGACGTGTTTTTGAGGATTTTTGACCTTAGGTGAGATGTCATGAGACCTATTCCGAGCTACTCTCCCCTCCGCTAATCTTATGTGATATCTCTAAAAATTTGTATTTTCGCTATAAATCCGATGGATATATTAAGGAAAAACACCATTTGACCATTTTTATAAAGACCAGTAAACACTAGTATGTGAGATAGTTTATACCGTAATATAAAAGCACAGTGACAACATCAAATAATATTTGAATGGGAACTACTAAAATATATAGAAGACTTTCGTCATATTTTAGTGTAGAAACAGGTTTTACTTTAAATTAATCTGATTTTATCGCATTTTTACCCTGAAAAAAATTACTTGATATTTTCCGAAAACCCCTCTCTCTGCCTCTTGAGACTCGACTTAGCCCCTTCCCCTGATCCTCTAACGTAATTAATGGGTGGTTTCTATATATTTTTAGTATTCAAACTATGCTGGGAGTGCAAAATAAAATTTCGAACTTACCGAGGGTTTTCGCTCGGCCATAACTGCGAAGAAAGAGTCATGTGTCTCTTGTATATGTAAGTCCAAGAGATGCGGCGAGGGCAGAACTCGTTTACATTCCAAACAAGAATATCTGTGCGAGGCGTTATAATGAGACTCAAATTCCAATATCGAATCAGCTGTGAACCCACATCCTGGTATATTGCAAGTTGTTTGGATACTGAAAAATTATGACAATCTTACTAACATCTCTACATATAATAAGAATGTAAATCTAACGTGTCTGTACTTTTTCGATTGAAATGAAAAAAATTGTTGCAGGTACAATCATCATTACATAGTATAAAACAAAGTCCCCTACCGCGTCTGTCTGTCTGTCTGTTCGCGATAAACTCAAAAACTACCGAACGGATTTTCATGCGGTTTTCACCAGTGGATAGAGTGATTGACGAGGAACGTTTTAGTATAATTTGTCAAAGATTTTTTCATAATCAGGGCGGGACAACGTCTGCCGGGCCCGCTAGTTAAGTAATAAAATTCATTTCAATAATTTTCAGAATGTCTGTCTATTTGTCTGTCTGTTTGTATGAACATGCATCACTGTTACAGTACTGGATGTACAATAAAACCACACCAAGAAAATCATAAAATATATCTTCGAGAATAACTTAGTCTTTGTTTCATTAAAATAAGTCCACTCTATCAAAAGTGATTGTAATTTTAATGACGACGCCGCGTAAGTTCGCGTGAAACGTAGATAAGTAAATGGACTTAATACATTCAGATGACTTTATTAATCACTGTTTTTAACCGACTTCAAAAAAAGGAGGAGGTTATCAATTCGTCTGTATTTTTTTGGCACCGACTTCCAAAAAATCTTAGGGAAAAAAAAATTTATATTTTTTTTTTAATTTGGTTAATTTTAAAAAATATTTTTTTTCCCTTTTTTTTGGGTTTTTTTTATTATAGGGGTTAAATTTTTTTTTTAAATTTTTAAATAAGGTTCCACACGGACGAAGTCGCGAGCACATGTTAACACGTGTACGGATATAGCAGTAAAGGAAGACGGAAAACGTATGGATGAATTGTGTGAATAATTAGTGTATAAATGGTGTGAATACTGAGATGACATCTGACAGACAGTGAGAGTGGAAAAGAAAAGCATGTTGTGCCGACCCTACTTAGGTGGGATAAGGGTAAGAAGAAGAAACTTTCAAGCCTTAATTACTGAACCGATAGTCCCGAAGTATTGCATACATGCACAGCGATCAGAAACTAGTCTATACATAAATAAGCAAAGACATGACAGTTAAGTACTTCTTTCCCCTCTGTTTCTCAACTTTTTTTGTTTAGTAGATATTGACGATATTTAGTGTCATTAATAAAATGTTCGTATTTCCTTAATTTTGACTTGAAAATAGAACGAATTATGGTCCAATTTCGCCCACTGGACAACCACTAGCATTATTATTTCTATAGCGATCTTTTAATTCATTGTTTCGCTTAGAAATTATGTTATACATTCGAAAAAAAATAGCTTTTATACATATTGTCATACTGTAAAATCTCAACGGCACTACTCGCACTAATATAGTTCGACTTAAGAGTAGTAGAGATAGAATACTAAGATATCTCCACAGTAACTTTCCATTTATATTTACAAAAGATATTATGTAGTAAGAAAATACGAATTAAATTACTTGATCAATTAAAACCACGTGTAAACAAAAGTTACGACGATTATTTAAAGAGAATACATGAAATATTATGTAGACGATAATCGTGGTATGTTCAAGGACTTCATTGTATGATAATGTCAAGTAAGCGATAACATTGTCTAGTGTAACCTCTGCACTTGCTCATATTTGTTGTTTCTAAATTTGTTAACATTGTTATTTATAACCTACTAGCGGGTTTGGCGAATGTTTTCCCGCCCTGATATAAAAAAAAACCTTGACAATTTATATACCTAAACCTTCATCATGGATCACTGTATCTACTGGTGAAAACCGCATGAAAATCTGTTCAGTAGTTTTTGAGCTTATCGCGAACAGACAGACAGGCATTCGTGGTAGATGACTTTGTTTTATACTATGTAATGATATTTTATGTACTTGCCGAAAGTAAGATACTCCGGCCGCTTTTCGGGCATCATTTTGTGATAAGCCTGCCCTCGCTTTTGACAAACGACGGCCGATGGAGCCGAATTGTACAACTCTATTATCTTTTTATAAGAATTATTAACCTTTTTACTACAACACTCACGGTACGTTATAAAAAGTATAAAAACAAGATAAAAAGAATATATCCGAGTTGACAATGTCGTTATTTATGTTAATTTATTTTTGTGAAGATTAACTTGACACTGGCAGAATTCGTATCTAGAGAGGCCATTATTAAAAAAATGAAGTTATTTTTGTGAATATGTAAATAACTAATAAGCATTATTTTCCTAATGTACTATAAAAGGAAAGAAAAGCGTGGATATTACCTAGTTTAACAAATGTTCTTGGGACAAGGGGAAACAAGGGGGGGAGGAGGGGGGGGGGGGGGGAGGGATAAAAAAAAAAAAAAAAAAAAAAAAAAAAAAAAAAAAAAAAAAAAAAAAAAAAAAAAAAAAAAAAAAAAAAAAAAAAAAAAAAAAAAAAAAAAATTCATATGTTCATATGTTTCAAATATTCTTTCTTTATTAAAATAAGAAGGGTAAGAAAGGTAGCTACCCTTAGGAACGGAGTAATTACTATTCCTCGTTCCCTTATAAAGGAAATAGTTTAGAAAAATTATCGACAAAAAAAAAAGAGGTGGGTAGTATGTGTAATATATTTCAACAACTATAAAGAAATAGTTGTCAGGGGGATATAACAGACACGGGGGGGCGGGTAGTAAATAAATGCGACTGCGGGGGAGGTAAAAATAAAAAAAAAAAAGGGGGGGAAAAAGATATATATCATCTTTTTTCTATTCTTAAAGATACCTTACAAATATTTTTCTATTCAAAGCAGAGACACGTTTTTTTATCTCCTGTAAAATTAACTTTATTGAGATAGCCACTATTGGTTCTTAACCATTGATATGCTGGTACACATATATGTCTCACTCATTACGCATACATGTATGATTAATTTAGCTAGCTTGGTTAGTTTAGATATCCTCACTATATTTCATTTAAACCAACAATTCAGACCGAGGTTCGACTACTTGGCCGTCCTTGCGCTAGTTGGCATACTTAGCAGTCTTAAACACTCGCCCAAAAAGCCCGGTGAAGCTTTCTACAGCTTATAGTCAGTTCGAAAAACGAGACGTAACCCGTTATCGGCTCACCAAACAACAGTCGCGTTTTGCAAAATTTCGTATGAGATTACTGTTGCATTCAAGGCAAGCCGAGATTGGGGTTTTCGAGCGCCCTATAGGGTGCTGTCATAAGACACCCAAAAAGCCCAGTGAAATTATGAATGTCCGTCAGGTGAACAGTCAATTCGAAAAACGTGATTTATAGTCACGTAGAATTCGTTTAAGCATACCTGCATTGATAGCAATTAAAATTTCCAAAATTAAAACTCGAATAAAACCTTTTTGCCCGGCTAGTTTATCGTATAAACTAACTTCTGCCTGCGACTTCGTCCGCGTGGAATAGTTACTTTGGGCTAACACTAACACGCAGAGGAAGCTCTCAAAAGAATAAATATACTCCGATTTTGAAACATTCTTTATTGTTTCTCCGCTCCTGTTGGTTTTAGCGTGATAATATATAGCCTATAGCCTTCCTCGATAAATAAGCTATCTAACACTGAAATAATTTTTCAAATCAGACCCGTAGTTCTTGAGATTAGCGCATTAACCCAAACAAACTCGCCAGCTTTACAATATTAGTATAGATATTAACATTAATTCCGATGAATTTACAAAATACATTTGTTATTGAGTGATAACATACGTTTCATGGTAAAGTTTTTCCTCATCTAAATCGTAAACACCGAGCCGTGGCGGCGTTTTATCGTTTAGGAATAAATTATCGCCAAGTTTTCTACGTCCCACACCGTACAGTTTCAACTTCTCAACGATGTCTGTGTTAAGATCCATAGAATATTCTGGAAATAAAAATATATTTCAGTTATTAATGGAAGGTAATACGAAACGAATACGATACAGTAAATTACAATTACCCTCATTTTATCGGATGAAATACAAGTTCAACTTTGTTTACGTTAAAACATGTTTATCGGAATATTGACCTTAAATACTCTCGTACACCATTCGGCATTATACAACCAATGTTTACAAATTTATTAAGATAATAATGTTTTCTAATTCAAATTTACTCCGTAACTTTATCAGCTAACGATCAACGAAAAAATCGCTAGGAAATTTTCGAGAATGTTCTTATAGTGCTTCTATCAATACACAAAAAAGTATTTAGATATCTCGAAGTTATTTGTACATACTTCCGAGGAATTTCGGCTGTTGCCGACATCAAGGCTTTTGCAGTTGATTCCCTGGCCATATATTTCAACGAATAAAAAAACAACAAATGAGTTCTTTATATGAGACGTTGAACAAGTATTGTTAATTTATTTCAATGATTTTAATTAACTCGATTCTGAATAACGAGTCACGAAATCATCTTCGCCAATGGGTCAGCGGAAATAATAATACTACGTTTAAGTTAACACAATTACGTATCTCAAAGTTATATGAAAAATAATATATTACAATTAGCGGCAGTAAATATGGCCATGACGCCTCCGCGTATCTAAAATTTAGTTTTTTATATTTTTGAAATAACAAGACCACAAAGGCTGAAATAAAAACTGGCCTAATGCATTTATGTACGAAAATAAAAATAAACATATTGTAAAAGGTGTATACTATCTACAGTTAAAGATTGACAACCACTGGTGTATATAATTACAAAGGAAATTCATACTTAAATCATAATTGAACACGGTTAAAATTACTTATTTCGTTGCAATTTTTAAGCATTTGAAGAATCGAGAATCTTTTGTAGCTCGTGCCGACGTTTTGTCTGCCGTGTAGATTACTAATATCAACTTTTTTATTCGTTTATTGTCGAGTAATATTGAAAAATTCAATTCCGTATAACAACTGTCAAGTAGATATTACATACGCCGCCGAGTGGTCAGCTGATAAAATAAAAAATATTTGCTCAGTCATCTTTACACACTTCGTCACCTCGTCTATTTAGGAAGTCATCATTATTCCACTTATATTAGACGAATAAAGTAGTCTATGGAATAAAATAAGTAAAATTAAATACCTATGTAGCGTTATTAAATCCTTTGTATAGATGTAAAACTACCTAAGGTTACGTAATATATTTACAATGTTCAATTGTTTATTATAATAATTGCTTTATACCATTAAAACCAATTTTGCTGTAAGTGTTGTGTATAGACATTGTGTGAATAGTACCGGAGGATTCATTTTCAATCGTTTTATTTCATTGTCTCTTATTAATAGACAAATATGAACGTACGCCAGAGAAAGGTAAGCGAATATTTCAGGTTATAAATAATAAAGCAAAACTAACCTCAGAATGTGAGCACGTTTAAAAATTGTGAATAAAATTTATATAAAACATGAAACTGACCAAACTTCCTTTTAGTACTCGATATATATATGATACAAACTTTACAATAAGAGTTTACATACAGTTAGAACAAAAAAAATTTTCGTTTTTAAGGTTCCAGTTAAATAGATATGAAAAATTAAACGCTACAATTTTACACAAGTTATTTATTTATATGTGGACAGACATAGGAAGCTACGTGTATTTATTATATATATGTACTTGTTTTAACATAACTCAAACTTCAAATAACTACGTATTTAGTTATCTTCGAATATGAGAAACCACAGACTGTTGAAGACATCGACTGTGTTACCTATATACTAAAATATGTCTTCTATTAATCCTGCGTAAGAGAATTATGTTATAATTAGTATATTAGCTGGATATATAGTTTAAAAACACAATAACGCTCAGAGACAAAAATGTAGTAATCACTGAAAAAAGCTATTTGTCCACAGAGCTATTTTTCACTAGGGATACAAAAAAAACTATCGATTGTCTTATAATAATATCGAGTATTATTATGTTGTATCTCTTTCTTTATAATTTTTTAATATAATATTTTTGTCATATGATACTTATTAGACAGGTCCCGAGTCCTTATATCGAACAAAAATTAATTTCCATATTTACTATGTCATACTACTATACTACTTCTACTATGTATTCTTATTGTACCAGAAAACAGTGGCAAAGCAAAAAACTATTTTAAAAGCAAACCGTTTTGTGGCCAGATCAGTTTATTCAAGCGTACTTATTAAAATATTAGTCACTACCGCAAATTTTTTGTCATCATTTATTGGCTATAATTTTAGAAGAAGTCTAGCCACTCATGCTTTTGATACAACTCCAAGATAAAATTGCAATAAAGATAAAATTGCACCACTCAAATTGTGTACATATATATGCCACTGTACAGAAGATAAATTTATGATTTTGCTTCATGACATGCTAGTAAGAGTGACCGACCGTATTGTCTGTGTACATCTAATATGTACATCATATGTATGATTAATTCATACACTGTATTAAGATGTATATAATTAGTGTTCGGAGTGCCCATACATGAGGAAATTAGCCGAATAATAGTAATCTCAATTTAGAAATTAAGTAATTTAAATAATTTCCCCTAAAATAAATTTCAAAATTCAAAAGAGACCATAGTTATTCCTTTGTTTTGAGTTTTCTCATTTCAAATTTATGTTTTCGTTGATATATTAAAATAAATATTTTTTTTACAATTATTGAAGTAAAACTTCTTTAGGCGCGACTAGCATGTAACTGGACGACAAAGCAACGGAAATCCATTAAGGCAATATGGTGTCATGTTACTGTACTATCCGGTGTTTAAATGTATTTGATTTTGTCAATAAATAGTATATAAACAAATCAATCAAAAATTGTTGAAAAAAAATGAAAAATATAATGAATAATAATAAAAATCATACAATAGAATTAATTATGTATACTGGGTATTAGGAGACCGCTTCCGAAAACGAAGACAGACGATAGTACTAATGACACCTTTGATGATGGAACGGAAAAAAACTGATCCTAATTAAAAAAGTCGTATTTTTAAAACGTTTTATTAGCATTATTTACGCTCCATCGTGTTAGTACAGCTAAATGAAAAGATGGTTTCATAAAAAATACATTACATTACTAAAAAAAAAAAAAATTAAACTAAAAACCATAAACAGCTGATGCCCGGACCAACGAACTCCCGGGTCAAAAACTAAAAATACTAAACATAATAATTAATAATAAACAAACCGCTCCTTTGCGGTGGGCCGCGGCCGCCGCGCCGTTGTCGGCACTTCCACAGATCAATAAAGCGTTAGACATTCCCAAATTTTATTTTATAAGCTTATTTATCCTTACTGACTAGTCTTTATGGAATTTAGAAGTTATAACTCTAATTATTTAATACAACTTTACAATCAATTTTACCCTGACGTAACAAGAAGCTCGTTACTACAAAAATGATATTAGAATATTAAATTAACCTAATTAGATACTCACGTACACAATTATAAAAACTATTTAATCTTTATCTTTGATTTTGTACAAGAAATTAAAAACGAAATGGTACAGAATAATTTGGTAGTTAAAATGAATTGCAATTATGATCGACAGTTAATTAATCTATCAGAATAAATTTAAAATAGTATTCTTATACTTTATGTTAACAGACTTTCCGTTTTTAGTCCGTCCAATACCATTATTTGAAAACAGGTAGGTACGTCACAATTATCTAAAATTACTTGCAATTTTTATTGTGAATGCCGCCTCTAATTCTTTTATGGCGCCTGCGAAATTTATACCGACAAAGCTGTAAATTTCGGGGGCGCGGTGGTGTGTGTGTAAAAGTAACGATTAAATGTTGTACATAAGTATTTGCACTATCGTTAGCTGACGTTCGTTGACACTAATATCAGCTGTTTTTTTTGTTTTTGTTATACATTGCTGTTTTTCTTTTAGTAAAGTAATGTATTTTTTATGAAACTATCGTTTCATTTAGCTGTACTACCATGATGAAGCGCAAATAATGCTAATAAAACGTTTTCAAAATAGGATTTTTTTTTAAATCAGGATCGATTTTTTTTCCGTCCCATCATCAAAGGTGTCATTAGTACTATCGTCTGTCTCGTTTTCGGAAGCGGTCTCCTAACACCCAGTATATGGGAGCGCGACCGTGCTGCCATCTGGTTTCAATGTAAGTAAGTATCAAATTAAATCAAAGCTTCATTATCTATCAGCTAATTTGGAACTTAAATAACACAGGAAATATTATTAGCATCTCTTTGTTATAAAGTTAATAAAATATAGAAAAGTACGAAGAGATTACTATGATAAACTAAATTTAACGATAAGCAATTCTCCAGTTCAATCTCCAACAAGATATGGCACGACTATTGATGCAGTTTTCTCAAGAAATGTAGAAAATTAACAGAGTATAATTTATGTTTCTCATTTCAGTTATCATAAACCAACGATTATATATATGTATATATGTATTTGGAGTATGATAGCAATTAAATTATTGTTTTAAAATGTATAGTGGTTGACGATAATAAATGTATATATTACTAGTGTTACATCATCAATAAATGCCTTTTTAAATTCTAATATGATGTATTTATCTTTAACTTAATCGCCATCTCTTATAACGACAAAGAAGTTTTACTTCAATCGCGTGTGACGGTTACACGCACGTATTTTTTTATGATTATGCCCTACATCAGTTTGACTCAGTGAACTGTAATATATATTTTGCGAAGTATTTTTTTCTATTCACGTTTAAAAAAAACTACCTGCGCCATACCCTCTTATTGCTCACTGGCATCAGGAGATATCGGTGATACTCGGTAATGTTTATACCGAAAAGATAGTCACGTAGTTGTTGGAATCAGATTTTGTTGATATTCAGTTTTCAAAGTATTAAAAATAATCATATTTAGTTAAACTCGATAACCTGCGCCGAGTCCAGTCGAACCAAATTTATTCTCACTATCATGGAAAAAAGCTTACTTCTCTATGTTAACTACATTTATTATCACACTATTTAATATATTTATTTCAGCCGACAATATTGGCTTCCATCAAGAATAATTGATATAAATCAATATTAAATAAAAACTTGTGTCTATTGGACACTGCTCAATCGAATCGACTGATAAACGCACGAGCACTACACTTTCTACATTAGTATATAATCTATGCACTACACTATGACATAGACATTAGTAGAGGACGTTCGTGTAATATATTTATTAAAAAAATGTCAACCTCAAATTCGTATGTGATTTAAAATTTGTTTCTCTTTCTACGTATTATAATTTGGTATTGGTATATAATTGTTGTAAGAAATGTTTTTGAAGTATTATTTACAAATTAAATTGTTTTCGAAGAATACGTCTACAAAAAATGCATAATTTGCACAGTATTTTTATTAAAATAAGTATATTTTGAATTTGTTTGTTGGTTGTGATGTTTATTTTTATTCACAATGGGAAAGTACAGCAATTACAGATATTTAGAGGTACGTTAGGTATTCTTATGAGGGGTTTCCTGTATTTTTATTATTCTAACATGTTATTTAATTTATTTACACGTATGGTACAACTGTTTCGAATCTGGTCAAGAAATCAAATCACGCGAAACAAATTATTTTCAAGTACTACATTACTACACAGAACTGTTGTACACTACTAGTTCGGAATTACTTACGGATTACTTATTAAACATTTAAAGAATTTGACTAAAACATAGTAACTAACTGTGAAATGTATAGTAGCTACACAAATTTTCATTTTACAAGTTACATTCAGGAGATATGTATAATTTATTATGGATTCTTTAGTAATTTGTTTTGCTCAGCATTGCAATTTACACAACAGACATGTGTTCAAAATTTATCTAAGTTAATGATTAGGAATTGCATATCTAACCATACACTATATATACTACATTCATTTTTAATTATAGACAGGTAGTAACTACATTCCTTTCTTCAATATTCATTAATCTATTAACAGATAATTATGTATACCTATGTGCTTTGTATCAAAAGTTACTAAAGATTCTTTAACAAAATATCCCTGTTTGACCCTTGTTTCAACATTCTGGTATTTTTTATTGCATAAAGGATTTATTTATTTATTAGAAATAGACATAAATTGATAAATATTCCATAGAATTTCGTTAGTGAAAGAGGAAAATTATATGGGTTTTTAACAAGACTTATGGGTTATCCGCACCTATTATACAAGTATATATTCATACAGGATAGGACATGAAAATGACCGATGTGTACCATAACTACATCTGTAAGAATGTATTTGTGCATCTAGACTAATTTTTTAAGTGAAACTTTTATTACATCGTCTCAAACTTTTTCGTCTGTGTGTTGCATGTCGTGTGATGGTCGGCCGCGGAGTAGGGATAAAGTGAAAGCGCTCGTCAGAGCAGCCAGGGCCAATATGGCGGCGCCTATAGTTTGCAGCAGCTGACGGTGTAGTGTATAGACTATTATTAGTTAAATGTCTACAGTGTGAAAAAAAGTTTCACTTTTACCGTGGTTTCATAAAACCACACAATCCTTTTTATTTATTACATAATATGTGAAATAATGCACCCTCACATTGTCAACCAAAAGATATTGTGTTCAAATCCCTTGCACCTCTGTATGAATACACTTCTTGTTATTTGAGTAGTTAAATTACAGACCTTAGCAATTGTTTTACTGCTCTGAACATAGCCCTTAGTTGAGTTTAAAACAAAACAAAGTTAAAATGTTATTATCGAAATCTACAACTAACATTTGCTTATTCTTGTTGTGTGTGTATATAATAGAATATGTATTTATATCTAAATTTGTGTTCTGCATATTTAGAATGTACTGCACTATTGAAGGATCACAAATTTAAAGTCCTATTCCATTGGTCTCAGTTATTAAATTTACTTTTTATAAATTGTTCCAGTTAAGAGATGATACCTCTGCACCACAAATTAATGTAAGAAGTAGAACCATAAAGCAACCAAGGAGGTTAAAGAAAATATTTATCACGCTTATTGTGTTGGCGCTTATTGTCACATATTTCTTAGGTAAGTTTAAAAAGAGGTTCCTAGTTTAAATTTATCTTTTAAAAGGAAACATTTTCCAGCACATTCTGTACATTGTGTGAGGCACATTTTAGAATGGAGTGAGATGTGTGAACAGATATATGCAAAATGCAACTTGTATTGCATTTTTTTTTATTTTTTTATTTTACTACGCTATTGACCTAGCAAGGTCTTATCAGCTTCACCGGACTACAATATACTATAAATATAAAATAAATATAATATAATATAAATATCTACATTTAATTCTGGATCTGGTTATTTATCATCATAAGTACTCAAATTAAAAATGCTTAAGTTATTACGAAATTATATATTAAAGTTCTTATCAAATGATAATTTATTATCTATAGCAATACAACCATTTTTTATGTTTATTTTAATCTATTCATTAATTCACTAGGGATTTACTTAGTAATAATGTTATCAGTGCTAGAAATAGATACAGATCTTTAAAAAAGTCATTATAAATTTATGTGGAAGTCACACTTATATCTCTGATTTCACCACAATTCTATATGTGATTAAGTTTTACAATATCTATATCAATTAAAGAGATCTATACGCGTTTTTGAAGTTTCTAGAAAGAGGTCTTCTTCTTCTTCTTCTTTTTAAAGTGGCAACATGTGTGCGCACACAATTGTGCCAATGTCAAGTGAATGGAGCCATAAACAATGGAGATTGTGCCAGACAATTAAGCAATTGTCTTTATGTCAGACGGGCTATGTACAAACACACACCACAAAAAAAGCACATGTAAACTAAACATACAACATATTGTTAGAATACAAACATCCACAAGAGCAACACTAAAATCTAAAGTTTAATTTTGTTAGTATTAATAAATTTCGACATGCATTCTAGAATTAAATGATTATCCGTAAGAAAGAGGTCTTTATGCCTGTTGATCCCTTGGCTGATTTTTTAAGAGGGAGATCTCAAAATGGCTGGACACGTTTTAAATTATTATTTATTATTTACGGCGACGACTTAATACTTGGAAAATAATAATCTATAGGTATGAAATGTATTAATACATTTTATATAAAACTTACAATATTACATTACATAATTTATTATTGTTTAAGTTTTGTAATATATCTCATATTTTTTTTAAACTTTGCTTTGAACTGTGCTTCATAATGTCTGTCGTTCATATGGAGTTTACACCTTTGTGGTTTTGGACAGTCCCGGGGGTTAATTACGTTTTCACAGGAACAAAAGTGTAGTACCAATTATTAAATATCAGTTTCAAAATGAGAATTTCACATAATTCCAAGTTTTACCAGAGCATCGACAGTGTTACCTTTGCAAATGTAAATACCAAGATTTTCCAACCAATGGGTTCAGAGAAGGGCACATTTTTGTTACATTTTAGTTTTCATGTTGTCTGGTACATAATCTGATTTCATTATTTTAAAGCCGATACATAACCATTCCTGTTATAGTTTTGCTCTTCAGCATTATAATTAGGAGGCCGATTCTCGTGGAGTTGACAATCCTAGTTACAGCGGTCGCAGCCAGCGTTATGGGTAAAAAAATATTAGGATTATGAAGCTATTTTTGGAGAATATTAAAATTGCCAAAAAGTAGATTCGAATATGTGTTTACGTGACCTGAAAAGAAATAAATTAAATTTTTTATTTTAAATTAATTCACCATGAAAGAAATTCAAGTATTTGTCCTGGATTGCGGGCTAATCTTCGGTACTGTTGAATCGGTTTTGACGAAATTTTTTTTGGTAGACTAGCTTCTTCCCGCGACTTAGTCTTCGTGGAATAGTTACTTTGGGCTAAGCCTAACTTTTACTTATTGGAAATATATATATATATGGAAATATTTTTAAATAATATGTATGTTAACTCCGATTTTGAAACATACTCCATTGGTGCTCCGCTCCTATTGGTCTTTGCGTGACGATATATAGCCTATAACCTTCCTCGATAAATGAGCTATGTAACACTGAAGTAATTTTTCTAATCGAACCGGTAGTTCCTGAGATTAGCACGTTCAAGCAAACAAACTCCTCGGCTTTATAATATTAGTATAGTAGTATACGAGTAGATCTTTGAAGAATATGTGGGATAAATATATGTGAATTATACTATTTATAAAAAAAGTGGATCCTATTCTAATTTGAGGTAATATAAAACGCTATAATACATTAATAATAAGATACTTTATTATTTTACATTGAATAAACATAAAATAGGTGGTAGAGCCACGCTGAAACTATTACTGGTTTCAGCATGAATGGGTCGGCTCGCTCGGGGTAGTACCACCCTCTCATAGAAAACCGACGTGAAGTAACAGTGCTTGCACTGTTGCGTTTCGTTCGGTTAGTGAGAGCGCCGGAGGCTCACCTTCCCTCCCCTCTCCTCTCCCTCTCATCTCTCCTCTCCCTCCCCTTCCCTCCAAAGAGTGGCAACGCACTTGCGACTCCCCTGGTGTTGTTAGTGTCTATAGACGGTGGTGATCACTTAACATAAGGTGACCCACCTATTCGTTTGCCTGCTATAACATAAAAAAAGTTATTTTAAAGTAAAATCATTACAGAGATCTTCAGGCAATAAACAAATGTGAAACTTGAAATAACAGGTAACGCGTTCAGTACAGATAGCGCCAACCGGTCGTATTGTTGTGACCTTTACTTTTGTTTTCTTTTCGCAATACATTGATCAATATCTAATTTTTTTTCACATAATTGAAATTATATTGTCTATTGTGATTCAGAGTCGGTTGTACATGCTTTAATTTTATTTTAAATCTCGCCATTATTGCTCGGTCGTTGTAGAAGTACGGACAATCGCTGTGGGAATCAAAACAATGCTATGTGTATTGTTGTTAAACTGCTTTGGGAACGAGTTGTTTAATTCTCTTAGCTGTGTCTATTTTATTTTTCACGTGCGTTGTATTCTTATTTATTAGTTATCTTTGGTTATAATTAGACAGAGTTAAAAATTCAATTATAGCTTATCAGTTTTTATTCAATTTCTAAGTTCAGTTCGTTTATTTGATGAATATCGATAGAGTTACCGTGTATTGATGAAATATGGCGGGTAATGTTTTAGTAAATTTTCCTATATTGATTACAGGTGAGATGATTTTAGTTTGGTAGTTATTATGTCAATTTAAAAGATACGTTTACGTAGTAAATCAAATATCATTACATAGTATAAAACAAAGTCCCCTACCGCGTCTGTCTGTCTGTCTGTTCGCGATAAACTCAAAAACTACTGAACGGATCTTTATGCGGTTTTCACCAGTGTATAAAGTGATTCACGAGGAACGTATTGGTATATAATTTGTCCAGGATTTCTTTATAATCAGGGCGGGACAACGTCTGCCGGACCCGCTAGTTATAAGTATAAAACAAAAGAAAATATAAATATATTAACCTAATACTAAACAATAAAACAATCCAGTCATTCCAACGTCTTCCAAAAAATCTTAAAAGTGGCACATAATTCCACCCTCTCACTAACAAACAATTTGACTAGTGGAGGTTTTTGGCGGGATACTAACCTGTCATGTAGTGGATTTTATCTTATCATTACATAGTATAAAACAAAGTCCCCTACCGCGTCTGGCTGTCTGTCTGTTCGCGATAAACTCAAAAACTACTGAACTGATTTTCATGCGGTGTTCACCAGTGTATAAGGTGATTCATGAAGAAGGTTTTGGTATATAATTTGTCAAGGATTTTTTTATAATTAAAGCGGGACAACGTCTGACGGGCCATCTAGTTGCCAACTAGCCATCACATATATTTCGTATAATTGAATTAACTAAAAAATCAAAGCTACAATGCCTACTGAGAATTGTCAACACGGTCTTCTTTAAGATTTTACTGTTAAAAATGATTTATTAAAGTATAGGGTTTCATCATCATCATCATCATCTTCTTACCCTTATCCCATCTTAGTAGGGTCGGCACAACATGTTTTCCTTTTCCACGCTCGCCTATCAGATGTCATCTCAGTATTCACACCTTTTACACACATCATTTTTCACACAATCCATCCATACCTTTTTCGGTCTTCCTCTACTCTTATATCCATCGACCGTCATACTCAAATCTTTTCTAGTTACATGGTCTTCATCTCTCCTCATGACATGCCCATACCATGCTAACCTATTACTCCTTAACTTCTCTGTTACTGGTGCTATTTTCAAACTTTGATATATTCATTCCTAATCTTATCCATTCTAGTTACACCACACATCCACCTTAACATTCGCATCTCTGCCACAGGTAGTTTTCTCTCATCCGTCTCTCTCGTCGTCGAGCACTCAGATGCGTAGTACAACATTACTGGTCTTATAACAGTTTTATACACGTTCCCTTTGAGTTTCAAGAGCATTCGTGGGTTACAAGCTACACCAGATACCTTTCGCCATTCCATCTACTCATCCACTTCATCATCATGTAGGATTTATAAAAAAAAAACTATAATAAATTTTAAATGAAAGATGGCAACACAGAAATCCTTGTGCGAAAGTTTTCCATAGTGAGTGCTAGTTTCGGTTTTGGATGTCGTAGTGGTGTCGCACCCCGGCATGTAGTAATGAATTTTTCGGAATTCGCGTATGTTTACTAATTTCAATTAGTAATACTGTCGGCAGACGGTGAAGAAAAAAATATCGTGAGGAAACCTGAACCTGATAAATGGTCTTGTAGTACCACCGTATGTGGGAAATGTAGAACTGTTGATTTATCGGAATTTGAAATCGCCAATACGTTGTGGGCTGGCGTGGTGATAATACCCACACCTTCCTTCGGAACGAGTCCTATGGCTTTGCACTGGGCCTCTTATAGGCTGGTGATGATGATGAGTTTTAGATGTTTTGATTATTTGAGAGATCGAAGAATATGTTGCACGTAATGTTAACTCACAGATTGTAACAGATATTATTAATATTCCTGTAACATGGGGTCCTTCAAGCGTAACGTGAAGAGGCATTTACGCAGGCCGGCATGACAACGACGACCGACGGAGGAGGCTGTATCTCTCAGTGGTCGCCGTTGTTTTTGGATTGTACTGTGTTTACCATCAGGCACAGTACAGTCACTTTGCCGTGCTACAATAAAATAATAATAATGTGAATGCGGGCTGGTATTACTCGTTTCCGCAGGAAGTGTACCTCTTATTCCCCTGCGCGTGTTCCCTGAGTGCTGCTCAAGATTAACAGATGTTTGTCTGCTGCATTGTTCCATTTTTTTTTTCGATTTGACTACGGTATTGGCCTGACGGGCCTTCAGAGTTTCACCGGGCTAAGGCATTTTTCCCACATAAATTGAACATCGCAACGACAAATAGAGTATGCATTCAATCGTCAATAATAAAATATGTATACTCTATTTAACCATACAATTATATAAATGTGAATTAAGACTTCCACTCTTTTAACTACGCATCCGATTCATCATAAATGTTGTATAAAAAAATAGGGCATGCATTTATCACGTTTTTTTTTTATCGAGGGATACAAGAATACCTTTTACTACAGGAAAAGCGAGTGGAGCTGCGTATTACTTAGCAACTTGTTTAGATTACAAATAATATGTTTTGATATTTAGATTGTTATGTGAACTTATCGTCCGAGAAGTTAGCATTTAATAGTAATATCGTGACTCAAGACAGTTGTAATGGGTTATCGCAATGAAAAACCCCGGGATTTCCATTAAACTGTATTATAAATAAACTACCTGACCGGTGCCCACTTCGTTATATAAAAAACTACTTTTTGTGACTTAAATATAAAAGTTAGATATATGCTGTCGCTTACTTTTTTGTAGGCACTTATCGAGCTCTACAACTTTTCTCTGAAACTCAATCATATATCTCTTATCGTTAAGGCACCGTTCGTAAGAAACGTTTTCGTGTTTTTTCTCCGACTTACTTTGCAAATCCGACTACCACAAAAAGTCTTTTCATTGTTCGGGTTAATATTATAGCCTATGACACGAATAATGTGACTTTCTATTGGTAATATAATTTTCAAAATCGGTTGAGTAAATCCAGATATTTCCCCCTACAACGTATATTAGTATTAGTTAGTAAATTAGTATAGTATAGATAATCAGTCGTTAAACACAGAATACGTTTACTTTAGAGTTTAAACATATGTTCTGAAAAATATATTATCCATACTAATATTGTAAATCGAATGTATGTTTATTTGTTTCTTTCACGACTTAACTACTCAATAGATCATCATCAATAGGGCTTAAGGGGCAACCATAAATTACGTAACGCTATTAGTAATAAAGCGTTTACAGAAATGTGAACGGAATTATATTCAAATAGATATTTTTATGGAGATACCTACATAAAAACCAGTATTTAAATTGTTCGTTGATTATAAAGATTACAAAAATGTAAAAAGTATGTAAAATATTACAAAGAACTTCAGTAAAGAACAACAAAAGGTGATTAAAAAATATAGAATTAATGCCAAGACTATTTTTATTTATTTATTTGATATCAAATAAATAATCAATTAAGGCATGTATAACCAAAGGTTTATATCAGATCTTTAATCTACACATGCTGAATGCGTAATTACTGACATTTTCTACAAATAGATAACCTAGAGTATAACTGATTCATACATTTCATCATTGTGACTGTGATTTATTACCATATTAGATTTATGATATTACGTATATTAATACAGTTTGTTCTCGCATCTCTTAAGACACGGATGCATTATAGGATATTAAATTTAAAAAAACCTCACACGATTAAAAAAAAATAACTTAATTGAAAGATTGTAAATGTGTTAATAACTGATTCATACATTTAATCATTGTGACTGTGATTTATTACCATATTAGATTTATGATATTAAGTATATTAATATAGTTTGTTCTCGCATCTCTTAAGACACGGATGCATTATAGGATATTAAATTTAAAAAAACCTCACATGATTAAAAAAAAATTACTTAATTGAAAGATTGTAAATGTGTTAATGAGATCGTTTTGTTGATATTACTACATGCGGTTGAAGCGAGAAGAGCGTATCTCTGTTCTCCAATAACGGAAGGCAAGCGAGACACTGCTCCCACTCTACCCAACACAGTGTTTACCCCCACCAATTTTTGTCAAACAAAAAGTTTGTGGGTTAGAATTTTGAAATCCCTCCCATAAGAAGCTTTAATTTGACAAGGATTTACGTCAGAAATGTCCGCAAGTGTTTGGTTATTCTTTTTACACGGCTTATTGTTCTCTCGTCCAGGATTATTCGCCGGCCAGTCGCACTGGTTGGACGGTATCGCGAAGAGTCTCGGTTATGAGAGCGTGCACCATCATGCAGTCATTATTGACGCAGGATCGTCTGGGACCAGAGTGCTCGCGTATAAATTCAGGGTGCCTTTCACAGGTATGTATCTATGTAAAACTAGTTGTGCTTGCGATTTCGTCCGCATGGAACCTGATGTACAAAACAGTGACTAATAAAGTCACCTGAATGTATAAAGTTACTATCTACTTTTCTCTCGTACTTAACGAACCGATTTTAATGAAACAAAGACTAAATGTGATGCGTGTTCAAACAAACAAACAGATAGACATTTCTAAAAATGATTGAAATGTATTTTATTACTTATTCCTAGACACCGGCAACATTTTTTTTTCAGAAAAATCACCATAGTACTGAGACGTTAGACTTACACTTTTATTATATGTATAGATAGATGTCAAGATTGTCTCTTGCAAAATATAAGAGTATGTATACAGTATCGTATTGTGAAGGTTAATAAAAAAAATCGATTGATTAGAAAAAGAAATCGATTGCAGAGTACAAGTTTATAATAATAAATTCAGATTAGTTAAGGGTTTTGTCAAATTTCTAGTTCGTTCTGAAATTGCTGCGAATAGCTCCGCAACAATAAGTACTAATGTTTATCTAGTAGTCGAAGTTAATATATTTTTCAAATTTCAATATTAAGGAAGCTAACGTTTTCAAAATTTGTTTTGATTACACTATAGCTCGTGAATGTACTAAATACTACTAAATAAAAAAGTAGCCTGTACAAATATTACGTAAGCAGATTTTTCGTAATTTCTGACCATCCATCCATTTGTAGGTGGTAGAGAGCCACGCTGAAGCTATTACTGGTTTCAGCATGAATGGGTCGGCTCGCCCGGTGTACTACCACCCGACCCCACAGAAAACCGACGTGAAGTAACAGTGCTTGCACTGTTGCGTTTCGTTCGGTCGGTGGGAGCGCCGGAAGCCCCTCCCACCCCTTCCCCCAAAGGCTGGCAACGCACGCGACTCCCCTGGTGTTGCTAGTGTCTATGGATGGCGGTGATCACTTACCATCAGGTGACCCGCCAGTCCGTTTGCCCCCTATAATATATTAAAAAAACCCTCCCCATGGTCAGCAAAAGTAAGCAATGCTCTTACCGCCCAATGCTTACGTTAACATTTACATAAGCATTTTTTTATCTGTTCTGGTCACCTTATTGATACATATACAACAGTGCATAAGACCGCGTGTATCAAATATCAGACCTACACATTCAGATCCATCCCCAATGTCATCAAAAATAAGTAAATCAAAGACCCCACCGCCTCCCTATAGTATTTACGTATTACTTCAATGACCCCTAATCTATCTTTGCCATTTCAAATATTTAGCTGTTCCTGCAATAGATATCGCTTGTTCTGGTGAGAGATATATATGTAATTAGAGGTCCCGGCGGCCGTTGTCTCGCCCTGATAATAAAAAGCCTTGACAAATTATACACAGGTATATAGTGGTTCAGTAGTTTTTAAGTTTATCGTGAACAGACAGACACAGTAGACGTGGCAGAGGAGTTTGTTTTATAATATGTAATGATGACATTTCGGTTTTCGTATATCGAATATGGAAATTTCTTAATTATTATTTTCTGTCACGTTAGACATATTTTATGGAGCAGTCCGAATGTTTTTTTCTGTTTTCAGTATTCGGTCAACCCAGTTTGGATCTGGTAGATGAATTTTTCAAGGAGACGAAACCGGGATTGTCTTCATTTGCTGATGACCCTGTGAAGGTAATTATACCGTTTCCAATGATTACTGATTTATACAATGTATGTTATACTAGTTTCGTCTCGCGGCTTCGCTCGCGTTAATTTCTCTTTTTCTGGTCAGATTTTCTTTCAGGGTGCCACAGGTCCCTTTCTTATGCTCCAGTGCTTTATTCATGTCAGTAAGACAAATAGTTATACCGGACGACCTTCTAAAATATATTTTTGTATCGCTCAAAAGAATATTCTTTTGATGTGATAACCTCTTATAAATTGATGCCGTCCGGCTGCACGCACTGCATGCGCATGACTCATTGTCACGTTCCGTCTGAACCGAGCATGCGAGTGAGAGCACGGAACAAGCGATAGATAAGGCGATCAGCCTAAGCATTTTGCTTGTATACTATCTATCTATAGAATAATTCAATTCAATTCATAAAAATTGCATAACCTTATAAATGTTTTCTTATTAACGTCTTTACAGACAACCATTTTTTTTTTCTGAATGGAAAGTATTCTAAGTCCTTTTCTGTACAGCTGCCAACGTGTATGCAAAATTTCATCATAATCGGTTCAAAACCGTCCGTAATAACTCCCCAATATACATACGTGGTTATAGTTATGCGATAAACCTATGATTTTGCAAATTCAACCATACCGGAATGGTTTGAAGTTGTTTTTACGAGGACGCAAGCGACGCGAGACTATTTGAAATGAGTGCATAGTTTTCAATTGTGTGCATATTTTATGCGGAGTGTATTGAGACGTTGACTGTGCATCTTGGGTTTTTATATACATCAATGGACTAATGTTATAAATACGAAAGCGAGTTCGTTTATTTACCAAGTGTTTATTTGCGTACCCTTTGCAAGACCTACAGAAAAGGGCATAAGATATTTTTTATCAGGAAAAAAATGTGCCACTAAAAAGGTTATAATATATCAAACTACAGAAAAGGGCATGAGAAATTTTTTTTCAGGAAGAAAATGTGCCACTAAAAAGGTTATAATATATCAAACTGTACAGAAAAGGGCATGAGATATTTTTTATCAGGAAAAAAATGTGCCACTAAAAAGGTTATAATATATCAAACTGTACAGAAAAGGGCATGAGATATTTTTTATCAGGAAAAAAATGTGCCACTAAAAAGGTTATAATATATCAAACTGTACAGAAAACGGCATAAGATATTTTTTATCAGGAAAAAAATGTGCCACTAAAAAGGTTATAATATATCAAACTGTACAGAAAAGGGCATGAGATATTTTTTATCAGGAAAAAAATGTGCCACTAAAAAGGTTATAATATATCAAACTGTACAGAAAACGGCATAAGATATTTTTTATCAGGAAAAAAATGTGCCACTAAAAAGGTTATAATATATCAAACTGTACAGAAAAGGGCATAAGATATTTTTTATCACGAAAAAATGTGCCACTAAAAAGGTTATAATATATCAAACTGTACAGAAAACGGCATAAGATATTTTTTATCAGGAAAAAAATGTGCCACTAAAAAGGTTATAATATATCAAACTGTACAGAAAAGGGCATAAGATATTTTTTATCACGAAAAAATGTGCCACTAAAAAGGTTATAATATATCAAACTGTACAGAAAAGGGCATAACATATTTTTTATCAGGAAAAAAATGTGCCACTAAAAAGGTTATAATATATCAAACTGTTATCACAGGGTTCGGACACGATAGTACAATTGATAAAGGATGCTGAATTCCTGACCCCATTCGAGAAGAGAAAGGATACTCCGCTAATAGTTCGTGCGACCGCTGGTCTTAGACTCCTACCGGCAGATAAGGCGCAGAGGCTCATCGATCAAGTTAAACTCGACTTATCTAAGTAAGTAACTTCATACAGACACATTTTTAACTTGTCATTGTTGTCCTTTTTTATACTTTACTAGCTGACCCGGCCACGCGGTCCTGTGGCTCAGTTATTACACATTCAATTAACATTATGATAGAGTATTTGGTATTATGGGGGTAATGCCTAAAACATGATACAGAAAAAGCTAGGTTACATAGTAAATAGGTTAATAGAATTCGTAGACTATAAAATAAATTCAAGTTGAAAAAGAAATTCAAAATTAAAACGTGGCGCCATCTATGAGTTATCTATAACAATCGGTCCTACAGTTTTCTGTCAACAAACTCATTTAAAGCGCCATCTGTTCGAGACTGATGAAACTGACAATTAATAACAATAATCAACATTGACAATAATCTATAATTAAAAAATATTGATACCGTTAATCGAAATATAAATTATCCTATCTCTCAAGTCGCACCAAATTATAGATAAATGCCAACGTTTCCTGAGGATCGGCTGAGTAATTTCGGAGTTCATCATGGACAAATATCATGATACGGGATTAATATATACATATTTAGATAGGTTTTACCGTTCGACCACTATCTCACATCTGCAATGGCTATGTGGTCCAAGGTGATAATCATGCTAAACCTTGAGAGGGACTGGCTCTCAAGTGCGTGTGCCGGAACACACAAACAGGTGCTTGCCGTCAGATTGTCAACTTGAGGGTGGTAGCTAGCCAGACGGGCTTTATAAAAGTCCTATTACCAATCCTGGTCTTATGAATCATAAATTGCTTTAAAAAGTCAATTAACGAGGTTATAGATAATTTAGAAATATTTCTAATTTATAGTTATATATATTACTAGCCGGCCCGGCAGACGTTGTCCAGCCCTGATTATAAAAAAAAAATCTTGACAAATTATATACCAAAACCTTCCCCGTGAATCCCTCTATCCACTAGTGAAACCCGCATGAAAATCCGTTTAGTAGTTTTTGAGTTTATTGCGAACAGACAGACAGACAGACGCGGTAGGGGACTTTGTTTTATACTATGTAATGATATAAAATACAGCACCAAGAGTCATATACTTAAACAGTTTTTTAAATGAAACTTACAAACATAAACTGCCAAAATTATATTTGTCTAATTCTAATTTCTATTTAGTTTACTAGTAATCGTTACTAGAAAAATCATCTAGGGAACCTCGTTTCTGTTTATGTTACCCAAATTTCTCATATATCATTCTTAATGCCTTACGTATTAACTTAAGATCTCTATATAGGGGACTTTGTTTTATACTATGTAATGATGTCTGTTAAAATGTTTAATAATTCTATATTTACATATATTAATACTTGAAGCCAAAACTTTGTACCCCTTTTTAAGCGAATTGCGCGAACGGATGATCATGAAATTTAGCATAGCTTAAATGCACAAAGCTATTTTTTTTTATATAAAATGCATTAAAACATATTATATTAATTAAAATGTACATTACTCACACTATTGTTTGAATGATACGCAACATGTACACATGTAAATGAAAAAGACTTTTGTGTAAGCAATACGCAATTCCGCCAATGTCATGTAGATAAAGTGTGCGCGCTCTCTGTGGCAGATAGTGTCATAAACGAAGGAGACCGATTAAAAAATGTAATTCGAAAACGAAGATAATTAATTTGTGTTCAGACCGAGTTATAGGCATATAGGCCAACTTAGATACTTATCGATTAAGAAACAAATTTTATATGAATGTCAAAGTGTAAACATCGGAACAATGTTTCGGAAGTAGTGACGTCACGCGCTATGATTGGTCCGTTGATGAATCGTTTTTTTTGTCTACTTGTATAGATTTTGCATACGAGGTTTTAAAATACATTAAAATTCGGCTTTAATTAGTGGTATACGAGACTAAGAGAAGTCGCTTGAATATATGTGAATATATGGTGTTGCCATCGGGTTATGATATAGGGCTCGTCAAAAAGAGAGTAAAACACGCTTTTCAAGTTTGACAACACAACGGTACCGCGGCGTTGCAGTTGTCCATGAGCGACGGTAGCTATTTAACATCAGATGAGCCGTCTGCCAGTTCACTGGCCTTTGGCATTAAAAAAAAAAGTTGAGGCAGTCGTAAGTACTGCCGACAGAAGCGAAAACACAAAACAATTAAATAAATGTGGTTCTCTTTTGAATTTTCATTATAATTATACTGTTAATGACAATATTTGAATTTCAGACTTTTGTTTATTAAAATTATCAACAATAGTGTTGTTTTCATATCTATTAGCACTCGGAGCAATCATTATATACATTTTTTATAAAGTCTATTAATCAATCAAACGTGTGATGATTTACAAAATGTCAATATTACATGTACACAGGCCCCTATACTACGCGTCGCTAGTCTGCCGCGAGCCGCGTAATGCCGGCCGGTCACGCTTACGTAGCATGTCATGACGGGAAATAATATTTTTTTCTCACAGAAGTTTTCGCCTCAAAATTATCGCTGGTTATTACAGATCCGGTTACGATGTCGGTCCGACCAGTGTTAAGATAATGGATGGCTCCGATGAGGGGATCTTCATCTGGTACACAATTAACCTGCTGCATAGTGAGTTGTACTTTTTACTTGTAACTTGGTCAAAGCTTTTGATTTTAGTAGGTACATGCTGTATTCGTAGTGACCAACAGAGGGATTACAAAACAAAAGTTCAATCCCAAATAACGTAACAAAATAATTATCTGACAATGTCTTTCTTGCAGTTTTTTCAGTTTATTTGAATTCTATAGTTAAAATAGAATTTACTAGCGGGCTCTGCAGACGCTGCTATGATGATAAAAAAAAGTGTGTGTGTACTTATGTACACGCGTTAGAAGTTATACTTCTTTGGCGTAACAAGATAACAATCTGTTCAAAAATTTTATCTTTCGCCTTAATCTACGTTTGTAGAAAAAAAAAAAAAAATATCTTTCGCCTTAATCTACGTTTGCAGAAAAAACGACACTAACAATAGAAAAAAGGTGTTTAATACATTGAAAGTTTTAATACAAAGAAATACAAAGAAACAAAATGTTGACTATAGCTAACTTCAGAGTGCCGGTTTGCAGACAGCTTCATACTGTTAATTTTGTGTCACAGATGCGCGCGCATCTTAAAATTTCACTCTCATCATTTTTTCATAACGCGCCTAAAGAAGTATAACTTCAAAAATACCATGACTTATTATATACCTAAACCTTCCTCATGAATCACTTTATATACTGGGTTTTGAGTTTATCGCGTACAGCCAGACAGACGTGGCAGAAGACTTTGTTTTATAATACGTGGAGATTGTATTTTTCTATTTATCTATCGGCATATTACGCTTAGTCAAAACAAACGGTTAGACGTCCTTTAATAAAAGCGCAGATTTTTCTACCATATAGAAAGAAATATTTTATTCGTAACGCATTTCATAGTATACAAAAGGGGATAAAAATATGCATATTTTTTTTAATGTCATAAGAGGCAAACGAACATGTGGGTCACCTGATGTTAAGTGATCACCGCCGTCCATAGACACTAACGACTCCAGGGCAGTCGCAAGTGCGTTGCCAGCCTGTGTTTGGGGGAAAGGGAGGGAGGGGCGAGGGGGGAAGGGAGGTGGGCCTCTCGCGACAATGCAAGCACTGTTACTTCACGTCGGTCTTCTATGAGAGGGTGGTACTACCCCGGGCGAGCCGACCCATTCATGCTGAAACCAGTAATAGCTTCAGCGTGCCTCTACCACCTACTAATCGCAGCATTATGAAACAGTGTCTAGCTCAACATATGCTAAAGTATTATGAGAAACACTTCGCGGTGATTTTCAGCTGGAACTCAATGCAAGCCACGTAAAAAAAATTATAATGATGACATATAACTACATGTTATAAAACAAAGTCTTCTGCCACGTCTGTCTGTCTGTTCGCGATAAACTCAAAAACTGCGGAACGGATTTTTATGCGGTTTTCACCGGTAGATAAAGTGATTAATGAGGAAGGGTTAGGTATATAATTTGTCAATTTTTTTTTATTATCGGGGCGGGACAACGTCCGACGGGCCTGCTAGTAATTATATATAGGGAAAATAAGTAATATAAAAATAATACAGTACATAATGTGTATTGGGGAAATAAATAAAATAAAAGTAGTAAGATACATAAAATATCATTCTAACATATATTCTAACATATATACATTCGACATATAAGGGAAACAATTGCAGGTGCAACTAAAATATACCTATATGCAACACAAATTAGATGAGAAACCATCAATTTACAAACATAGCAATATTAATAAAAAAACATATGTGTTTTGAAGTGATATATATAGGGCTTTGAAATTCTGATCTGCAAAGTTTTTATGTGACGAAAAATGGTGGGAGTAAACACTGTGTTGGGTAGAGTGAGAACAGTGTCTCGCTTGCCTTCGGGTATTGGAGAACAGTGAGACATACGCTATTATCGCTTTTTGAAGTAAAACTTGTTTACGCACGCTTGACTTGGGGAGTAAGCTGATGAATGCGTCACGAGAGCGTTACGAAAACGTGTGATCGGGTGACGCGAACGGAACGTTGAGAGAGAGATATAACGTTACTGGAGCTAAAGAAGTGTTACTTCAGTCGTGTGGTCTAAAGCACACTCTTTTAAAGTTTCACTTCTACCACGTGTGAAATACACATGCTTTTTTTTAATTTATTTGTGTCTTCGGTATCATTGGTGTTAACGGTAAATATAGCGAATTTAGTGGGGTTTTTTTTTACTAAATGAAGATCTGATGGAGGGTGAGACCATGGCCGCCCTCGACCTGGGCGGGGGCTCGACTCAGATAACGTTCCAGCTTGACGAGAAGGATGCTGCGCAGTACCCAGCAAGAGATCAGTACGTTGTGCCGGCCGGGAACAACATCACCCTGTACACACACAGGTAAAGCTGATACTAAAACTAACGTAATATTTTTTGTTATTTGTTGGGTAACAAGTAAATCCTCTAACATGAGGGGAATAGCTGTGCTCGCGACTTTTTTTTTTACATCATAGGAGGCAAACGAACTGGCGGGTCACCTGATGATAAGTGTTCACCACCGTCTATAGACATTAACAACACCAGGGGAGTCGCTAATGCGTTGTCAGCCTGTGTTTGGGGGAGGGGGGGAGGAGAGGGTATGTGAGGGGGAGAGATGTGCCTCCGGCGCTCTCACTGAACGAACTAAACGCAACAATGCAAGCACTGTTACTTGAGGTCGGTGTTTCTGTGGGTCGAGCTGACACATTCATGCTGAAACTTGTAATAGCTTCAGCGTGGCTCTACCACCTCTGGAATTTAATGCAAAAAACTGTCATCAGTTTCCTGTGTCTTTAATATTATTTATACACTAGCCTCTGCCTACGACTTCTTCCCCGTGGAATACTTACTTTGGACTAACGTTAACACGTAGCGGAAGCTCTCAAGAGGAGAAAAAACCCCGATTGTGAAACATTCTTCATTAGTGCTCAGCTCCTATTGGTCTTAACTTAATAACCTTCCTCGATAAATTACATATAACACTGAAAGAAGTTTTCATATCGGACCAATAGTTCCTGAGATTACCCCCTACAACGTCACAAACTCACAAACTTTACCTCTTTATAATATAAGTATAGATTACATAATTTTCTGTTTTTCTAAGAGATTGTATATTTACTTACCTACTCTTTTACTACTGCACTCAACTCAAGCCGTCATTCAAATTACAATTAGAGTGGACACTATTAATAACTTTTAATGAAACAATGTTACTCGAGTATATTATATACTTATGATTTTCTTGGAGAAATATCGTAAACGCAGTACTTTAGCAGTGATGTGTGTCCAAACAAACAGACAGACATTTCTAAAATTGATTGAAATGTATTTTATTACTTATTTCCTATACACCTGCCACATTAAATTTTTTTACAAAAAACTATAAAGTTCAGACACGTTACATTTAGATCTTTTGATTTGCTTATCTTTGATGACTTAAAGAACGAGGTAGATCTGATATGTGAGGCACACGGTCTTATCCACTGGACTACCGTCGCTGAGTAGCAAACCACTATAAATTTAATCCTCTATTGAATATGATTTCCTTATTTACGTACTTGTTAACTGCTGCCCATGAATCAATAAGGCACCAGAAAAAAAAATAGATATATGCTTATGTAAACATGGCTTAGGGGTAAGAGTATTACTTTACCTTACTTTTGCTGAGGAGGGGGAGGGAGGTAAGAGTATTGCTTAGTTTTGCTGACGAGGGGTAATAGTTTTACTAACGAGGGAGAGGAGTAAGAGTATTGCTTACTTTTGCTAACGAGAGGGAGGGGTAATAGTATGGCTTAGTTTTGCTAAGAAGGGGGAGGGGTAAAAGTATTGCTTAGTTTTGCTGACGGGGAGAGAGAGGTAAGAGTATCGCTTGCTTTTGCTGACGAGGGGGAGGGGGCGGTCAGAAATTACATAAATTCTGCTTACGTAATACTTGTACGGCCGCCCCTCCGCGGCCGCCATGCAATGCGACATGCGATAGATGGACGATAAAATTTGAAGCGTTGTACTTTAAAAAGAGGTTTTAATTTAAAAATGATCAGCTACCTCGGGCTGGGGCTGCTCGCTGCGCGTCACGGTATCTTCATGCTGGAGGCGGGTGGCAATTATACTGGCGAATTCGTATCCGTCTGCGTCGACCCTATAATACAGCGTGAACCCTGGACCTACGCGAATAAGCAGTATCTAATCAGGTAACACCATACCCCTTACATTAAACATTATATTCATTTCAAATTAATTTATTGAAATTTCATACGTAACAAATTTAAAAATGCAATAAAATTTTTATTAATTAATTCAATTTTATTCCAACCGGTAGATATAACGTATATTTATTATTCTAACATTATATATTATGATTATGGGTATTTTTATTGTTATGTCTCCTTGTTATACTATATTTATTGTTTAAAGCAGAGGTTCCCAAAGTGTCCGCCGTACAAAAGTTAAGAGGGGCACCATGAGGCACTCCTGTTAACTTTTCTCCGGTAGCTTAACATAGTTATTGGCGGTTTCAACACAAACCATTACATTCCCAGCACACGTATCCATTTCGTGAATGTTTTAAGATTTGTGCATATCTAAGCAGTATCATTGTACGTATTTTTATATGTATCTATCTCAACTAGCTTGCTATGTTAGGGCGCTGTAACAAAATACCAAACTTGAAAGTGCACCGCTGACTGAAAAAGTTTGGGAACCCCTGGTTTAAAGTGTTTCCGGCTGTGAGCGTTAGTGACTGCAAAGCAGTTCTTAACTATAATAACATCAAAATAAAATTAAACATTAATCTACACATAAAGTTGTTTTGTGATGAGGCAGCGGTGCACCGCGACCTAACGGTATGAAGAGGAAGGCGGCGTTCAGCCAGTGCCACGAGCTGGTCCGACGCTACGTGCTCGACACCCTCGACTGGGAGCCCAAACACCCCCCGCGAGGCTCCGTTGCCGCCATGAGCTTCTTCTACGACATCGCTGCTGATGCCGGGATCATTGGTAACGCATTTACCTTTCCTACTCACCCCCTACTTCCTACTCATCCCTACTTCCTACTCACCCCTACTTCCTACTCAATCTCCACTTCCTACTAACCTCCCCACTTCCTACTAACCTGACACTTCCTATGCACTTCCAATTCCTACTCACTCCCCACTTCCTCCTCGCACCCCCTGTTTCCTATGCACCCCCCCACTTCCTACTTACCACCCACTATCTACCCACCACCCACTTTCTACCCACCACCCACTTTCTACCTACCACCCACTTTCTACCCACCACCCACTTTCTACCCACGTCCCCTCCAAAGTTATATATGAACATATGTATTTTTACACATAATAATAAACATATTTTTAAGACCCACTTTCTACCCACGTCCCCTCCAAAGTTATATATGAACATATGTATTTTTACACATAATAATAAACATATTTTTAAGACCCACTTTCTACCCACGTCCCCTCCAAAGTTATGTATGAACATATGTATTTTTACACATAATAATAAACATATTTTTAAGACCCACTTTCTACCCACGGCCCCTCCAAAGTTATATATGAACATATGTATTTTTACATATAATAATAAACATATTTTTAAGGGGTTATTGGCGGAGTTTTGGAATGTCACGTAGTGGACTTTATATTTTATTTATAATATTGTGTCATTTGACTCTATATTTTGTAATATTGGTGGCATTTTATGTAATATAGTTCGGTTATCGTACGTAAGTGAAGTGGATGGGAAAAATACCACGGAGAACTTTGAGATGCCACAAAACTTCCCTGGAAAGTTCTAAGAAAGGGTCCACCATCTTATTACAATAATAAACTTATCGCAAGACACTTGTAATATTATCACTCGATAATGTCAGTAATAATCTGGAAGATTGATTGCCAAAAAAAAAAAACTAATATTATTAACACGGCAACGTCTTAGGAGTTTAGTAAATAAAAATGCAGTCTGTGTAGTATGTGTTTTCATATATTTTATTAATAGGTTGTGTTATGTTATTATTATTACTGTTTTTTTCTGTGTAGTCTTTATACTTTTGTGTGTATCTTTATATTGCCACCGCGTATTTAGGAAATTAAATGTCTCTTAAGGTTTGCTTGTAAGCGATCGCTTAAAGCGACAAGACCGCCTAACTGTGGGCGTATGTTGTAAATTGCTGCTTAATTTTGTATATTTTTAAAGTATGCAATAAAGAGTTTATTATTATTATTATTATTATTATCGTCTCAGGGTTTCGTTTTATTGTGTTGTTAAGATGTGATGAAGGGCGGCACCGTGTCCGTGAGCGAGTACAGTGCGAACGCTCTCCGTGCATGCTCCGCCTCCAACGTGGACCAGCCGTGGGCCTGCCTCGATCTCGTGTACGCGCTCGCACTACTCCACGATGCGTACAAGATACCCGACAACCAGCCCGTCTCTGTAAGTATTGCCTCTCCCCACACACATATCTCAATATCCCCAACTCTTTTACAAATATAGCCTTGACAAGATACCCGATAACCAACCCGTCTCCATATGTATTGCCTCTCCCCGCACACATATCTCAATATCCCCAACTCTTTTACAAATATAGCCTTGACAAGATACCCGATAACCAACCCGTCTCCATATGTATTGCCTCTCCCCGCACACATATCTCAATATCCCCAACCCTTTTACAAATATAGCCTTGACAAGATACCCGACAACCAACCCGTCTCCATATGTATTGCCTCTCCCCGCACACATATCTCAATATCCCCAACCCTTTTACAAATATAGTCTTGACAAGATACCCGACAACCAACCCGTCTCCATATGTATTGCCTCTCCCCGCACACATATCTCAATATCCCCAACCCTTTTACAAATATAGCCTTGACATGATAGCCGACAACCAAACCGTCTCCATATGTATTGTCTGTCCCCGCACACATATCTCAATATCCCCAACCCTTTTACAAATATAGCCTTGACAAGATACCCGACAACCAACCCGTCTCCATATGTATTGCCTCTCCCCCACACATATCTCAATATCCCCAACTCTTTTACAAATATAGCCTTGACAAGATACCCGATAACCAACCCGTCTCCATATGTATTGCCTCTCCCCGCACACATATCTCAATATCCCGAACCCTTTTACAAATATAGCCTTGACAAGATACCCGACAACCAACCCGTCTCCATATGTATTGCCTCTCCCCGCACACATATCTCAATATCTCCAACCCTTTTACAAATATAGTCTTGACAAGATACCCGACAACCAACCCGTCTCCATATGTATTGCCTCTCCCCGCACACATATCTCAATATCCCCAACCCTTTTACAAATATAGCCTTGACAAGATAGCCGACAACCAAACCGTCTCCATATGTATTGTCTGTCCCCGCACACATATCTCAATATCCCCAACCCTTTTACAAATATAGCCTTGACAAGATACCCGACAACCAACCCGTCTCCATATGTATTGCCTCTCCCCCACACATATCTCAATATCCCCAACCCTTTTACAAATATAGCCTTGACAAGATACACGACAACCAACCCGTCTCCATATGTATTGCCTCTCCCTGCACACATATCTCAATATCCCCAACCCTTTTACAAATATAGCCTTGACAAGATACCTCTGACAACCAACCCGTCTTCATATGTATTGCCTCTCCCTGCACACATATCTCAATATCCCCAACCCTTTTACAAATATAGTCTTGATAAGATACCCGACAACCAACCCGTCTCCATATGTATTGCCTCTCCCCGCACACATATCTCAATATCCCCAACCCTTTAAATATAGTCTTGACAAGAAACCCGACAACCAACCCGTCTCCATATGTGTTGCCTCTCCCCACACACATATCTCAATATCCCCAACCCTTTCACAAATATAGCCTTGTCAAGATACCCGATAACCAACCCGTCTCCATATGTATTGCCTCTCCCCGCACACATATCTCAATATCCCCTACCCCTTTACAAATATCGCCTCTACTAGATACCCTTAACCAGACCGTCTTCATAAGTATAGCCTCCCCCTCTCTCTCCTCACACTCGCATCTTAATACCCTCTTCCCTCTTATAAGTTTATCGTTTACAAGATACCCGACAACCAGTTCAGTCCATTACTATCCATATTTTTTTTATATCATTGGAGGCAAACGAACAGGTGGGTCACCTGAACTTAAGTGATCACCACCGTCCATAGACACTTGCAACACCAAGGGAGTCGCAAGTGCGTTGCCACCCTGTTTGGGGGAGTGGGGTATGGGGAGGGAATGGAGAGAGGAGGGGAGGGTAGGTGGGTAACCGGCGCTCTCACTGACCGAACAAAACGCAACAATGCAAACACTGTTACTTCACGTCGGTTTTCTGTGAGAGGGTGATACTACCCCGGGCGAGCCAATCCATTCATGCTGAAACCAAAATAGCTTCAGCGTGGCTCTAACACCTACAAAAATCCCCCATCCCCATATAACTCCTCACTACTATACCCCTCCCTCTTATAGGTTTAGCACTTTACTCGGACTCTAATAGTAGTTCAAGTACAATGTATACAACATAGTCAGTCCATCTTCCTACGTATAGTCGCCCTATTCAAAAATCTTCCTCCCTCTTTGTAAATTTAGTATTTATCTCCATCGTCAATTTCGTGTACACCTTTCATATGAATTTCCCCTCCCTCGCCTTTATAAATTCTAACCACAATTCCACCTGATATCCTGATATATGACCCAAAACAGTGACGCTAAAGGTACAAGTTCTCCCCTATCTTTACAAGTTTTAACCAGACTCCTAATTGATTTTAAATGACGATGTCACCCAAATCTGAAAAGATTTGTCTCTCAAATTGGCTAAGCAACATTAGCAGACGGTGTCGAATTGAAACAAGACTATATACAGCATTGAACCGATAAAGACATGTTGAACATGTTCTCCCTTCTGCCACTTATTTCTATTATTACACTTATTCCATTCTACAGCTTTTCAAGAAAGTGAATGGACATGAGGTCTCATGGGCTCTGGGCTTGGCCTACACCACGGTCATGAACAAGATTGTAATAGCTCCATAACACCAGATCCCGTTGGCCCAACGCAGGATCCTTTGACACTAGGGACTCTGCGAAAGGTACCCTATTTTAAATGAATTGACTTATATAACTATCTCCTCTCCGTTTCCACTCATGTGATATAGAATTATATATGTACATGAACATTTCAAAATAAACTAAATCCAATTTTAGCCGTTCCTAATATTCTACGTTATTTTTTAAGATCTTCAAATTTTGTACATTAAAATATCATTTAAAAAAATGAGTGAGTGTAACCGTCACACGCGATTGAAGTAAAACTTATTTAGCGTTTTATGAGATTGCGATTTAGTTAAAAATAAATACATCATATGAGAATTTAAAAAGGCATTTATTGATGGTGTAACACTATAATATATACATCTATTATCGTCGACCATACATATATTTTAAAACAATAATTTAATTACTGTCATACTTCAAACATGATATGATTGGTTTATGTTAACTGTTCTGTTTTATTTATTTTATAACAAAGAGTTGCTAATAATATTTCCTGTATAACTTAAGTTCCAAATTAGATAATGAAGCTTTGATTTAATTTGTTACTTACATTGAAACCAGATGGCAGCACGGTCGCGCGCCCATATATATATAATTAATTCTATTGTATGATTTTTATTATTATTCAATTTAATATTGTTTATTATTTTTATTTTCAAAAAATTTGATTGATTTGTTTATAAAAAATTTATTGACAAAATCAAAAATATTTAAAAATTGAGTGGTGCAGAAACGTGACGTCGTATTGCCGTAACGGACTTTCGTTGCGTTTTCGTCCAGTTACTACCTAGTCGTGCCTAAAGAAGTTTTACTTCAAAAAGCTAAAAACCTTATGGATGGCAAAATTTTAACTTCGTTCTCGATGTATTAAAACTGGAATTCTTAAAAAAATTAAACATGATATATGAACGATTATGATTGCATTTAACTCATTTTGAAATGTAACGACTAATATGTTGATATATTTTTCTGTGCTTTTAAATCTATTAAATATCTTATAGTACATGTCTGTTGATCCCATAATAATTAGCAAACAAACCCAGTATTAATACATCTCTATTACAGTACAACGCTTTAATATGATACTTATCGGTATAAGTAACCGAAACATGTTATATTTTGTTTATAAAATACAATATTATCCTTGTTCATCTAAAGATTTGATATTTTTTTATCTGTTATAAAAATATGCTAAACGGTAGCCGCTATAATAAAATGTGACGTCATTGCTTAGGTCAAATACGACTCTTTCTTGTCATAGATCATCCGTTTAAAAAAAAAATTCACGCTCTCCATGCTGTTTATAGTTAACAATTAATGACTAACTAGAAGGTATGGAATATTTCATAAATCACTGTTATTTTTCACGTGGAATAAAAGATAATTTGTCTATGATAATTATTGAAGTGAAACTTCTTTATCGGCGTTGGAAAAAAATTTACCTTCACATTTTTCGGTTACGCGTCACATTTTTCCGTTACGCGCCATCTTTTTTGTATTCATGTCTATGATAATAAAATCCGGGGGGTTTTGTTTAAACTTTCTCTAATTTAACTGTTATTTTTTAATATATTAATGAAATTGTTTGACCATGGAGAAAGAAAGTAGGTTTTTCGGTGGTAACCATTATTTCTGGAAAGTCTGCATATAGATCATTTTGCGAAAAATAAGGCCTTAAACAAGTTTCACTTCTTACGTGTGTACACTAGTACACGCACACATTTTTTTTTTTTTTTGTCACACCAAGTTATGACTTTTTATGGTTGCTAATTCTCATATGATATTATGATTAAAAAATGTTCGTTCCTAATTAGTAAGATTATTGTTGATCTAGAGAGAGAAACATTATCATAGTCTCCTAAATATCACCGAGCTTAATTTATCATACGTGAAATAGCAGTGATAAAAATAACTAATTTGATTACTGTAATGGTAAAATAGTTCATTTTCCATGTCTAATTATTTAGTGACGTCAAATGAAATTATCATGTCGGCTAGCGTTTCCGCGCGGCAGTTTTTAACGCTTTTATGGAATTTTGTTTTTATACCAAAAAAAAATAATTATTAATTGTTAGAAAAAAAATATCTAATTTTTTTCCCATACCTCCATTTGTAATTATATAGTCAATGAGATCTATTAAAAATACAATATAAATAATCTTTTAACAAATGTTTATATACATATATGTATGTTGGATATACTATGATCTTATGATAGAATAGTAAATACTATATATTCTAGCAAATTATTACATAGAACGTGGACAGCACGTTGTCTTTTATTAAGAAAAACACTTACATATGTATTTTTTATGCACAATCTTATATATGAAATAGTCTCTTAAATCGATTGACCCTAACAAAGATATAAACGGGTTTTGTCTTGTTGTTTGTTTCTATGCCTTTTTGAGGCAGGGACATATTCTATTAAATTTTCTATGCTATATCAGTGTTTTTATTAAGGGAAGGGTAGACTAGTGTGTGCCACCATCTGCTTACAATTTAGGCTCACTGCTCAATTATTCTTTTATATAGTGACAGGATTGCACCAATATTATATTTGAGCTAAATAAGTTTTGAGAGATCATCGTGGTCTGTAATTTTGTATGACAGTAAAATAAAATACAATTTCTATAAATTTACGCCCCAAATTAATACGAGGTAATTTTAAGCATAGAATTAAAAATTGTTGTTAGTTTTGTTCGGAACTCTCAGGTAAATGAGCTTCTTTGCTCACGTTACTGGGTGCGGGACTATGCGAAATGCGTTTGTTATTTTTGAAGTATGAGAATTTTGAGGGCCTCAGCACTCCAAGTCTGATAGGCGGCACACGTTGCCTACTCCGTGCTATGCTATCGTATAATAATATCTTCGGATACTGCAATGCATAAAATGCATTAATTAAATGTTGAATAATGCTTTGTGGGAAGTAGGTTTCCGGTATTATAGTATTTCTAGGATCACTTTTGTATTCGATTTTTGTTTGAGTGAGATTTTTCCATTTTTTTTTACGTGTTTTATGTTATCCTATCGTTTAAGTTACTTTAATATTCATATGTAATGGTAATTTCGAATCAAAAGTATGGAGAAAAAAAGTTGAATTTATTAGTTTTTGTTTGTGAAAAATCAATTATAGTTTTTGAATTTTCTTGAGTATTGGCCGTTCGCTAAGATATTTTAACACAGCATATACTAAATACATTCCTTTGTTATTATGTTTGCAATAATTAAATTCGACATTCGTGTAGTGTTATACCATTCAATAATAAAATGTAGTTTGTGAAAGGCAAACGTTTTTATTTCAACCAAAGAATGACATGGGAAACATAATGTATGTCGATACTAGGAACCCATGTAAAAATAAATTAAACTCTGTAAAACTCTGCCTGTTTTGGTACATTTTCATGCTTCAGTCTGTGTACAGATCGCAGTAAATTTTTTCACAAAGGTAGTTGACACCCAGAGAAACTTATGGGTTACTCTTTATCTTGAAAAAATGCAGAAGAAGGATCAGTATAAATTAGTAAATTTAAATTAGCAAAAAGCCTATATTAAAATAATGGTTACAGAAGCATACTTTTGTGGTATATAACGATGATTTTTTATAGCTTCTGTGAATCATACACTGAATTTATTTTGACACCGCATTCATCGTTATGTAGATTGAATTAAAAAAACTTTCTGTTAACTTACGAATAGCAATTATATTCAATTTAAGAAGAGATATTAAATACGTAATCGTGCTTTTTATTCTGAGGATCTGTTTTCACTGAATATTCTCTGACAAACAAATATGATTTTGGTTGTCTGACTGTATATCGATCGTTCCAGATTTATTTGTGTATAATCTTAAGGGCTATATTTGAATATATAATCAAAAATAGGAGATCTAGTAAAAGTCTGATAGTCTATTTCCCTTATGATCTATTATTATAAACGTGCCTAGTGGAGACGCGGATGAAATTCAATTGATTATAGTGTAGATAAAATCTAATAATCTTAAAATAATGATAAAAATACTAGATCCCTATTTATTGATCGTATTAACAATTTATCACACGTTTAACTCGATTTAAAATCTATGTTTTAGTTGTTAAATGTATTTGTTAATAAATATGACTTTGTGGATTATTTGTGATTACAGTGAAATATTCTAAATAATGGAATATATATTTTGGGTAATTTTTTATATTATCATGTAATTTATTACGCACATTTTGATGCAATATTCAATTATTATATATTAATACAGTGCACTATTTGAGACATGTAATTTGATATCTAATTGGTGTTATGTGGTAATGTTGTACAAATTTAATAAATGTTGGAATTTAAGTTTGTTTTATTCTAGTAGGTTGAGATTTTTCCAATTGATTTTTGGTATGATATTATTGCTGAACTTAATAGCGTGGTGAAATTTTCCTTAAAAATATTCATAGACACTCATGTTAAAAAAAAAAGGTCAGTGAAATGAGCACGCAGTTAAGCGAGCCATGTGAGCGCTCAGTTAAGCGAGCCAGTGATGTGAGCACTCAGATAAGCGAGCAACTCAATGAGATTTGCTGTTGTTAAAGTATTTTCTCTATGAAGACTCATGGTTACGTGAGCATTTTAGCGAATAAACAGTTCAGAGAAGTGAGCATGTAGCAAACGAGCAGCTCTCTCAATAAAACATTACTCGGTTTAGTATAGTTTCATTTTTGTTTCAATTGTTCCTGCAATTATTTTTTTCTCTTATTTACTACTCCGTGATATGAAGTGATGTACATAAAATATTTCAATACTTTTGTATTTATTTTGTTTTATATTTATGTAAACACATTTTGTGATATGTATACGAGAACAAAATGATCATTCATTAATAATATCATCATCAACATAATCATTCGATTTATACATACTAAATAAAATATTATATTTTTTTCAACTCTATATTTTGAATTTATTATTAGAAATTGAATGATAAGTGACGGACTGTAATAAAATTACTTTTATTTTCTCTGTTTGTGGGTTTGGCTATTTGTTACAATCTTGGTTGGTTGGCCCCTTATAAATAAATTTAATAGCTGCGATCCAGATAATGAGATGTGTTTCTGGCCTGGATCTCAAATAATAATTCAAAGCGTTCACAATATATATGTTAATGCGGTGTAAAAGCGTTGCGGAGTATAATATATGTTGCGGTGAAAATATATGGAAGAATGACAAGGATTTTATTTTGTTCTTTTTCTTATTTATTTATAGGCAAGTCCACCACCGACCGCTCCCACGCTTTCTATTTATTTTACCGCATATCCTGGTGGGGCCTATTTACACGGTCCCATCAGCCCCTTCACATCTCTTACGAAAACAGTCTGAAGGTAGTTTTCTAATTTAGGTTATATTCATTTTCGATTTCCTCAGAGGTTAAGCAATAATGTTAGAATTACAGGGGTTTTCATTAAGCATGTAATATCATATTGAAACCAAATATAATAATTGAGATATTGAGCTGAAATTCACTCCAGGTGGTCTATCTCGACTACCTGAACCAGATTAGTGTGGACTTTTTTGCTGCAAGCTCTAGGTCTGCAACTTTTTTCTAATTTCGTCTGTTTATTTGTGAAAAATCGTTTGAAGCGTAGCTATGAATTAGTGTAGACTAGAGTAAACCATTTTTTTAAAGTACTCTATCGAACATCTCCTTCAACAGGCTAATTATTTGACTAGCTCTATTGCATGTGATACCATCTCGTAGAAACCACATACCACTGATGTTAAGTCGATCCAATTCTGTACAAAAATAGTTGCCCAACATGGCACGATAGTGAACTCCATTGACCGGAACTAATGTTTGCAGAGGCCAATCATGGAAATATCGGTGCTTTTAAAGAACAAGAGGCATCAATTGTTGAGTAAATTTGGTATTGTAAGGGTGTGATTAAAATGTTTTATTCAAAATTCGCCAATGTAGTTAGTGAATTGGTGTATCTGTGAACGGTGTGGAATCGATTATTTTGGCTCAATTTGAACTGAAGCATTTACGTTTTTTTTCTATATCGATACTCCATTCCATTTATGTTTCAGGTTCAGTAAGACCAGCAATAGTTTTTTTAGGTAACAGTGGTATGTTTTGCAACAACTTTCCAAAGCACATTACCAATATGCCGGAAAGTAAGTCTAACTTCAAATACCATGTCATGAGGGGTTTGATGTCGAAAGGATTATTGTAGGGTGGATCAATATGTGAAGGATCGTGACGTTTGGAATTACCACTTTCTGTGTATCCGTTAAAAACGATTGCTATTATATGTATGTAGCTATGTATTATTATAAAAATATATGTTCTAATAACTTAAACTCGATCGGGTTTTTTGCGGCTTCATCTTGATAACTCAGTTCTTTTCCGAATTGGTAGTTTTGATGTTCATAAGCGCCTACTCAAGGTCTAAACTGAATAAAGTATTTTTGGATTTGATTTGATTTCGACCGGTACATTATCTCATTCTTACGGACTAGTGAACATGGACTGTATACTAAATATAAAAAAGTTAAGAAATGTATAATTTAATTTTGGTGGTTTTTTAGTGTTTTTTTTTAAAATTTTTGGGTGGAAAAAAAGGTTTTATTTTTTAAAGAATAAATGAAAAAAAAAAAAATTTTTTTAAAAATAATTAATAAGGGGGTTTCAGGGGGGGGGGGGAGGGGAAAACCAAGGCACCCCAAAAAAAAGGCCCCAGGGGGGGGGGGGGGGAAACAAAAAAGGGGGGGTGGGGGGGGTTAAAAAAAAAAAGAAGGAATCCCCCAAAAAAAAAAAAAAAAAAAAAAAAAAAAAAAAAAAAAAAAAAAAAAAAAAAAAAAAAAAAAAAAAAAAAAAAAAAAAAAATATATAAAGCTAAAGTGTTTCTTTGTTTGAACGCGCTAACCTCAGGAACTATTGGTCCGATTTGAAAAATTCTTAATTCTTTCAGTGTTAGTTAGCTCATTTATCCAGGAAGCCTATTATAGGCTATATATTTCCGCACGCTAAGACCAATAGGAGCGAAGCACCAATAAAAACTTATTCAAAATCGATGTTTTTTTTTCCTTTTGAAAGCTTCCGCTGCGTGTTAGCGTTAGTCTAAATTAACTATTCCACGTGAACGAAGTCGCGGACAAAAGCTAGTAGTGAATATTTTGACAACAATTTATGTACCACAGCACGCATAGTCTGTCTCATGGGACGATTATTACAAATGAAAATTGGAGTAAGCAACTCCTAAATTTGCGACTATCGACTCGGTATGGCGGTGATAATTTTTAATAATTCCCAAACGTTCTCTTTTATGAACTTCATGATGGAAAAGTTAACTTGGAGTTATATTTGGGAAATAATAAATTATGAAAAATTTTCAAACTTGCTATTGTGATAAAAAGTTACAAAGTCCCAATTGAAAAACCCAATACTGTAACAAAATATGAAAGAGTGGTTATTAGGTAGTTGTAAATAAAACTCGATTTTTGTGTAATTATTTATTAAGAACCATTTAATAGTTATAATAAAAATGTTTTTATACTAACGCACACCTCGCACGCATACTGAGATGTTCAGTCTCTAAAATTATTAGATTTATTTAAAGACTATTATGTGATTATCAGCGCCCGCTTCATCTAGAATAAATACACAAATTACTGCCCATTAATATATACTTCAAATAAAACAAGTTTGCTGATATAAAATTGAAGTCATTTCATTTAATAACTAATACAAACATAATCTAAAATTGATAAAAAAAACAGTAATATAATTGAAATTAATGATGAAATACTTATAACTTAACCACAAATTGTCAACCGTACAACTGAAAGCAAATATATTAACCTCCAATTTTTAACGTAAGTAGAGCGGGCGCTATGAATATTAAAGATATACGCGATTACATATAATCGGCTACTAGAACTTGTTGGATTGTAAGAAGTAAAAACTCGAATAATATTATTATATGATATGGTTCATATTATTTTTTGTTCATAATACGGCGAAAACTGCACATTTAAAAACCCTAAATAGTGATACGCGTTGCTGAGTCAATTCTACAAATGTATCGAATGTTCCCGATTATGCTCAAGTTTTTGCTACTTGAGCGTCGTTTATTGTTTTCGATCTGCCCTTTAACTAGTATTTCGGAGGAGCAAGACTTCCAATACCGTCTTCAAAATGCCAAATTAAGTTTATGTCCAAGGTAGTATATATAGCAAAGATAATGCTGCCTCAGTATATGTGATATAAAAATGTTCCTAAGAGTAACTGTGTATGAATTTTCATTTCGATATTCTTTGTTCCTACGAAATACGTAACTAGCGAGCTAGCCACATAACTGCGAGGTTTTTAACACTCTTGAAAAAGCGTTATACGATAACAATTGGCATATCGCTTATAAGTTCAAGGTTTAACGTCAGATTTTCCTTGTTTTTTAAACTCATACTATGAAAACTCCCGTCTGTATGAGCCATGCCGTGTAAATTTACTAGAAAGAAACGAAACTTATGAGCTCTTTTGAATAACATTTTTTTTGCCGAATTTCCATCGCTATATTTTAGTATTCGTCTATGATAAGGTAATAAATTTGAATACAATGAAAAGAAATCTTGGTATTATTCTATCCCAATATACATAATTTATTCAGAGATCACATTAAAAAATCCTGCTAATAGTTGACTCTAAGGGATACATATTTAATTCTACGTTCTTATACAATAAATTCAAATTTTTAATTAATCATGATTAGTATCGTTTTGATAATCGATATAAAATTATTAAAAATTACAATCGATACTATGTGCAACGTACACCTACGACCCAATTGTGCATACAGCAGCTTAAATAGTACAATAAACAAGAATAGTTAGTATAAACATATTGCAAGCGTAACTTTTAACTCTCTAATTTTATTTTTCCATGGAATTAGTAGAATTTAAGATATATGGAATTGCGTACATATTACTTATTACTAAATTCAGAAACTATATATCTACAGATTAAATGCATATACCTATGGACCTCTATGGTTGTAATGTTCTAATTGTCATGTCTATTTTAATCAATGTCAATTATTTTAGGCGCGAAAATAAACTTGTCATTTGTAAAAAGATAAATGTGTACTAATGTTTTTTTGAATTACTTGATGTTTTATCAATTTAGGTAAATATTGAATAAATTGTTACTGTTTCGGAACGAAACGTCAACCGCTCTGAAGTTGCACCCGAACGAACTTCACACTCGCAGAACTACATTCGAATCGCGCGCACATAGTAAATTTGTTACACGCATTAAAATTGTAATTAAAGACAAATTCTTTTATTAACGTCTACGAAAATAAGTAGCGTGCTACGCAACCGCCGCTACAGTTACATATATTAAAATATATATTTAATGTTTCTTTTGATGTTTTCAGATATGTTTGTTCTATACAATTACGTTTTACCAAGCTAAAATCAGTGTATGAATGATGGCCGGACCCCGTAGTATCAATTCAAAATTCTTCCTGTTCGCTGTGCTTAAAACAATAAATTTATAGAATTTATTTAAAAATATTATTTAGAAATTATTTAATTTTTTACTCCATATAATAAAGCAGACAAAAACCTTCCAAAATCTTAGTGCGTGGGTCTTTTTTGGTTTGCCTGCTTCATTTCATTTCTCGACATTAAACTGCAAGATTCGAGGTCCATTTTGGTTTTTACGCATTTTTCCAATAAACAAATTGTTAGCGAATTTGTTTTGCAAACTAAAGGCTCGATTACAGATAAGTTTGTTTCTTTAACTTAATTAGTAAATAATTGATTATTTTCAAATCTTTGCTATTCGCTTACAGAGCAATATAATTAGTAAGACAAACATACATTCATAAAACACTTACATTTTAAATTACTTAACACAGAAAAAATCTTTGGTAAAATTATTTAAAACAATATTCGCAAATAAAACCTAATTGAAATCTTGGACAAATTTTGAGCTGTCCAAGTATATATGATACCAATCGGTACTTATATCGCGTTATTACTTTTGCTTTGTCAGTGAAAGATATTTTTAAATTGCTGTAAAATGTCGACTCAATATATCTTCTTTATATATAAATTTCTTCTGTACGTTTGTATGTCACTGAACTCCTAAGCGGCTGGACCGATTTTGATGAAATTTTATGTGCGTGTTCCAGTGGATCCGAGAATGGTTTAAATTCACAATTGAACCCGGTAGGTGGCGCAGCGATTGGCTATTAGGATTTTTATTAATTATCAAAGCAGGACAACGTCCGCATGGACCGCTAGTAGAAACATATATTACATAATATATTGAGTCACTGCTTAATAACAACACTAAAGTTAACCAATAAACGTCAACGAAAACAGACTATACAAACGCGATTTTCGTTGATTTGACAGAAAAATAGCTGCCTTGAAAAATTTGTTTTTTTTTATTGATAAAAAAGTGACAACCACTGAGAGACAATAACTGTTACAATGATATAAATATATCTTCACGGGCGCTCGAAAGATACGACATTATAAGAAAGGAACACGCTGGCTGTGAGACAATTCTAAAGCTTTATTGTACGGCAGAGACAAGGCTTTGTGAACCAATATAAAAATTGGGCTTTACACTATGAATTCAAGAAGTTTTACTACATTACCGTTAAATATGAAACAGATCTAATGTCAAAGTCCTCTACTTACGATATTCAATTGGGTCTCATTACGACTACCTATTTAGAGATTGTATTATTTTAAAACGAGTATACGTATTAATAAAGTGAAATAATTTCACTCCTTTGGTAATTGAATACGAAATTACAGCTTCTTATACCAGAATAAATAATGTTCACCGTCTTCTACTAATAGGTCGTCTACGCCTGGAACAAAAATAAACATGATTGATTCAAACAGATATTTTCTAAGATAGATATGTTATTTTAAAACTAGCAGCCGCTCACGATTTTTGCATTTGTGTCATTATAAAGGGTTACATTAGCGCTAAACCTTATTTTCCATTTTCTTGCAATAAATCTGAGTTACTCCTTATAAAATCAGGTAGCTGTCAATGGAAGTCCCATTAAAAGCGGTGCAACCGTTTCGGAGATTAGCCGGAACAATAAGCCAAATTGTAAAAATTGGCATTTCGTTGTATGTACTCTCTGTACTGTCAAATCCGCAATGATCCGGAATGTAAGAGTCCGCTTCTTGGCCTCCGTGACCGTCTTTCCGCTTGTGGGTTTCCTGCCCTGGAAGCTGGAGGCGGGAGTTCTTGTGTAACAGTTCACGGCGGCAAGGAAGAGAATTGGGGAGCCTCCAAGTCCCAGAGAGATATAGGAAAAAAGACGGGTGGGGAAGGAGGAAGCAATGTTGCGGTGGCGGCAGGACCTGGTGGACGAGTGGTTCGGGCGTTACACTTTAACGCCGTCCGCCCGGTCTTGCCGGAGTGGATAGGGAGACCATGGGGTTCCTTGTCATTCCGAATGGTGCAGGTACTCACCGGGCATGGTTGTTTCAGGTGGTACCTGCACCGGATTGCTCACAGGGAGTCAACCGCCGCATGCCATGAATGCGGTACTGCGGAGGATACCGCGCAGCATAATCTGTCAGAGTGTGCTGCGTGGGAGGGACGGCGCCGCATTCTGGCTACGGTGGTAGGGTCGGATTTGTCGCTGCCGAGTGTGGTCTTGGCCATGCTTGACAACGAAGAGGCATGGAGAGCGATGGTCTTCTTCTGCGAGGACGTCATTTTGCAGAAGAAGGCGGCGGAGATGACCAGCGAAAATGACCCGCTGAGCGGTCCTCTCCGCCAATGGAGGACCGGAGGGAGGAGGTAGCCATTTGCCCGCCTCCTCCCGCCACCGCAACCAGACCTGGGCCCCTTGGCCCATCTCCTCATTACACAGGTGAGGAGGGAGGAGGTCCGCACACGGCGGAAGAAGAGAGGCAGCTGGAGTGTACCCAGTCCTTCCGCCGGGCGGACCGTTGGGGCGGCTATCCAAGATGATTAGCATATAACGATTCCTTGCCGCCCCAACCATACGGTCTGTCGGTACACTGTGGGGGTTCAGTCCGTGGAAGTCGGACATAACCCTCCCCCTCCCCCGGGAGGATGGTGTGTCCGTAATGAATTTTCTCACTTTAAAAAAAAGGAGGAAGATGGGTAGAAGATTAGTCAGGTAGTTAACCATTAAATGTATTATTTATGTTTTTTATAAGAATCAAACAAAAACATTTCATGCAAATAGAGAAGCACTAGCGGACCAGTCTGACGTTGATGTGCCCAGATAATAAAAAAAAAAACCCTTGACTATTATACCTAAACTTTCCTCAAGAATCACTATATCCACTGGTGGAAACCGTATGAAAATCCGTTCAGTGGTTTTTGAGTTTATGGCTAACAGACAGACGCGGCAGAGGACTTTGTTTTATAATATGTAGTGATATAATTATAATAATATATAATTTTATTTAAGTTAAGTCTCTTCTGTATTTTCAATTTTCTGCCTTTTTATCAAGAAGTTATCTAATGTATTTTGCGTTTTCATTCTGCTCTCTTTATGAGGTTGTTGGTAAGTGTATAATCGATAACACCCCGTCTTGCCTTGCGTCTACGTTCGAATAATACTGCAGGAAAGAAGAGACACAAATAAACTGCTTCGGATAACGGGAAGCCTAACGCTGTGTGCAATTTCAAAAGTGTGCAAGTGAGCAAGAGTCCAAATAAAAGAGCAATAAATCGAAACAGCGTTAATCAGGGTCTTACTGTATGTATAGAGAAGTATATGATTTATGTAAGACCCTTTGTTACTTTCTAAAAACATTTCTGTTGAGGAGATATGGTAAAAAAATTATTATTAGTTTTAACTCGGACAATATTGGGTGTTGGTTTTATATAAAGCTCCCTAATGAGGTAGGTCTTTGGGATTCTCTATTGCCAGTCACTTTGTCCAGGTTTTGAAAAACTTATCGACACTGATTTTTTATTAAACCTATGACACCAACCCAATACTACTAAAACGACCTATAATCCTAGAAGCATTGGCCAATGCCTTGTAAAATATTTTAAAACGTTTGTGTCAAATTATAAGACAAATGAAATAGACATATGTTCAACGTACCGACAGGCGCCACGAGCTGGTTTCCAGGAGGGCTGACGGGGTCAGGAGTCTCCGGGAGACGGTACAGCAGCCAGTAGTGGTAACCCATCGGCTCCTCCTTGTGCCCCGCGAGAGTGTGCACGTAGTGACCGTTGGGCCATTCGCTCGCTTCGAATTTAAACTTGGGGTTCTGTTCCGCTGCCATTTGCATCACGCGATAAAACGATACGTTCCTAAAATGTTATAATATATGTTAGACCGGTGTTTTAAGTGGAATTTCTTCGTAAATTCGTGAGGATATTTAATATTCCATGGTCAAATTCATGGTCATGGTTAAATGCAAAACTTTTGATACAAAAATAACGGAAAATAAGTATTGCTTGCAGAGAGATAACAAAATACTATGCTGTAAACAGATGTAGACGAATGATGTAAAATACACACTAAATCAAGACGGAAGGTATAAAGTTTTTAAAAAAGGAAATGTATTTTATTGATCAATTGCTTATTTTTTTATTTCCATGCTAATATGTACTCATCATCAATTATTTAGCTAATTAAGGCCGATGATATCATTTCACAAGATTCCTAATACTTATTATTCATATGTTTCAAAGTTTGGATGGTTTTTTTAATCTTACAAATTATGAATTACTCTATTTAGCTTAAAACCATTTCTACTACGAAGCTATTGTTTATATTCCATTAGATCAGAAATTGCAATATATGTTCCTGTTATGGAACGATACTTATTTTTAGAAAATTTTATTTTAATTTGAGTAAAATTGTTTCATCCTATCAGAAGATTATTTGATATGAATTTGCTTTATGATCGTACCTCGGTGCGACCATCTGCAAAGTGTAATTTTCTGTCACGTTAGTGCCAAGCCACAGTGTGTATGTAAAGGACACGTTTCGGGCATCAGACTCGTTACTGGCCTGACCAGATTGATAAGCCAGCTTCAGGATGCCATCACCACCATTGTTATCTGAAAAGGAATAATGTAAATTGATGAAATAATTCTCTTGAACCTTATTGTACTTAAACTATCAACAACTAACAATAACTCTCTCGAAGCTTCATTATGCGTACGCTAGCATTGTTAAATGGGTTATCCAACACGGTTTTTCCTAAGGAATTCATAGCTTTTTAAGAAAGGGACTGAAACGCACTCTTCAAGGTCGGCAACGCAACAATGCTACCTTTGGTATTGCAGGTGTCCATAGGCAACGGTATCCTTTTACCATCAAGTGGGCCGTCAGCCTGTTTGCTGCCTTTTGACATTAAAAAAAAACTAAGTTCCAAAAGAAATGAATATGATTAATGATGAGAAGACAAATGTTACTTTGAAATTGTTAGTTTTCTTCCTTTCCCTCGTAAACAAATCCATTTAAAATGAGTGAATAAGAAATAAAGTCTCATTACTGCTTATCACAATAAGGCTTTGATGACGATTGTAGATACTCGACTCACACCAGTTTTCCATTTGTTTTGACTTACACTGATAGAAATATATACCTGATAATACACCTGAGACATGTAAATAGCTACCAGTAGCAGTTAGAGCAGTTGGTTTATGAGTATAAGAGGACAAAAATTATTTAGCAAAGTTATAAAGTACTGCGTTATTTTATAGAGTTATAAAGTTGCTGCGGCAAGCGGCATTAAATACCGCATTCCTTGACAGCGTGGGAACTCAATAACTGAAACCTTCCCCTGTGCTACTAAGTCCGAATCATTCACCCTAATAGTGTTTTATGCCGAACCATTTTTTTTTTACAAACATAGAAGTTTGGTGAGTTACTAAAAAAGATGATAGTACCTAAAGGTTCATGCCGACTATCAAGGAGCTTGTCGCTGCAGTGTGGCGGACGGACAGCTGCAAGAGACGCGGGAGTCAGCGCTGCCACCGCTGCAGCAGTCATCGCCACATCACCCCACCCTCCGTCTGGGTTCTGTCTCTCCAGCAACCACTTCCGAGCAGCTGGAAGACTCCAGTGCTGGTGAGTTCCTGGGCCACTATCGGAATCCTCTAAAGCCTAAAAATGTAAAGTGATAAGAACTCCTTTTAATGAATCTACCAGTGTCTTACAATTTTTACTCTTATAAACTTTTCCAAATGGATTCACATTAGATCTTTAAGCATCTAATGCAATCAACCTATAGCATAAAGCATATGTAAATGGTCCATCGTAATAAGACATGGTAAGAATGGAGATTGAACCCATAAAAGGAACGGATGCCAAGTTGTAAACGCGTGGACTTACTGATACGTACCAATAGTACTATTTCAACATTGTATTTATCTATAACCATCATAAATAGGAAAAAAAATGGTCAAATCACATAACTATATCTATGTCGTGAGTTGCTATCATAGATATCAAATAATATGTCTTTGCGTAGGTAATGAATTCTGTACAGGCCATTTCAAATCAAAATAATTTTTGTTTGGCTAAGAAAAATAATATAAAATAATTTTATTTTAAAAACATGGAATTTTTTTCAAAAAAAATAATTTTTTATTAATTATTAAATTTTATGAAATCAATTTTTTTTAAAAGATAAAAAAAAAAATGAAAAAATAGAAAGAAACGGGGAAAAGGGAAAAGGGGAAGCATCAACAAGAGGATAAAAAAAAAAATAAAAAAAAACAAACACCATAATGCTGCCATGAGAAAATAAAAAAAAAAAAAAAACAGGAGAAAAAAAAGAAAAAAAAAAAAAAAAAGAGAAGAGAAAGAAGAAATAAAACAAAAAAAAGGAGAAAAAAAAAAAAATAAAAAAAAAAAAAAAAAAAAGGCAAATGAAAAAAAAAGAAAAAAAAAAAAACAAAAGGGGCCCAGAAAACAAAAAAAACAGGGAAAAAGCGGAGACGGCATGACAGACAAAAGAAAACAAAAAAAAAAAAAATAAAAATAAAAGAGAAAAAAAAATTGATAACCGCACGCCAGAAGTTGGTTGGCGGTTAGCTGCAAAAATAGAAGGGGCCTGTTTGGTGGTCTAGGGCCGGGTTATTTTTCACAGCTTCTTACCAAACGGGGTGAGCATTACTGCAGAGGTGTATTGTGAGGAACTGAACATAATGGTGGAGAGGCTAGCACATCTCCAACCAGGATTGGTGAATGGCTCGGCTCCGCCGCCCCCGGAAGAAAAAGCGCGCTTCTGCCGCGCGCCAGTTGAGACTGGGGTTGGAAGTCTCTGTCATCCGCCCTACTCACCAGATCTTGCGCCTACAGACTACTACTTTTTTTCAGAATTTGGATAACTCCTTCGCGGAAAAAAATTTCATACCCGAGAGGAGTAAAAAATGCCTTTGAAGAATTTGTTGCCTCCCGTCGAGAGATTTTTTTAAGAAGGGATAAAAAAGATACCACTGGTGGGAAAAGAGGAATAGATTGAGGGGAGAATATTTGATAAAAAAAAAAAAAAAATAAAAAAAAAATTGTTTAATTTTTTCATAAAAAAGGAATATATAGGAAATGAATAAAATAAATTATCTTCTAAGAAAAAAAAACAAAAAAAAAAAAAAAAAAAAAAAAAAAAAAAAAGGGGGGGAAATTGCTTGTAGATAAAATATTAACATGTTGATATATTACTAAACCATTTTCTATTCATTTTGGACATAAATAGGTGTTGTATGGTTAGGAAAAATGACTAATTTCTCAGAAAAACGAAGGTTCCCACCTGAATAGCCAAGGCGGTTGTGGTAAGACTACCAAAGCTGCCATCAGGATGCTGTTGCCTCGCCAGCCCGGCCATGGGTCGCCGCACGAAATGAATCAGACTACGGTGCCGGTGGTCTTGTACCACGCATCGCAATGCCAGGATCACCATAGATATCGTATCTACCGGTAAAAATATTTATATGACAAATTATAATTTTGAAAACGGCTAGGCGTTCAATTTCTCGTCAGTTTCTTCAGTGTGGTTATTGTTTTGAACTGTTGTTTGTGTTTCACCACACTACATGCCTTATCCATAACTGAATAAATTAAGGACTTAGTTAAAAGCATTCTCTAAACCTCTTCCAGTGGTGCAAGAGAAACCTGTATGCGGAATGTGCATAATGTTTATTGAAAAAATAAAGTCTGACAAATGTTCAACTGTGCCAAGGGTATATAATGCTAAATATCGAAATATAGGTAACAGGGCGAAAGTATTCTTAGTACGCATATTTTACAAAATTCCCGATTAAATATATTAATGGTACTTTATCATTCATCTGTATCAATGTCAGTCTTCATCAGTTAATACCCGATAATCCAATAATCTCTTCAATTGATCTCACACCGCGTATAAATTAACAAATTTGTTACCAGTTTTAATGAACCGTCTTATCGAGTTCATCGCAGCTTAGCCACCTTTTTTATAAAAGACATGATAGTGCATTCACTATCATAACAACAACTAATTTATAATATACTAGCGGACCGGGCGGACGTTGTCCTGCCTTGAAAACAAAAAAAATCCTAAAAGTCGATCGCAGCGCCACCTGCCGGGTCCAATTGTGAATCTAAACCATTCTCGAATCTCCACGAACACACACAAAAAATTTCATCAAAATCGGTCCAGTCGTTTAGGAGGAGTTCAGTCACATACACACGCACACAAGAAATATATATATTAAGATTCATATAGACTTAAACCAGAACACTGCAGCGCAAACTCTGCCTTTGTGCGTTAGAAAAGGTGTAGCAACGGTGCCATCGAAGCTTGAATGAAGACTATCACTAGGGACATCACTTCCCCGTCGAATATGGGCTACTTGACTAGGTGTGAGATATCAAGGAGTTGCCATTCTCCTAGTGGCCCACTAGTGGTCGGTGGTAAAATGATACTCTACTATGGCAATATTAAACTCTAACCAAGGCTATGATCAGCGGCGGCGTTGGCAATGTCCAAAAGTCGGCGGATATGGCGACGGCGGACATGCGCGGCGGAGGAACACGCGGCGAGTGTGGCGTAAGCGAATTCCAGGTCATGGGGAGGCTCGCGGTGAAGCAGCGCGGCTACCAGGTCCCGTCCGTGGAATGAACGAGGGTCCTTGCAGAGAGCTCCAAGTGCCAGCGTGTAGGCCGCAAGACGCCCCAACGGCGGCGGAGATTCATGATGCCTAAAAGTATAAAATATCATTATTTTACCTAATTACCAAACGTTAGTAATGAGTACTTTTGGAAAAAAATTCCATGTTTTTAAAATAAAATTAATTTGAGATTAGAATTCTTAATTAAACAAAAATTATTTTGATTTGAAATGGCCAGTACTGCAGAACGGCAATTTCATAGGTAAAAACCATATATTTCGAATACATTATACGTTACAATATCGTTTTTAGTGGATGCACAGACAGGAGTTAATTCCAGAGGTCACCATCGTTCACGTATTGATCCACTCTATAATAGCCTTTCGACACTAAAACCCGCTTGACATTCGACATTGACATTGAATTCGGAACTTAAATAACACAGGAAATATTGTTAGCAACTCTTTGGTATAAAGTAAATAAAATATAGAAAATTACGAACAGATTACTATGATAAGTAAGGAATCAAATTAATTATGATTTAATAGAAGTTTTGGTTATGTGTATTTATTATCTGATATTATTTTAAGAATTTCATGAATACACGTGCAGCTGACTCAATGTAAGCTTCATTTTATAGCATCTGTACGTCCACGTATGTTGTGAGTGAATATTTTCTGAAAGTGCTAGTGATAAAAACGAATTTGAAAAAAATCATATAACTGCCTTTTTAAATTCTCATATGATGTATTTATTTTTAACTTAATCGCCATCTCTTATAACGCCAAAGAAGTTTTAATTCAAACGCGTGTGACGTTTACATGCACTAATTTTTTTTTAATCTAATAAATTCTTATTTATCTGTTTGTTTTTCTATTGTGTAACTTGTATATGATCTATAAATTGTGGTTATAATTAAAATAGGTTCTTGTCTAAAAAAGCTACGTACTTGGACATCAGAAGCAATATCTCAATTTCCATTTGCTTAGCGGAGAGTTGCATCTCCAGTCCTTGCTGCTCGATTTCCTTTCCGGTATTGTTTGCCAACTGCAACAACATCCAGAGTACGAGTTTCAATAAACGAAACAACACTATGCACTACTGTAATGTTATTACATGTTAGTAATTATGCTGTATAAAAATAATATATACAACCAATATTTTTTAAAGGCCGGAAATTTCCGTTTCTAGATCGATAGAAGCGACATAAATGTCACTATTAGTACCCTTATACTCATGAATACAAAAGTAAGTCATAAATAATTAGAGCCCATAGGTTTCAGTTATTGAAATACTAACAACTAAAATATACCTGAAGTTGAACGATCTGCTAGAGGGACGGGCTCTCTAGTGTAACTACCGGAATACACCAATAGGTGCTTGGCCAAAGATGTTCAACTTAAGAGCGGGTTAATACAAAATACGACGTCACCATGCTTTAGCACCAATGTCGTTATTTTTTATTATCTATTTGTTAAATTATCATTACTACTTAAAATGTCTACAATGAATTTGTACAATTTTTATATTTATATTTGTTTATCTATATATCTAACAATACTAGTGAGAGAACATTAATTCAAAATGACAAGTATGGCACAATTAAAGGTGTGAAACATCCCCTGACCAACCGTCGAATGTCTGTAAGGAATGTGAACAGTCCGATGATCCAAACGGAAATGTTCTGTGTCCTTTTTTTCTAAATGACTAACCGCAATTGACCTGACGGGCTTTCACAGCTTCACCGGCTTTTGAGGGCGAGCGGTTAAGGCACTGAGCCGAATAGCAACACCCTCAAAGACGCACGAACGTGCCCAGTATGGACTGTTGCCTTGCATGCTATATTGTGTATCGAGCTAAACTATTATTGCAAGCTAAGCTAACCATACTTGTATTCGTTGATGGGACATAGATGCATACCTTCATATATGCCTCATGAGCGCGTACACGTATTTTGAATCTGATAATTTTGGGCAATGCTAACTAACAAATTAATGAGATACAAGTAGAAACCCTTCTGTTTGTGTGCACATGTGTGGGGCGATATGTGGTGTGTATAACGAGCTAGTGATTATAATGTCACTATCGCACTAGCAGCGTGCTTTATGTCCCACTCCTAGAGATTAAATCAAGGCTCGAGAAACTGCCGAGGTGGGTCACGGCGATTGTGTGAGAACGAAATCAACCGCCCAACTATGGCGACTTGATCTGTAGTTACACGGTTGTGGGCGTGAGCACGCTCTATTTGGAGAATCGGAGTGGTATGAGCGTATGCGGTACGTTTTTTATACTCTTCCACTCAATCCGGGTAAAAGAATTGGGATGAATACCAAAGAATATAATGTGTTATGTTTATCAATAAAGACATAAATACATCTCAACTTATACCTGCAAAGTGAGCATGACATGGTGAGTGTCATTCACCCAGCCCCAGTCCGGTTGGCGATGCTGCAACAGATACTGTAAGGCTTTCTGTATCGCCTGTCCTTCATTCAGGGTTTCCGTCTCCCAGGCAACGGTGGAAGTCGATGGCACGGTAGTTGTCGTCGGTGGTACTTTCGTGGTGACAGTTGTTGGTGGCTCCGTTTCTATTAAAGAGTATAGCATAAATCACCATCGTCACCACATCATATCAGAAGGTTACGTATTCATACCACTATAGGAGCTTAGACTCGTTCGGAGAGCGTAATAATAAAACTCAGACGGTATTATTACAAAAAAGTTAAATACGGTCACTGTGTGATCGCCATCTTGCTCTTTTGTCTCGCTTTAATTAGGTAAGGTTAGATTTGGGAAAAAGGATAATGCGAACTTGCCTCGGGCGAGCGCGGTGCATTTAATACGAAACCTTTTTAAAGCAAGTATTTAATACGTATTTAACTTTTTTTGTAATAACACCCAGAGTGCGTATAAAAGGTTGTTTTATTTTTCTCCATGTAATATGGTATTTTTAGTTATAATCTGCGTCAAACTTTTTGGTCTAAATATAGCTTTAAGCTTAGTTTTGCACATAGTACAATTAAGAGGTTAATACAAAACAAATTCAAAATGTTATTATAGAAAAATTTAAAATTGACGTTTATTAATCTTTAATTTGCCTCGATATTAAAGGTATTACGTTTTTAATTAACCGTGATTCAAGTAGATATTGCCCATTACATAAAGTAATAAGGATGTGGCAGTATATCAAACACGTCGTAACTTTTCAGAAGATTTTGTTTGTGAAAGGAAGATGTAGGAATCTAGACCTTCTTGGACAGTGTAATAATAAAACTCGGAGTATGTAAAAAGGTTGTTTTATATTTCACTCCATACATCGTATTTATAACAAGAGGTTTTTCAATTGCTTGAATGACATATTCGATTTACAACGTTAAAACGTTTCAGCTATATAGTATGCAAAAGAATGACATACTAGAGTCACCGAGCTGCACGTTTTTTACTTAGGGATAAAATAGGTATATTAAAAATAATATAATCCATGAATTGTGTCTGAAAATGTAACTATATCTGAGAGATTTAAAAGAGACAGTAAAGATACTGCGTAAATACATACCTGTTTGACCAGAAACCATCGACATTAGAAGCAAAACACAAATCGTTGGTAAGTAACACGTGCCCATATTGAAAATCTGTAACAAGGATAAATTTGGATAAGTTATGTATCTCACAATGGTCAAAAAACATTGGTGAAAAGTTGAAAATACAAGAGAATTGGTGGTAATACTAACATTAACATAATTCAAATGAAGAATAAGTGAAATAGGTGTTCACCACAAAGGTAACTTTCGCATTACGTTTAACGAGGTGGCATCACAGTAGAGATAGCTCGCGCTTTTCATTCAATTCAATTCATTTGCCAGGTATGCTGAATAAATAATTATTCACTTGCTTCTTATCTTTAAGTTGTTCCGTCGTTTTGGTTAAAAATAATAATGTTTTTCAAGTCGAGAACGTTTGAAAAAACAACAGTTATACTAAGATATCTATACTAATACATATTATAAAGTTGGAGGGTTTGTTTGTTTGACTGAACGCGCTAATTAGATAGCTAATTTATCGAGGAAGGCTATAAGATATATATCAACACGGTAAGACCAAAAGGAGCGGAGCACCAACGAAGAATGTTTCAAAATCTGGTGTTTTTTTCCTTTTGAGAGCTTTCGCTGCGTGTTAGCGTTAGCCCAAAGTAACTATTCCACGCTGACGAAGTCGCGGGAACAACTAGTTTTATCTATAAAATTGTTTTGTAAAATATGAAATTAATTGAATTGAGCTAATATTTGTTGTATACATGTACCTATATTTTTGGACACGTGTTATTTTTACACGGTTAAAACACCTAGGTAAATACACAACGACTTTTTCCGAAGTTTCGAATCAGAATTATTTCGATTCGATTTTTTGCTATCGAATTATTCGGTCATTGGAATAATCACACACCCCTAATTACATCACACTTTTGAGTTCTAGTTTGGGTTGCTCTTATAATTTCAGAAATAGCCGTTTTCGGTTTTTGTCGTATATTTTAAACACTAGTATTATAAATATAACCTAAATAAGGAGAAGACATCGGGGAAACATACATGGAGGGGACGCGGGGCGGGTTGGTGTCTGGAAGGAATGATGCTCGTGTGTATGTTCTCACACCGCGGATTTCCCCCTTAAAAATTTGGGCGAAAGTGATTTGTTTGTTACGCTTTCGCGCCTTAACTACTCAACCGTAACATTTATACGAGATTCATAAACCCAAACCAGTTACCATAAAAGTTGACGCAACTAAATGGTTTCTCACAAAGATAATGTTTATTCTCCAATCGAAACATATTTGCTACATCCTATCCTCGATAAACATAATGTATCGTCAATGAAAACTACTTATAACATGATAATGCTTTGAAGTACCCTATAGATATAGTGTATTGTCGATCTATTATCGATAACACTTAATTTAAAGCTGATAAAACACGAAAGCAACCATTAAGAGCTTAGGATGAAAAAAATTAAGCGTAGAAAAACCGATATCGTGTGTTCTCTCGTACAAAACAGAAGTATATATTTGTTTTTTAATTTTTAAAATCGTTCAATTAATAATTATTGTATGTAGGCTCGTGACTGATACATATGGCCATTTTACTTTTTGGCTTAACAAGAAACCTAAGTACCTCTATGAAAACACAAGATGGAGGCAAGAACATCTTATATATTCTATCTACACGCGTCCACGCGTCGCGGGGTGGTAGGGTATCTGTACCCGACTGGATCGCGACCACCGTACACCAGGCGGAACACCTGCCATAGTGGCACGCTTGGGCGTGTCGCGTTCCGAGATCTGCCGGTGTATATCCAGCAATCTTGCTGTCCCTGACTGGGTCGCTTTCAGGCCGGCATGACAGCGGCGACCGGCGATGGATAGTATTTCTTTTGGTGGTCGCCATTGTTTTTGGATTGTACTGTGCTTACCATCAGGCACAGTACAGTCACTTTGCCGAGCTACAATAAAAAAACAAAAAAAAAAGTCCAGCGACATATCCCCTGACGATACCTGGACACAGAAGTACAGCGTTCAGAGAATCCTTTAAATATGCCGGCACTCGTTGCTGGGATAACATCTAATCGCCGTGAAGGTATAGGAAATATAATAGCAATATTTGTTGCTAGTTCAAAATCAGTAATAACATTCTTGTACAAAAGAGGACATATGCTTGATGGAATTTTGCAACGTATCTGGTGTTTTATACCTCTTAAGGGACGCGTTTGAAAACATTTCTACATTTTACAGTAATTGTTTGAATCGTACTGTATTATCCTATCACATTACGGCTATAACATAATTTATTATTACACGAAATACATTTTTGCAATACATTATTTTCTGAATGATTGGAAACTAAATAAGTTATTCTGAAAAAGGTATTGATGATTCATTATTTTGACGGAAAATAAAGTTTGGGTAAAATAAATCATGTGTAAGAAAAAGCAATTTATTAAACGGTTAACTTGACGTTTGAGTAATGCCCCTTCGTTTGTATATACTTTTAATACTTTTACTGTTGTTGTTTACAGTTTTGTGGATGTTTACTTTATTTTACGTTGTTCCGCCCTGATAATAAAAAAGCATTGATAAATTATATATCTAAACCTCAACGAATCCCTTTATCTACTGGTGAAAACCGCATGAAAATCCGTTCGGTAGTTTTTGAGTTCATCGCGAACAGGTGACGATGGTAGAGCCACGCTGAAGGTATTCATATCAGTACGAATGGGTCGGCTCACCTGGGGTAGTATCACCCTCTCACAGAAAACCAACGTGAAGTAACAGTGCTTGCATTGTTGCGTTTCGTTCGGTCAGTGAGAGAGCCGGAGAGCCACCACTCCTCCCTCCTTTTCCTTCTCTCTCCCTTTTCCCCCTTCCCCCCAAATACAGGCTGGCAACGCACTTGCGACTCCCCTGGTGTTGTTAGTGTCTATGGACGGTGTTGATCACTTAACATCAAGGGACCCGCCTGTCCGTTTGCCTCCTATCACATAAATAAAAAAGGCAGAAGACTTTGTTTTATAATATGTAGTGATTTTTTAATTTCATTTTGGTGTAACTTTTTTTTTTTTTTTTTTTCGAACTGACTACGCTATTGACCAAGCAAGGTCTTAACAGCTTCACCGGACTACTAAGGCGAGCGCTTAAGGCACTCAGCCGATTTTATTTTGACAACTAGTAAGGATGGCGGCACACCTCGGCTTTGACTGTTGCCTGATACATGCAATTCGCGACCTATCTGATCTAACCTAAGCTAAGCTAACTATTCATACATATATGAGTTGTTGAAACATATAGTGTACAAGCATACATACCCAACACTTTATTTTTCGTTGGATAATTTCTTTAGTTTGATAAGGGAAAAAAATAAAACCCTTCCACTTGCATGTGTAAGCGTGTATGCGTGCACGTGCGTGGAGGTGATATGTGTAACTTTTGGTGTAACGAGAACAAACTTATGTTTCCGTACTTTAGAACAATTGAACGGTCGAATTGTTTGGTTCGATTTCGGTGTGTCATCAAAAGCTGAGTAATATTAATAATTTCAATTTACAAATTATGAAATTTAAGTAATCCAGACAATTATTGATTTAATAATTAAAAAAGTACATAGTTATTCCTTATTTTGTGTTTTCACTTCCGTCGGCAGTCCTTATATGACGGCCTCGACTTTTTTTGTGCTTTGAGATTATTTTAATGATTTTTAGCTATAACTGGATCCGATAGGTGGCGATTTTGTCGGAATCTAGATCTTGAAAAAAATTTCGTACAATTTTATTTTGTACAGTTTTTTACATTTCTCGCACGGAAACCTTAACTGTCAACTTACTATCTCTCATTATGTACTCAATATTTTTTAAATATTTATGAGTTAGTAAGGTCTGTGGCGAAACATCTGTTAACCAGGTCAGACAATAACATATCACACCCTAAATCTTCTATATATAAATAACCTTTTTCTCCATTGTTTCTCAACCGATTTTCTATTTATTTTTTGTTTAGCTGTTATTGACGAGCTCCAGTGTTGCCTATAAAATATGAAAGCAATTTTTATTTCATACTAAAAACGACTCGAAGCGTACATTGTACAATATATAAAACACTTTTAAAATTAAAAGAAAGGTTGTGTGTATTTCACGAGCGGTAAAAGTGAAACTTAGGATTTTGATTAATTTTTAAGAAAATGAGATTTACAAAACTATGGAGGTGGTAAACATTAGTTTGCAGTTTTATTTTGTAATGTTTTATAATATATTGACAATGGTGATAAACCACAACACGGAATAATTTTGCGCGACAGTCACTACGATCCAACAGAAAATAATGTGCTATAGATTCGAATGATTCTCCAGCTCTCTCTCTTTGTATATACGTATTTCGAGGAAATTAAGAATGTACTATCTCATTCTCTCACAGCCTAAAACCTATATATACATCTCTTTTTCGTTAAACATTTTCGTTACTTAAAATCCAATTCAAACCGTCTCAAATACGTTTCACTCGTAGACGTGAAGAAAAAGCTACCTCTTAATATGACCGAAATTCGACTTTCAGTTTTATATAAATAGAATATAGAATAAGATTATATCACAGAATACGTTGAAATTTTATAGGTATAGACAAAAAAGTATTTGCTACCTCAAATTGATCGCGCAGTTTGGTGGCAAATGTGTGAGTGAGGAGTGTCCATTTACGACAGTAATTCGATGTCAATTTGCATGCAGGTCTGATTTAAATTTACTAACGAACGGCTATTTTTAACTAGGGCAACATAACCCGGAAAGTTTGTATGTAAAATGTTCAGATATTTTCACTACGTCCAATTAGTGCACCAGACGGAAAATTAGCCACACATAACGTATGGTATCGCCTCGTGTCGATTTTATACTCCTATTTATATGATGGACTCTTTTTGTTTATGTTTCCCTAGTGGTTCCGTATGAACAAGGCAGATTAGTTACGCGTGGTTTGCATTTTTTGTATTGTGTTCTTTTATAAGTTGATGACGTTTATAGTGTTAGTTAGGTGCCTCCTCAGGGCGTAAATTGAATGAAGCCTTATTAAATATTGATTTTGAATATAATTCTGAGCTTGAATTCTGCCACAAAAACTCCTTGGAAAGTTCTAACAAAGGGGCTACCATCTTGAACATTAAAATTATCGAGACTCTTGTAAGACTATTCGACGATACCAGTAATAATCTAGATTACATTAGTTCCCAAAGTGGTCCAGGAGGATCCCGAGGGGTCTCGACGGGCGTCTACGTTGGCGTAACAAAAAAATGAGGATTTACAATTCGTGGAAAATTTATCTGCTTTCGATAGTGAAGAACCATAATGTTGGCTTGCCTTCACCTATCAATGTAGGCAGATAATATTTTAAGAAGCTCAGCGACTGATATTAGTAAAAACTTGCATATTTCATAGTCAGTACGTGTTGAGAATTGTAAAGCGTGTGCTTGCAATCTTGCTTGAATTTGTTTCATATTTACTTACACGACTTACATAAATTTTCAATTTTCCATAGTCAGATCTTCTAATCTAATCTTCATATTTTTGTCGAGTTTTGGGAATATGGTAGAAATGTATCTGTAGGGGGTCCACCAGAACCAGCTAAATTTTGAAAGTGGTCTATGAGAAAAAAAGCCTAGGAACCTCTGATCTAAAAGATTGGTCGCTTTCGTTATTTTACGTCAGGCGTCAAATGCAGTTTATCTATGTGACATACGTGATAAAATAAAATTATTTATTTTATTAAAAGCTAGAAATGGTTTATTATAATAAAGAGGCGCGACGGTGCGATGGATTTTAAACGTGTGTATTTTCACGCGTCAATCTACACGAGTCATCATGTAATTAGCGCGCTAGACGGAAAATTAGCTCTTCACACCGAAACGTCGACCGTCTGGCGGTACTCATGTAACCCAGACGCGAACGTTTGATGTCAACGACACGACGGTGTGACTAACTTTATGTTTTTGTTACTAATTCCTCTAATTATTTTATACATATGCAACGTAGCTTTCAACATAGAAATGAAATTTCTCACTACTTATAGTTGCCTGGTACTATATTTATAACTAGTTGCGACTAGCGTAAATTGCAATTAATAAAAAAAAAAACAAAGTTAGTGATTATTTAATAAAAATAGACTTTAGATAAAAATCGAAACGAACGAGGGACTGTAATTAGCCGAATATAAAAATAATCATGTTTCAAATTCGTAAACGAAAACCAACTACATTGAAAGATAAGTCTTTGGTTAAACACTCGCCGTTATTACAAAAAATTAAATACGTATTGAATACTTGGTTTAAAGAAGATTGGGTACTTAAATGCACCGTATAAAAATAAAATAATTAAATTGCCCGCCCGATGCCGAGGCAAGTTCGCGTTGTCCGTTTTCGCAAGTCTAACGTAACCTAACCAAAGCGAGATAAAAGAGCAAGATGTCGAACGTTCGGCGAGCGCGGTGCATTTAAAACGAAAATACCCAAACTTTTTTAAACCAAGTATTCAATACGTATTTAACTTTTTTGTAATAATACCGTCGGTTTTTATAATCCCATTCGTAGATTCTGTAGGTGGTAGAGCCACGCTGAAGCTATTACTGGCTTCAGCATGAATGGGTCGGCTTGCCCGGGGAGGACCCCCCTCTTAAAAAAAACCGGAGGGGAAGAAACAGTGTTTGCATTGTTGCGTTTCGTTGGGTGAGGGGGGGCGCGGGGGCCCCCCCCCCCCCCCCTCCCCCTCCCCCCCCCCCCCCCCCCCCCCCCCCCCCCCCCGGGGGGGAAGCAACGTGCCCCCCTGGGGTGGGTGTGGGTGGTGGGGGGGGGGGTCTCCCTCCCTCAGGGGCCCCCCCTCTTTTTTTTTCTTCTAAAATAAAAAAAAAAAAAATATTTCAACGATTAATGTTAAATGCTTTTTGTTATACCAGTGATTGGTTGTTTATATTTTTTAGATATTTCGTTTAAAGGCAAAATATAATCAATCGCATTTATTAGTATAGTGCGTTTTTCAGGTCGTTATATCTATAACAACAGTTATCGCGCGCGACATAAAATAAGCATTTCGCATTTATCGTGGTAAGTATAAATTGCAATAATGCGGATTTATAGTAAAGCTAGTCACCGTAAATTGTGGACGCTTGCAATTGTGTTTTTCGCATTTCTTTTCTTCCTAATATCGAGTCAGATCAGTTTCTTGCCGGTTCTTCCCGATGAATGGGTTATTTTCAGAACCGGTGGTAGTTTTGACGTTCATAAGTGCCTTCTCAGGGCCTAAATTGAATAAAGAATTCTTTATTTTGATTTTGAATAATAACTTAGCAAGTGTTTTATCAAAATACCTACTTACACCCGCGAGATGAAACGTGATTATGATGTGTAAAACACAGTTTCTTAAACTAAAACGCGATCTCAATATCTCCGAATAAATGGCGTATCAAAAAAAAGGTAATCTGCGAGACTGTTCGAAGAAATTTTCTTTTTTTCCATCTAGAAAATACAATTGAAGGTTAAATAAAATAACGTTATTCTTGTGTCGGAGCAGAGTTGAGATAAGTTTCGGGGATCGTTCGTGGTTTTTTTACACGAGATATTGTAACTTTTATCTTATTATTGCAGTATTGGAGTGTACGAATACAGATAATAAAAAAATACGAACAAAAGACATGTCGTCCCGCTGTAGTAAAAATTGGTATTTCATTTTTGAAGTGGAAACGGTTTAGGCGCGTTGAGCAGTATTTTTGACAGGAGATATAATCTTAATATATATATTTCTTGTGTGCGTGTGTATGTGACTGAACTCCTCCTAAACGACTGGACCGATTTTGATGAAATTTTTTGTGGGTTGTGGATTGGAGGTTTAATGGGGGGTGGGTTTGGTTTATATTTTTTGGGGCTTTATAATTTCACGTCATGAAATCCTACGTAACCATGACCAGCCATATTGCGCTTGCGTTAGACTAGCGGCGCGTAGTTTAGGAGCCTGTGTACATGTAATATTGATATTTTGAAGCTCCTCACACGTTTGATTGATTAATAGACTTTATAAAAATGTATATAATTATTGTTCCGAGTGCAGATGGATATGAAAACCACACTAATGTTAATAATTTCAATAAACAAATTCGCAAATTTCAATATTTATATTAAAATTCAAATGAGAACATATTGTTTTGACTCGACTTTTTTTTTCACTTTTCATTGTACTAATAAAATTCCTTTTACTTTTACAACAAAGAGGTTTTATGCGATAAGTTAACATTGTAGTGAATTATTAAGATTCTACGCATTCATTCTAATCTCAGTTTAACTTGCGCCATTAAGATCGTTCTTGAACCAAACAGAATGTTTAATAAAGTCTTGTATATATATATTGTAATTTGCTTTTCGAAACTAATTCCAATCTTAAGTTTAATCTATAAAACGTACTATTAAATATTTATTAGGAATTACTTCTCCTAGACAACAATTTAGGTATATATCATTACATAGTATAAAACAAAGTCCCCTACCGCGTCTGTCTGTCTGTCTGTTCGCGATAAACTCAAAAACTACTGAACGGATTTTCAAGCGGTTTTCACCAGTAGATAAAGTGATTCATGAGGAACGTTTTGGTATATAACTTGTCAAGGATTTTTTTATGATCAGGGTGGGACAACGTCCGCCGGGCCCGCTAGTTTACACATATTTGCGGGGTGGTAGGGTGTCTGTACCCGACTGGATCGCGACCACCGTACACCAGGTGGAACACCCGCTATAGTGGCACGTTTGGGCGTGTCGCGTTCCGGGATCAGCCGGTGTATATCCAGCAACCGGGGGGGGGGGGGTTTGGGGGGGGGGAGAGAGGGGGGCAGCGGGGGGGGGGGAGGGTGTTTGGGGGGGGGGGCCATTGTTTTTGGGGGGTACTGGGGTTCCCACCAGGGGAAAGAAAGGCACCTTTCCGGGGAAGGAAAAAAAAAAAAAAAAAAAAAAAAAAAAAAAGAATGTAAATCTAACGTTTGTGTACTTTTTACATTTATGTGAAAAAAATTATTGCAGGTGTCTTGGAATAAGTAATGAAATACATTTTAACCATTTCTAGAAACGTCGGCCTGTTTGTCTGTTTGTTTGAACATGCATTAACTACTACAATACTGCGTTCACGGTAAAACCTCACCAAGAAAATCATACAGTATCGAGTAACATTAAGTCTTGGTTTCATTAAAATTGGTTCACTCTATTAAAAGTTATTATAATTTTAAGTACAAGAGAAAAGCAGATAAGTAAATGGACCTAATAAATTAAAATGATTGATTCTATTAGTCACTGTTTTTATACATTATGTTCCACGCGGACGGAATCGCGAGCACAGCTAGTTGTACTCTATTTTAATTTAATTTTTATCATGTTATTTATTTGGTTAGGCTTTTTGAATTCGACTAACTATATGAATCTGTAGACAACAATTATTTGAGTATATACATTTCGACTAAAATATTTTCAAACTGAAGTAACAACCATAAAAGTCACATACGACTTGGAAACTCCATTTAAACTTGTGCCTTTTAAGTTTAAAAATACTTTTCATATTACTTTGTTTCATATCAAGTTTGTAAATGTTTAATACGTTCATTAAACTTTACTTAAGTCATGCGTAGAACACTCTTGAACATAACACAGTGTAACTAAGTTTTAAAAATAATATCGTAAACGCAGACATTTTTTACATAAAGTTTTTCTCTAGTAATTTATTATTCTACTATTTGGTGTCAGCGATTTATTAGCATTGTAAATTGCTTTATAAATTCACGTAAATTACTTACTTCTTTCGTGTGGATTAATTATACATTGTCCTTTATTTTGTATTTAATTCAGCCTAATTCTTTGAACTGTTTCATCGTTTTTAAGTTATCATTGTTTTATTGTGGCTGCTTAGTCTTTATAAAAAAGCGTAATTATATAATATATCAACCAGACAATACTCTAAAAAGTCTAAGCTTCTAATAATCTCACTAAAAGCAGTTTATTTCGAATAAACAGGCATTTAAATCAAAGTTATTATATGTGTAAATTGTTCAATACCTAATACAGATAAGCTTATTTTATAATCATAAATCGTGGTAGCCACTCAAACAGATTTGTTATCAAAGTCCTTTAGTTCGAACTTGAGTGCAAATTGTAAAATTTCGTGTATGGCACATATGTCGCATTGTATGTTCGCTATTATACACATAAAATAACATTTAATAAGTAACTCGATTTTAAAAGTCGTCTTTACGGAGGGTAAAGACCGAATACCGACTCGGTATATAAAAAGTGTCTGAGAAATCACGTGAAATTAAAATGGCGTCACTATTGCCCAACCGCCATTTTGTTAACATACTGTTAACTTCAGGTCACACTATGGAGTACAGAGACAATGAGAACCATCTGTGTATGAAAAAATGTCTGTCAAAATGCGTTAAATTGGAGTGGCGCTACAGTAGCAATAGGGTTCATTATTGTTCAATTAATTCGACAAGTTTTATAAAAGTAAACACTCAAAAGTCACTAAACATATTATTTAAAGTTCACAAAAATTCTATTACAGTCCACGTTTTCTTACAACATTTATTTTAGGTTATATTTACAAGAGTATTTTGGACTATCTTGGACCTTTACCTATGTTAGCGCCATATTGGAGGTTCTTGCAGCTATTATTTAGTACTTAGAGCTGGACACTTTTTTAACATGTCCCTCATATGAGATAGTTCACCTTATTTTTACCCTCCATAATATACTGTTAACGGAGTTCAAACCTTTTTGGCATATTAGGACAATTTTTGGCATATTTGAAACCCTTAATTTATACATTTTATTGATCACTTCATCATTACATAAAATAAAGTCCTCTACCGCGTCTGTCTGTCTGTCTGTTCAGATAAACTCAAAAACTACTGAACAGATTTTCATGCAGTTTTCACCAGTGGATAAAGTGAGTCATGAGGAACGTTTTGGTATATAATTTGTCAAGGATTTATTTTTAATCAGGGCGGGACAACGTCTGCCGGGCCTGCTAGTCAGTTATAAAAATTAAGTTGAATCTACACCAAATAGTCATGTTTTCAGAATCCATCAGTGTATATGCAGGAAGGGTTGAGGGAACCACAACTCTGATCGATTAGAGCTATTGTTGGAATAAAATATACTCATACCGAATACAATGATGTCTTTTTTTAAATAGCAAACATAACAATCCGGTCAATTAATAGCACACTGCTGCTTCAAAAAACCGAGTTGGTCGAGTCAATTTGTTCTCGAATAGCGATCAAAAGGCTCTCCGATTCATATTGTCAGTTTATTGGTCTTTCGGGAGTAGAGGCGTGTTGCTGTGAGTGCCGGACGTCACACTGCTTTAGGGTTGTCCCCACCAAACTTGTAAATCTTAACGATATTTTACTGTGAATTGAAATTGCAGACGCTAATATTAGGTCTTTACCTATGAAATTGCCGTTTTGTATGAAAAAATTTAAACGATTTTTTTTCATGTATTTTTTATTTGTATTAATCGAAGTAATCACCTATACAATCAATGCATCTTTGCCAACGCAGTGGCAGTTTATTGATGCCCTTCTTAAAGAAATCAGCTGGACGGGAGGCAACAAATTCTTCAAAGGCATTTTGTACTGCCTCTCGGGTATGAAATGTTTTTCCGCCAAGGAGTTATCCAAATTCTGGAAAAAGTAGTAGTCTGTAGGCGCAAGGTCTGGTGAGTAGGGTGGATTACGGAGAACTTCCAACCCCAGTTCTTGCAACTTGGAGACCGTCTGCTGTGCAGTATGAGGTCGCGCGTTGTCGTGCAAGAGCAGCGGAGACGAGCGATTGACCAATGCTGGTTGGAGATGTGCCAGCTTCTCCATCATTGTGTTCAGTTCTTCACAGTACACATCTGCAGTAATGCTCACCCCGTTTGGTAAGAAGCTATGATGAATCACACCGGCGCCAGACCACCAAACAGTGACCATCACTTTTCTAGAGGTAAGTTTTCGTTTAGGGCATTGTTTAGGTGCTGAACCAGGATCCAACCAACTTGCTGAGCGCTTGCAGTTATCAAACAGAATCCTATTTTCATCGCAGGTAACAATGCGGTTCAAAATTCCTTCATTTGTGTGTCTGTTGAGCAGTGCAAGGCACGTCTCGACGCGTACTTCGCGCTGACGATCATTGAGTTCGTGAGGCACCCATTTGTCAAGCTTTTTTACCTTGCCAATTTGACGCAAATGGACCATTATTGTTTTGACGCTAACGTCGAAAGCTGCTGCTAATTCAACCGTAGATTGTGTATCATCAGCTTCCACAATCGCCTTTAATTCGTCATTGTCGACCAAAGTCTTCGGACGACCGCGAGGTTCATTTTTCAGGTCGAAATTCCCAGAACGGAAGCGAGCAAACCAATAACAGGTGGTGCGTTAGTTTGTAGTGTTAGCTCCGTAAACGTCGTTGATGTTGCGTGCCGCTTGTGCCGCCTTGCTGCCACGACGGTACTCATATTCCATAATTACTCGAATTTTTAACGTATCCATGATGACAAAAAGATTGAAATGCGATAAAAATGTAACACTAATCAATAAACAAATCACTACTTTTGGAAAAAGAATTCCATGTTTTTGAAATAAAATTAATTTGAAATTAGAATTCTTAGCCAAACAAAAATTAGTTTGATTTGAAATGGCCAGTACTGCAGAACGGCAATTTCATAGGTAAAGACCTATTATTTATACAATGTATAGGTTTTATGAGTCGTTGAGTTGTAAAAAGCCAACGCAAATAGTAGCTAAGTTTCATTTTGCAAAGGCCTGTGTACAGATAAATGGAATATGGACTGCACATGGATGAATACTTTAGTTTATCACTTTATTTTTAGCCTTTCACGCAATAATCACGATTGACTTCAAGTGATATGATGGTATAATATACGTTATAACACGTTAAGTTTTAATTTATTACTCCTCAAATCTACCGTAGATATCAATATCTATTTCGTTAAGTAAAATTATATTCGTACTACTCTAAAACATTTAAAAAAGTGTATGAATCCTTATGGCCACACGAAAAGGTGAAAATTATTTTTAAGTGTTTTGAAGTGGTGACCCTGGTATTGGCGTGTTTTTCCAGTGAAATATAGCATCGGACCGGCCGCGGTCCAACTCTCTCAACAGGAAATTGCGCTTTGGCAATATCCTACACTATCATAGAGACTGCTTTATTTAAAACTAGCGGTCGCTCGCGACTTACTTCTCTTTTTATACCGTACATTATCTTACCTAACTAAGTAGTGGTTTGAACGGTGGAATATCAATTTGATGTCCGCAGTTTAGAACCCCGGCATGTATAAACGATTTTTTCGGAATTCGCGCACATTTACTAATTTAAATTGGTAACACTATCGGCTGACAGCGAAGGAACTCATCGTGAGGAAATCTGAACCTGAGAAATGTTCTTGTAGTAATACTGTATGTGGGAAAACATAGAATTATGCATTACTCAGAATTTGGAATCGCCTATATGTCGTAGGCCACGCCTGGGGAATAATCATAAGCCCTTTTACAGGCTGATGACGATAATGAGTGCAGCGGTGAAAAATATGTTACTCTTTTGCAGCACCCGGGGAGCACGTCCAAGGGAATGAGAGGTACACTTCCTGCGAACGCGAGTAACATTAGCTAGCGTAGTTGAGACAATAAAACAACTTTCACAAAAGGAAAGTCCCGGGTAACAGTTAGTATTTCCATATAGCACGACCTTCGCCCGCCTTCGACATGAAAGTGTCTAAAACGGCCTCCAATCAATATAATGTTAATACTATTTTGCGCTGCTTGTCCCAGTTTTAACTTTGTTCCGTTAAAATGGTAATATTGTTTCAAAAGAACCACCTGTTTTATCTTGGTTAGTCGCGGTCTGTCTAGGAGGTTACGATGTTCAGTTGTATGTATTTTTTAAATTATTATTTTATCGTCAAAAGGCTTTTGCTAACGAATTTGTTCGAGTCACGTAACTTTTTTAAATCCTTTCTCGGTTTTTAGTGCTTGACAACAATCTTATCTAATGTTAAATGACACGGTCTAAAATGGTAAACACGCTAAACCTAGAGGCGACTAGCTCTCAACTGCATCTGCCGGAACACACCAACAGGTGTTTGGCGTCAGATTTTCAACCGGGGTAGCTAGCCGGACTTAGATAAACATCACTAGCTACTAACATCACGCTTCGGTTTCATCACGATATTTTTCTTCATCGAAAGCTTCGATTCGATTATTCTAACCTAAGATCTAACCAACCATCGACGTTGTTTTTTGTGTTACGACATTACTAAGGCAAGGATGCGTTTGTTTATTTATTACGCTTTTATGCCTTACCTGGTCAACCATTCGTCACGAAATATTACATACACGTTTTCAGGGATACAAGAAAAGACATAGGATACCTGTCATCAAGAAAAGATGTACTTTCATATTATAAGTCAAATTTATACTGACGCAAGTGATGCTACGCACAAAAGTTATTTTCAGTGCGCTACGTTCTACTCTGTTTATAGATTTTCTCTTGTAATTTAACATGGACGATGTCACGGCCGGTTACTTGTCTCTGTATAAAAATAAGACCAATCTATACTTCTATACTGATATTATAAAGCCAAAGAGTTTGTTTGCTTGAAAGCGCTAATCTCAGGAAGTACCTACTGGTCCGATTTAAAAAATTCAGTGTTAGATAGATAGATAGCACCAATGAAGAATGCTTCATGATCAGGGTTTACGTACGCGTTATTTAAAAATGTTTTCATCTTCTTCGTAAAATAAGTCGCGAGTTAAAGTTAGCGTTAGCCCAAAGTAACTATTCCACGTGAACGAAGTCGCGGGCAGAAGCTAGTACTTAAAAAAGGGAAATGAGAAAAATCCTTCAAAGCCGTAAACCTATTCGCAACTCATAAAAACTACTAAACCCGAACGAAAGGGTTGTTTCGATTATAACCAGGAAACTTTTCTGTTTACATCCGCAGATGTAAAAACATTACAATCCGACCGTATCATTCCGAGACATTGTTCAAGCAAATGACCCTTTTAAAATTACAAATAAATGTTTCACATAAAAGTCATCAAACGAACGTTCATTTCCACAATCTCTTATGAGTTGTTTCTTCAGAAAATAGGCTTTAATATTGTATATACTTTAAAATAAATAAGCACTGAAAGCTATGTAAAAGACGCCGCAACGCGATGCTCCGCGAAGCGTGTCGCCGCATATGCAAAACGTTGTTTACTTTATCCACTCGTTATTCACAACCATATATGCAACTACGAAATTCTGTACTGTTTTACTTAGTAAGGGATTTTGTAAATACTTTTTTCGTTAAAACAACATAATTATACACAGACGGTAAGCATACCAACACAAAAAAATAACAGCAGTCACCGAAATGTGAAGCCAAATGCCACGGTAAAACTGAATGGCATTCGCTGATCATAAAATTATTTCCAAGTCACATGTTTGGACGAGCTTTTCGAGGACGAGATTTTTCACAATACAATTTTTTTTTCTTGAATAGTAGCATTCAAATCTTGAATAATATATATGTTCATAATAAATAAAGTAATTCATTCTCGTTATGGTGTAAACAGAAACAATTTCTGACGGTGACATTTTGGTTGATTCGTACCGACGAAATACAGCAATGTTTACAATGATGCGGCGTCATTCAGTGCTATGACAAATATAAATGTTTTAGCGGAAATGTCTAAAAATAAACCAGACCAGGCTCCCCTCGACAGCGGCTCAAGCCTAGGTCTGTTCCCTCGGCGTGGAGCCCTTGAGTACGCTGCTCGCGCGAATGCAGTGACACAAAATCTTTCATCACTGCAACAACATTAGACATATCACGTCCACATACATGCTTACACATGAAAGTGGAAGGGTTTTATATTTTCTATTATCGAACTGAATTAGTTCAGACAAACAAAAATATCCGACACGAAATACATATAAGAGTTACTGAGGTATATGTGTTTGATACACATATATATCTCACTAACTTATATACGTATGAATATGTAGCTTAGCTTAGGTTAGCTCAGTTAAGTCGCAAATTGCGTGAACTAGGCAATACCTCAAGCCGAGGTGTTCCGTGCACCCTTAAGCTAGTTGTCAAAATTAAATCGGCTGAGTACCTTAAGCGCTTGCCTTATTACTCCGGTGAAGCTGTTAAGGCCTTACTACGTCAATAACGTAGTCAGTTCGAAGAAAAAGTCTAAAATTAATAATGATAACATATCTTTACATGAAAATATAGCTTCAATTTAATGGTACTTTCAAAAAAGGCCCAGATTCTCTATTATATAAGAAATATTTTTTCTCATTTCTCATGAGTCGTGTATTCATGAAGTCTAAACCGTGTTACAAACAACAAACGTCGATGACGCAACTAGAACTCGTGACCTCGATGTTCCCTGATAAAAAACGGAGGGAAAAATAAATGATGAAAAATTTCAGTGATACGTAAAAAAAATATTTACAGATCTCGTTCGTTCGTAACTTGTTATTTATAACCGTGTTATGTTCGACGGGACGTTGATTGATCCCGGTGTCGATATTGAATAGATTCTCTGTAATCGGTCATTCGGGGACGTCTCCCGCACGACGTTCCTTTTCAACATGGATATAATGTGATTTCTTTTTAATATCCTTTGTTCCATTTCCAGAGCGCTGTCAAAAATAAAGGTTCAATAAGTTTTTGTCGTGTTTTATATCTAGTTATAATTTACATTGTGAGTAAAGTAGAATTCGAATATATTTCTTAAAGTAGGTACAATAGCCTTAATTAGCTAATCTTATTCCTTGCTTCATCTCTCATTTTTACGTTGTGAAAATACGTCAGTCAATATTTAATTATATTATAAATAATATAATATATATAAATGTTATTAATTCTCTTATCGTGGCGACGCGCTAGGTTAGGATAGGTTGGAATTGTGATTGGTTGGAGGGGCCTTGGGGAGGCCATGGTGGACGAGGAGTAAACCTCGGTAAAAAAATCAATCGCGGGACGGCAGCGGAGCGGCTTGGCCTCTCCGCTGCCGGCCGAACCCAGAGAGGAAGGGGCGGGGGTCCTGACTTCCCATTGCATGAGTTCGGCGGGCTGGGAGGCAGTCTTGTAACCGGGCTGCCTCAGCGGGTGCTGCGTCGGAACGCCTGCCGCCGGGGGCGTCTCGGAGCTTGCTCGCGCTACCCCGAGGCACTCCCATAGTGCGGCGTAGGTTATCGTGGAGTTTTTTAGTCGATTAAAGGTCGACTCAGTTCAGGATCTCCCCCGGGGACCTGGCAATGTCTGTGAAGAGGGTTCTCCACGTTAAAAAAAAAAAAGGTTGGAATTGTGACAAGATAAGCGCGAATCGGCTTCGGTAGGATTATTAACTCTGCATGTTAAGCGATCAAAGCAGTTACTGTAAATATTCATTAGATATTGTGTATACTAGTGAGTTTCGAAACTGAGCCGTGGATATATTATATATACATTAATAGGAAGCTTTTAATTACAGATACGAGCGAATAAGTCAGTTCATGTAAATATTGTAATAAACGTAATTTTAAGGCGCTACGAATACAGTTTTTTTAATTAATCGGATGAAAAATCTTACTTTTTTCACTTCTTTCAAGCGTTTGTGATTTTAGACGCTCTGGTAATATACCGGGATAGAGTTTAAGAATCGAATAAACAAATTATAATAATATACCAGGCGCTCCAGTGAAGCTGGTTAATAAATAAGTAGATATAGGTATTTATTTGACGCCCCCTTATGAATTGCCACCCGCAGAAGGTAAATTGCTTTGCCCTCTCCCGTTGCTGCTTGCAAATCAAATAAAATCGTATATCGAATTCAGAAATAAACATTTTGTAACTTACATATTGCGTTTACCAGAGTTTAGAACTTTAGTGTACAGTGTGAATGATACTAGATCAGCAGATATCTCTCTCAGAACTCTACTTTCATATTGGTTCCTTTACTTCATATAGGCAACTTCGAGGTGAAACAAAGAAGTGTGTAAGCAGTATTTTTTTTAAATGTATTTTCCAACTTGGATGCAATTTATCGAGCAGATATTGAAGGGGCATCCATCACTGTGATGAGGGGCATCCAATTAACTACATGATGTATTTTTGTTTGTTCCGATCCACATTCCTCTTAGTGAGATTTGGTAAGATGTGCTGGGGGAATCCATCTGTCTTAAGTTAGTGTAATTGTTGGTTAATTAAATGTATTATATCTGTTACTTAATTTACTTACTACTAAGTATTACTAGAGTATTGATAAGTAATTACTTCGAGTTTTTGGCGGGATCTTGGAATGTAATGTAGTGGATTTTATATTTTATTCATAACTTGTATTATTTGGCTCTATATTTTGTAATATTAGTGGAGTTTTACGTAATATAGTTTGGTTATTGTGTACAAGTGAAGTGAATGAGATATAATACCACGGAGCATGGATTCTGACTTGCCACAAAAACTCCCTGGAAAGATCTAACAAAACGGCCACCATTTTGTGAGTTTATTGAAATGATCACAAGTAATTTGAAACATCATTACCTACTCGACAATGGCAATAATAATCTACTAGAAGATTGGTTGCCAAAAAAAAAAGGTAATTAGTGCATCATTTAATTTAAACTTACTTGTAATGGTAGAAAATCTATACTTTGTATTTTTTAATGATTTCAACAAACAAAACATCTCAAACAATAAAAGAAATACGTAATAATGTTTAGTCAATTTGCAAAAATGGATATGTTACTATGTATAATGTTATTCGTATATGCATTTTGTTGAAGGGTGTAAGACACCGTTTGAATTGCGAGCGAATTTGATAGTCTAATGTACGCCGTTGGCAAAATGGTAAATATCTCTTTAGAAATATGCGATCCTGGTAACAATATTTCATGAAGGTGTAGGGAGGGTATTTTTTCTTTTTTATGTCTTTTATTTTAAAAGTTATATGGATCTTTCGTTTATTTATTTTGATTGTATGGCATTTTAACTCATTTTAACAAATTAAACAATAATTTACTTCATTAAAGAAATTTGTAAATTTTCCAATTCTTTTAAAGGAAATGTCAAGTTTTGCTTTTTTTCGACATCTAAAATAATAAACATTTCGTATCATTTTTTAAACGAAACTTCTTTTGGGATGGTCTGAATTGGATTTTATGAAACGAAAATGTGTAACGAGAAAGAGATAACTATTAATGTTTATATAAGATTTAGGCTGTGTGAGAATGAGATAGAATGCGTTTCTATATAGTTTCCATATCCTTTGTTTTCCCTTCACGCGATGGGTCGCAGCGGTCTGCGCCCTCACTACTCTACCGTCGTATACGAGCCCATAGACGGACTATGCATACCGTGGAGACTCCATGCTGTACACTATATTCTTAATGTACTCGAAATATATACAAAGAGAGGTAAAGAGAGAAACGTTGAAATCTGTATCACATTATTTTCTGTTGGAACGTAGTAACTATCGCGCTCTTTATAAATTATTCTGTTTTGTGTACTATTGACATTGTTAGTCTATATTAAAAGTAGCGGACCCGGCAGACGTTATCCCGCCCTGATAATAAAAAAAAACACGACAAATTATGTACCTATACCTTCCTTACGAATCACTTTATCTACTGATGAAAACTGCCTGAAAATCCGTTCAATAGTTTTTGAATTTATCGCGAATAGACAGACAGACGCGGCGGAGAACTTTGTTTTATAGTATGTAATGGTATTACAACATAATGCCAAAAACTAACGTTAACCACTTCCATGGGCTATTTATCTCATTCTCTTAAAAATTAATCCGTATATTTTTCTTACTTTTCACATCCTACTTTGTCTAACTTTGTTTATTTATTTATGATAAAATTGTTTCAATTTCGTCATAAAATTGTGTCGTTGTATGCGGCTTGTTAACGGTTTATGAATTTCGACATTTGAAAATGGCATCAAACAAAGGTTTTCAGCGTTGGTGAAAACTGGGGAACAAAGCGAAGCTCTTTGGGCGGCGATTCAAATAGTATCGTTCCGCGAGGGCTGCTCCGCGAGCGTACCGAGTGGATGCCCACTCGACTCACATACAGCGAAGAGAGCTACTATATGAACTCGAATTCATTTCAAATATTTTTATTTCGCGAATAAATATTTTTTACAGAAATCTTTTTATATATACTAACTAGATTTATCCTGAATATCGTTTCATGTGGCATGAATAGGCTTGTATGAGTTCTAGTAAAATAAGAGGTGAGAAATTATACTATGAAAATAAAAGTTGCAAAAAATATACTTTTTTAATGCTTGAAAGCAGTCTTTTAACTATAGATATTTTTTTTTTTTTTTTTTTATCATAGGAGGCAAACGAACAAGTGGGTCACCTGATGTAAGTGATCACCACCGTCCATAGACACTTGCAACACCAGAGGAGTCGCAAGTGCGTTGCCAGCCTGTGTAGGGAGGGGGGGAGGAAGGGAAGGGGAAAGTGGAAGGGGAGGGGAGGTGGGTGTCCGGCGCTCTCACTGACCGAACGAAACGCAACAATGCAAGCACTGTTACTTCACGTCGGTTTTCTGTGAGCGGGTGGTACTACCCCGGGCGAGCCGACCCATTTATGCTGAAACCAGTAATAGTTTCAGCGTGGCTCTACCACCTACATATAACCTACTGGCGTAGAAAATGGCTCAAATAACATTCCAACACACGTACTATTTCTTCCTCGTTATATAAATGTGACATTTGCAAGCCGATTCATAGCCCATTGTCAAAATGTCGCGGACTAGCGACATCATTGAGTATATAAACAGTATTACACCTTAATGTGTTTATAGTTTGGGTATTAATTTTAGGGATAATTGGAATATCTTTTCTACAAATTTAGTTACTTTTACTGGAACATCTAGTCGCAGAACATTCATAAAGGAATTTTATTATAAAGTATTCAATAGTAAGCTTTCGGCGAAGAAAAAACATCGTGACGAAAACATAGCATGGTGATAGGGCTTTTTTTAAGTTCGGCTGGCTACCACCTTCAAGTTGAATATTTGTAGCCAAGCACTCGTTGGTGTGTTCCGGCAGCTGCAATTGAGAGCCAGACCCTCTCGGTGTTATAACGGAAAAGTTAAATACGTATTGAATACTTGCTTTAAAAAGGTTTCGAATTAAATGCATCGCGCTCGCCCGAGGCAAGTTCGCGTTATCCTTTTTCGCAAGTCTAACCTAACGTAACCAAAGCGAAACAAAAGAGCAAGATGGCGAACATTTAGCGACCGCGGCGCATTTATTCGAGACCTTTTTAAAGCAAGTATTCAATACGCATTCAACTTATTTGTAATAACACCGTATAAGATTAGCGTGTTTACTATCTTAGACCACATCGTTTTCTAATATTAAATGAGGTAGCGGTCAAATACTAAAAGTTATGAAGTAAAAAAAACATACTGCACTAATATATTCATAGTAATAAATAAGCATACAGTCTATTTCAAGGTATTTACACTTTTAGTTTGTAATAGCTACAGCGACAATCATTACGACTGAATTACTCTATCATCTTATCTCCTTCCGCATTACAAAATACGTAATTTGACAGAATTTATATGAGAACATTTAGCTACAATCCCCATCTATGTTATCACAAACCGTTGATCGATAAGTTATTGAAAATAAATCAATTACGTTAAAAGAAAGCTAAATGAATAATAACAAAACGTTCTGTTAATTTCTTCAACGTTTATCGTACTATCGCTTAAGTGATTGTCATTAAGATAATTAAGTACGAGTAAGTCAGTTTCGATTCTAATTCTGATTTGTAATTCAAGCGAGTTTGTGGTGAGTTTAAATCTATGTTAGGGGCAGCTCGTTACGTTTTCGAAGCGCGTTACAGATGCAACACTGCCGCGGCCGCGTTCGCAAATTTATGGACAATTGTTTTGCATAAAGGAACGAGAATTGCATCACTGGTTTACATTTTTTAAGTTGTTTTATATTCCAGCTCAAAGTTAAGTTTTGAATATCATTATGTCCAGCGTTATGGAGGACTTTCTGATTGATATAAACTTGTTCAATGCTCAAAGTAAATAAAAATCATATTCGTCTAGAACGTAAACTCTTTAACATAATATTGTTTTTTTTATACATTTTAATGCGTATATAGAAAATCTATTTTATTTATTAACTAGCGGGCCCGGCAGACGCTGTCCCGCCCTGACTATAAAAAAAATCCTTGACAAATTATACACTAAAACCTTCCTCATGAATCGTTGTATCCACTGGTGAAAACCGCATGAAAATCCGTTCAGTAGTTTTTGAGTTTATCGCGAACAGACAGACAGACGCGGTGGGGGACTTTGTTTTATACTATGTAATGATAAGAAGTCTCTAAAATTTTTCGACACGTTCATATAGTTCACGACTTGAGAATGTTTTTTAAAAACTTAATACGTACATACAAAGTTGTATGAATATAAGCATGTGTTTATGCTATCCTGGTAACGTAATGACAGAGCAGTTTAAAAAAAAGGGTCGAGGCAGTCAGTCATAAGGACTGTCGACAGAAGTGAAAACTCAAAACAATTAAATTCAAACTATTTTCAATTTTGAAATTAATTACAGTGTGAAGTATTTAAATTTCATAATTTATAAATTGAAATTATTACCATTAGTCCCTTTTTCGCGTCAATTAGCACTCCGAATAATAATAATGCATATACTTTTTTTTACAGTTTATAAATTCATCAAACATATGATGGATTGCACAATCTCAATACGAAATGCCAATGTTAGATGTACACAGGCTGCTGTACTATGCATCACTAGTCTGACGCAAACCGCGCAAGCGCTATACGATCTGTCACTTTTACTAGCATGTCATGACGTTAAATTATAAATTTATCTCCTGTAAAAAAATACCGCTCAACGCGCCTAAAGAAGTTGTTCACTTCAAAAAGTAAGAAAAGTAACTGACTGAATTAAGTAGAGATTTTAGGTAGCTCCGAATATTCTTTTCATCCATGTTAAAAGCGAGTAAAGGTCCATTGCTTTAATGCACAACGGCTATAAACATAGCATTCCTCTCTAACTGATTCGTTTTCTCAAAGGAATAGAAGTAATCCAATTCACGTGAATCTCTTGTGATATAATTACTCGAAAGTGGATTCGTATAGAACTGGGGAGAGTTAAATTGAAATTTATTTTCATCACGTTCGAATCTTAAATTGTAACCGCTGTATTAAAATTTATTATGGGTACTGTTTGCTGCTTATGATACCCTGGTAACGTACACGGAGTAATTGTAGAACGAGCTAATGAAACTGGGTGAAACGGTTTTTTTAATACTTTATAATAGTAAGTATAATAATTATATATATATATATTATATATATATATATATATAATTACTTTACTAGCGGGCCCAGAGGACGTTGTCCAGCCAGGGCCGTAGCTAGGAAGGGGAGGGGGCCATTGTGGGGCAATGCCCTACCTTAAAAATACCAAAACTATAATTATAATTAAATTATTTATTCATGGTTTGAGATTTAAAAAAATATAACGATAGGTATCTAAACTTTTCTGAACATACCATAGTTTGTGACATTTGAGGGCAGATCAATTATGATACATTTTTTACTTCCGCCCTACCTTTAACCAATGCTGCCCTACCGCAAACTCGACTCTAGTTACAGCCATGTGTTCAGCCCCAATAATAAAAAAAACTTAACAAATTATATACCTAAACCATCCTCAGAAATCACATTATTTACTAGTGAAAACCGCATGAAAATCCGTTCAGTAGTTTTTGAGTTTATCGCGAACAGACGGACAGACGTGGCAAAGGACTTTGTATGCCTCTTTTTTGTGCCTTAATTACTTAGGATTAATAATAAATAATAATATATATATTTTTTTATATAATATGATTAAAAAATAACCAATAAATAGCATACAAAAAATCCGCTATTCGCGTTTGTCTGTGTGTAACCTTTGATTTATATCATTTATGTAAAATGGATTATCGAGAAAAATATTTTAGGGCACTTTATTCTACTCTGGCTGATTAAACCTATTTAAAATACATATGCGTAACTATTTTAACAATATAGCATTTTATTCCTTACCTAAATTAAATATATTGCTCTTTACAGCGTTTCGTTTTAAAATATCACAGATTTTAACTTTCGCATACCAAAAAAAAGTTGTTTGTATAATGCATTAAAAAGTGGGTCGGATACAATGTGGTTACAGTTAGTGTGGTACATGATTCTAAATGGAATATTAATTAACGTATTGCAACCGAACGAACGTGGGAATGGTTGCTATAAAGATAAATACATAGAACATTCTAGTCCACAAAAAACAATAAGTAACTAACCTAACCTCAAAACATAAGATTTCCCTGTACAAAATTCTAAAGACTTCTTCCCGTCTTTAAAAACTGATTTTCAAGTCTTATTTTGTACTATCTGTGCCTGCGACTCCGTCTGCGTGGACTCTAATGTAAAAATACAGTGACTAATAAAATCATCTGAATGTATTAAGTTCATTTACTTATCTACTTTTCTCTCATACTTAACTATTGTTTGATTGAACCGATTTTAATGAAACCAAGACTACATTTTACTTGAGGATATGCTTTCTCACTGACGTTATATCGTGAACCCAGTACTTTATCAGTGATGAGTGTACAAACAAACAGACAGACATTTCTAAAAATAATTGAAATGTATTTTATTACATATTCCAAGACATCTACAGCAATGTTTTTCACAAATATATAAAAATACAGACACGTTAGATTTACATTCATATCATATGTAATATGTATATAGATATAATACCTACATCTATACATATAATAAAAATGAAGTGTCTGTATGTAATCTATCTATCTATCTATACATATAATAAAAATGGAGTGTCTGTATATAATATCAAAATAATTTTTTTTTACCGATTGGGTATGAAAGTATACACGGTTCTGATATCAAAAATGCAATTTTTAAAATTTTTGTCGGTCGGTCTGTCTGTGTGTCTGTCTGTTTGTTCCGGGTAATCTCCGAAACGGCTGGACCGATTTCGACAGGAATTTCACTGGCAGATAACTGACCATTTAAAAAGTAATTTAAGCAATTTTAATTTATACTAGCTGTTAACCGTGGCTTTGCTCGCAACGTTATCTCCAAAACGGTTGGACTGATCTTCACAAAACTTTCACTGACAGGTAGCTGACCTTATAAAAAGTAATTCCAGCAATTTCAGTTTATACTAGCTGTTAACCGTGGCTTTGCCTGTAGTGCTATCTCCAAAACGGTTTGACCGATCTTCACAAGACTTTCACTGACAGATAGCTGACCTTATAAAAAGTAATTTAAGTAATTCTAATTTACACTAGCTGTTAACCGTGGCTCTGTCCGCAGTACTATATCCAAAACGGTTCGACCGTTTTTTTACGGGACTTTCACAGGCAGATAGCGGACATTATAAAAAGTAATTTAGTCTATTTTAATTTAGACTAGCTGTTAACCGTGGCTTCGCTCGCAACGTTATCTCCAAAACGGTTGGACTGATCTTCACAAAACTTTCACTGACAGGTAGCTGACCTTATAAAAAGTAATTCCAGCAATTTCAGTTTATACTAGCTGTTAACCGTGGCTTTGCCTGCAGTGCTATCTCCAAAACGGTTTGACCGATCTTCACAAGACTTTCACTGACAGATAGCTGACCTTATAAAAAGTAATTTAAGTAATTCTAATTTACACTAGCTGTTAACCGTGGCTCTGTCCGCAGTACTATCTCCAAAACGGTTCGACCGTTTTTTTACGGGACTTTCACAGGCAGGTAGCGGACATTATAAAAAGTAATTTAGTCTATTTTAATTTAGATTAGCTGTTAACCGTGGCTTCGCCCGCAATGCTATCTCCAAAACAATTGGACCGATTTTATTAACCGGTAAGAAGTAATTTAGGTTATTCTATTTTAGATTAGCCGTTACTCGCGACTTCATCCGCATGAAATTTAGCAAAAATATGTTGTTCACTGTAAGCATGTGCGTAAGACGTACTTTGTACTGGAGTCTAAGAATGAGTATAATTGAAATTCATATATCTGTGTGTATCTATCCTGAATTATATTGTCTTTATGGTCATTTTGGTGGTCATTTTATTCTATTTACAGCGCTTTCGTCTACGTAACCATAGTAATATATAAGAATATTGTATCAAGTTCAATAAGCATTATTTAAATGATCAAATATTAAAAACTGCTTAGACAGATATAATGTTTTATATCTAGATTTATATTTATGCATGAATTCAAGACGTCAGCTCATTCATTGTTTACAATTCAACAGTATAATTATTAATATTAATTTTGAAGATAGAAGGGATCTTTCTAATATGATATTAGACCATAAACGTATTACTTATTGACAATATGGACATATTGTATCATTATCTATCTTTAAATCACTTTTCATTAGTTCCTTATACAATGTAACTATGTAAGTGAGCACTGACGTAGTTATATGGTGGGTTAAGATTCCAAATATGTTGCTAATGATAAACCTCATTTGACACACTGTTAGTATTTATATATCTAATGTATACGTTACATGTTACTGTAGGTGGCATGCGTGTCGTACTTAGAATCGTTTTTAAAGAGCATTTCTATAATTGTACATGGTCTCACAATTTTATATTTCTTTAATACATTAAAAAAAAACGCGTGCGGAGCTGCGGGTACAGCTAGTTGTAAATATATCCATTCGTATTTCAGATTTTTATCTCCAACAGATTCTTTGTACATTAACGGATCATTTAGGATGTCTTTTATATCCATAGATATTAAATGTTATTTATGTCTCCAGCGATATTTTACTCAAGTAGGTATGTATATTACAATCTTTAAGTCATTTTTCTTCTTCCCAAATAGTCGAAACATTTATCTAAGGTTTTTTATCAACGCGTCGCTTCCCGCCCTAACTGCCGGGGGCGGGTGGCGCGACGCTGCGGCCGACCGTCCAGACGATTTCATTTCCGCCGGGAAATGCCCGAGATATCTACGAAGGTCTGCATCTGTGATTATTATACAAGAAATGCGGTGAAAAAAAAACGTCTGTCGAAGGAAAATTATACCAAGTTTAATCGCAAACTTTCTGTGATTTTTTATTCTGTTGAAACATGAATAATTCTGATAGTATTTGAATTTGTTTGATATTGTAAGTATGCTTAATATTATGTTAAAAGGACACAAATGTTGTGGCATTAATGATAGTTCAGTTATAATGTTTAATTTAGTATTTGAAATGCTTTTAATTATTAATTGCTTTAATGTTTGAACAGTTAAGACTGGATTTCAAGTACATCTGCCGAAACATAGCTGTATGTTAATGTCTTATCGTCATTTGAAAGGATCTGAACGTATATCAATCGATGCGATATCCCAATACGTTACCATAAAGTCTTTGTTTTTGACAACCAATCTTCTAGTAGATAATTACTGCCATTGTCGAGTAGGTAATGATATAACACGTTTCTTGTGATCATTTCAATGAATTAACAAGATGGTGGCCGTCTTGTTTTTTTTATATCATAGGAGGCAAGCGAACAGGTGCGTCACCTGATCGTGACCACCACCGTCCATAGACACTTGCAACACCAGGGCAGACACAAGTGCGTTGCCAGACTGTGTTTGGGGGAAGGGGAGGTGGGCTTCCGGCGCTCTCACTGACCAAACGAAACACAACAATGTAAGCACTGTTACTTCACGTCGGTTTTGTGTGAGAGGGTGGTACTACCCCGAGCGAGCCGACCCATTCATGCTGACACCAGTAATAGCTTCAGCATGCCTCGACCCCATACAGAGTGTTTGCTACAACTTTCCTGGGAGTTTATGTAACAACGTTAAATCCATGGTCTCTGATATTATTTCCCATCCATTTGTGCACAATAACCAGACTATATTACGTAAAACACCACCAATATTAGAAATCATAGACACAAATAACACAATATTATGAATAAAATATAAAATCCACTACACGACACTCCAAGATCTCGACAAAAACTCCCACCATTAAGACTACTTCGAGTCTTATTTTTATAGATGTTTTTATTCTTCCTTTGTCACCGTAAGAACATATGCCAGTATCGATGCATTATTTCCTAGACATCTTTGAGCTGGTACTTAGATATATCTTCTATACATATAATAAGAATGTAAGTGTAACGTGTCTGTACTTTTTTGATTTTCGTGAAAAAAATTGTTGTAGGTGTCTAGGGATAAGTAATAAAATACATTTCAATCATTTTTAGAAATGTCTGTCTGTCTATCTATTTGTATGAACACGCATCACTGATAAAGTATTGGGTTCACAATAAAACCACACCAAGAAAATCATAAAGCATATCCTCGAGAATAACTTAGTCTTTGTGTCATTAAAATTGATCCACTCTATCAAAAGTTATTGTAATTTTAATGACGACGCGGCGTAAGTACGAGAGAAAAGTAATTAATACATTCAGATGACTTTATTAATCCCTGTTTTTTTCATAAGGTTTCACGCGGACGAAATCGCGGGCACAGCTAGTATTAAATATATGCCGAGCGCTAAAGTGACAGCCAATTTACAGCAATTCCTCAGGAGTAAGAATCTTGCATTGGCTGGCTTCGTTTAGGACACTGGAAATCACGTGTATTGAATCTCTGTTTATTTTAACCATATAAAAACTCTTTTCGAACTGACAAATTTATTAAAGGAAAAATTGTAGAAAATATTTGTGAACTTCATGGATAATTGTCATATAATGTTCACAGAGAATGAATATGTATTTTTTAGGAAATCTAAGGATTCATAACCCAATGATATATTATGATCACAACAATAGACATCGGGCGACATTTTCCAAGGATTTCCATCCTCGAGATAAAAATAACTCACTAAGAATCCTTTTGAGAACCTTTTGAGATATGTTTACATGAAATCCGTAAGATTGATTCTATAAATTGGGTTCATAATACAATTTACAATCACTCTGTACTGTAACTTCGTTATTGGCATACTTACTAATAATATAAATGCGAATGTGTTTGTTTGTTACGCTTTCATGCCTAAAATACTCAAAAGACAATAACAGAATTTTGCATAAACGATGTCAGGGGTATAAAAAGGACAAAAAGTACTTTCTTCCAGAAAAGTATACTATTCCCTAGAGATAGGTCTTTGTTTATACTTTATAGGTATTAGCGGTTAACCACAATCTGATCTGATGTTAAATAACGATGTGCTGTAATATGGTTAATTTGATTGAAGAAGGCGTTACTTTGCGGAAATCCGTCATTGAATATTATAGTGGACGCTACTTTGCACTTCCGCTTGGAATTGATTGTACACCACTACGTCTAACAATTATATAATATATCATTAATTATACAATATATCATTAATTATACAATACATCATAAATATAGGTATAATAATTATCAAAGAATTAATTAAAAATATGTCGCAGATTGACGTATAAAAATAGGATAAGCAGATATTTAAATGAAATATAATTCGAGTATTAAATTTCATTATTTTGTACAAATAAAATTATTTATACATATGTTTATAAAAATATAACAATTATTTATATACGACATTAACAATATTGACTACACAAATAATTCGCTACAGATTTAACAGATGGCAGTGTTCCAAAGTTCTTTGTATATTCAAAATACATATATCTTTATTCCGTTAGTCGATATTTTATAGAATTATCAAAAAGGGAAAACACCAGAGACCTCATTCGGAGTTACATGAGTAATTCTGTACGACCTATATCTGAATCTTTGGAACTGTCTTGTGCTAAATAAAGAAACAATACATCTTATAATGAAATGTTTTTGTAGTTGAAGGGAATGTTAAGATATTTTATAGCTAAGACGAGCTGAGACATCGACAAATAGACGTGTTAAGTAGAAGTTATCGTACATATATGTTTCAGACATACGAGTCTATTAACTTACAAGTTACAAGGACATCTTATACAAGTATATGAGAACTTTTATTTTAAATTTACAATACATTATTTTTGCTAAAATGAGAAATGATTTTTCTACCATATTATATTTCTATAAAATATAAATTAAAGTACAAGAACTAGTCGAGTTATTCAACAAAATAAAACTTTCAAATTTGATTATATGTCTTAATAACCAATTTTAGACTCAATTGAACCTCTCAACAAAAGTACAAGCGTGAGAATGCACTTCTTTTACTAGTGATTTCACTTGTAGCTTATAATTCATAAATGTAGTTTTGATAAACGCATATCTGTATATATTCACTAAATTACAAGAGTGTTACATCGCTGTAGGTGGTAGAGCCACGCTGACGTTATTACTGGTTTCAGTATGAATGGGTCGGCTCGCCCGGGGTAGTACCACCTTCTCACAGAAAACCGACAGTAACAGTGCTTGCATTGTTGCGTTTCGTTCGGTCAGTGAGAGCGCCGGATTCCCAACTCCCCTCCCCCTACCTACTTCCCCACTCCCCCTTCTCCCATACAGGCTGGCAACGCATTTTCGACTTCTCTGGTGTTGCAAGTGTCTATGGACGGTGGTTTGATCACTTAACGTCAGATGACCCACCTGTTCGTTTGCATCCTATGATATAAAAAAGTCACACTACACGAACACAGCCAAGACGCGATATAAGTCACTATTGCGGCACATAGGCCACCTGCATCGCAATGTGACAATACGAGGAATTGGGGACTCGTCACCACCGTGGGATTGTGAGGACTACCATATATTGAATCCGATTTTTTTTTTTTCTGCAGACTCTCGGTCCGCACCATTTTTTTGCTATAGCTTTTTAAGTGTAAGTTAAGTTAAAAATCGTATCTGTGAGCATCTATTGGGTGTTTTTTTATATATTTATTTTTTATTGTAATTGGTTTTTTTTTTTTTTTTTATTTATTTATATAAAGACGTTATTGCCTTTATGGCAGTTTCATTCCGGTCCTCTATCGCCATCTTTAAATTATAATCCACAATATGCCGCGCCGGAGCGTCCATGGCCCGACGGATAAACCTACTAACCGCGTCATCAGTCACGTCGGTATAGTAGACACAGGTGTGGGTGTGTCTGGATACTGCCACTATAGCATGTGAAACACTATCGTGGATTTGCATCCTTCTGCTCTTTGTTTGCAGGATCACCACCGATTTGAAGGTCAATCCCTGGGATTCGTGGACTGTCAGAACGCGCGATCCTTCCCCTACCCCGTAGCCCTTGTTTATCAGGGCTTTTTTCTCATCTTGTGTGTGTACCAGGAAGAGAGTGTCGGGGGTATGGGAGGATAATTGTTCGCCCTGATAGCCCCTGATGCTCAGAGATCTCACTATCGGTTTCGGTGAGTATATACCGTCGTATACTTGACTCAGCGCATAGGCTACATCCATCCGGTTCCTGTATGTGCAAGTGAGCTGTTGGTCAATACCAGCTACGGCCGTTGGTCTGCTGTAAACCATCCGATTTAAAGACACTATTTGTTTACACTTCGAGCAGTAGTCACATCTCTTAGGTTAGGTCTTAGATTAGCTTTTAATAGGTTTAACTTTACTGTATTATGGCCTGACATCTCGAGCTGTAGATACATTTTAGTACAGTACAACTAGAGTAAGTTATAGAGTTTTTAACTTACTATTTTATATTAAACAAGGGTTTTTTATAAAAAATAAATAAACAAGGGTTCGCACTTTCACCGCACACTTTCTTGAAGCCCAAATCATGCCGTTTCTTGAAGTTTTCTAACCAGTTATTTCTAACTTTAAAATAATGGATATTCAGCGAATTGGCGAATTCTTCAGCTTTTTCATTCACTATGGGTCTGTAACAATGATATTTCCGTTTGGATACTGTTTGAACCAAGTTTACTCTGACGTTAACATTGCTCTAAAACAGGGCTTCTTAAACTTTTGTCACTCACGACCCCATTTATGATTGCGAGTTTCTTGACGACCCCATACAAATATAAAAGAAAAATAAATTAATATTTTTGATGATTTATTTATTAGGTAACAATATACATATACATATGAAAATATATAGTTTTAGAATTCGTTTTGGAACATACAAAAATCTAAATCTCTCGCGACCGCAGAATTTTGCTACCCATAGTTTAAGAAGCCCTGCTCTAAAATATGGAATTCACCAATTTTTCGTCTTTTACATAAAATACTTTCTCCAGATTCTCGTTTCCTCAAGAGTTCAGGTTCTTTTTTAATTATAAATGATAAAGTACTTTCATGTATTCTAAACTGAGCCGCAACATCTTTCCTTTTTAATCCACATTTCACTGCTTTTATCGCTTTTAATTTATCAGCGTATGTTAGTGTTGTCGGTTTTCGTTTTGAACTGATTTTACTTACGTAACTTTTATCACACAGCACAGTTTCCTGGACAGTGATCAACAACTAATCATCCAAGTAAGCCGCTGTTCTAACCACCGCAAATACAGCTTTTATGTATTTCGAAGAAGTAATAGGTAATTTTATACTTATTGTTTGTGTTGTTGTATGCAACCAACAAATTTCGAGACTTTTTTTTTGTACATTAATTCGTTGTCTCATTGGCTGACAGTTTATGTCACAGAGTTCATCGAAACATTTCTTTAAGTAACTGAGGGCTAATACTGAAATGATTAGTTTAAGTAATAGGGGTTTTAGACTCTGAGGGGAAGGGAAGAGATTATATTTTGAAGCTTACCTATTCAAGGTTTGTGTTGTCGAGGTTCTACTGTATGAATGTTAATAAATTTTACAATAAAAGTGCATTCCTTTATGTCTCTTGGACGCGAGCCACATAATTAGAGAAAACTCTTGTAATACAAAACTCGAATGAACCGTGGTCGCTGTCTTTTGTCTCGCTTTGGTTACGTTAGGTTAGACTTGCGAAAAAGGATAACGAGAATTTGCCTCGGGCGAGCTCCGTGCATTTAATTCGAAATCTTTTTAAAGCATTTAATACGTATTTAACTTTTTTGTAATAATACCGGTAACGTTTGATAAAACGAGCAATGGCAGTCCTCGATATTTAGTGGTGTTTAAGTGGCGAGGAACTATTTGACTATGTAAATAATATAAATACGAGTATAGTAGTTATATGCTCCGTGAAGTTGCGAAGCGTTATGCCGTCTAGGAATGGTTTCCGATTCAGTGGCCGTAAATGATAAAGCTTTGTGGGGTTGATAATAATCATCTGGCGTATAGGCGTGCCTGTTATTACAGCCGGAGTGCTCATAGTGCCATTTAGCTATAAACTGTTACACTTCAAAAACATAATGCGTTTGTTACATCACAATAGTATTAGGTACACACGAAAAAATTGATGCAATGGTTGGAGAGATTTTGATGGAACTTTTACTGGCAGATAAGTGATGTTATAAGGAGTAACGTAGACTACTTTTATTTTAGAAAATTGGTTAGGGTTCTGCGTAAGTATAATAAATTAAACAAGCAGTGTTCAGTACAGCGTGCGCCTTACACGAACCTTTGTAGTAAACAAAAATTATATGCTAAATTCCACACGGATGAAGTCACGGGTAACACCAGTTGTTAATATAGATAATTATATTTATGGTACTGCTGATTGTAAGTGCGTAAGTTGTCAATCTTGTCAATCTACAGTAAACTATCCTAGTGAAATTGATTATATGACTAGTTCTTACGAAAATGCGAAAAATGATCTACTAATATAAAAATCAATTAACTTCATAGAATCAACGATTTTTTTATAAGATGTAGTACCCAAGTAAATAATTTAGTAAGAACTCGTTCTTGTGAATTTTTTACCTTATTGTTAAATTTATATTGACATGGTAAAATCATAACAAATTACTTTTTTTTTTCGAAATTGATATTTATTTATTACAATTTTTTGCAACATTCTTTTTAAATTTCTGAAATCTATATATACAAACATCTCGGACGACTACGGCGTTATCAACTTGTAGGTTCATTTCTGTGACTGGTGTTAAGCACTTTGTTTTATTATAAAACTAACTGTTGTTGCATTGGTGGACTAGAAGCCAATGTGTTTAATGTGCCGAATTCCAGGAAATAATGCGACTCCGGTGTCAGGTATTACAATTACGTTTGAGCGTGACTGATGGACAACATTTAGGTATGATATATTTTATAATATATGTATATTTTAGTTACTACTTGAGACCAGCCACTATGTTCTCTTAAAATTGTTTTTATTATTTCCTGGTAATTAATTGTCTTCTTAAGCTAATGGTCACGTTTTTTATAATGGAGTTTTTTCAACGAGGCTTGCGGTAAGAGACAATTGGTAGAATATGATTTCTCTCTATCTCTGTTTCTTTCTATTGTATATGACTGTGTGTGTGTGTGTGTGTGTGTGTAAGAATACCGAAAATCGAATGAAAATTTCATAGAGTCTTGTTTTTATTAAGCATACCCCTTATATAATTTACGAATGGTATTTTGTACCGTTTTAATAAAACGCACTAATAATTTATGTGCTTCGCTTATACTCTTGCGAATATAAAGACAGGCAATGCGAACTCATAAATTACTATTAGCCCTACCCAACTGCAAATTGTAGTATGATTATTTCTAGAACTTTTGTTTGTTGCCCCTTGTTTTGGGTAATTGGTTTCATAATTAACTCGATCAGATGAAATAATAATGAGTTTTGAGATCGGGTCTAAATATTTAAATGTTAGTCTGTGTAGTAACTTTTTATGAGGGTTTTAGTAAACTTTTAAATCGCTTGTTATCCTAAATTCTATAAAGTCCTAGTACAGCGTATCCTAATATTGTCAGTCAACGCTAGGCAAAATTAATTGTAAGTGAGAAAATTGCTAAGTAAAGTGAACTTGATATTTATTAGCAGAGCTATTATTATTTTAAGTATAGGTATGCATTTTTATAAAAAAATGAGATTGTATACAATCAAAATAGGCGAAGTAGACTTGAGTTAGTTTAGTAATTGATAACAAAAACTTGTTAAATTTAATTCTATCCGTGGATATTTATGGGAAATATTCTACTTGGCCTATTATTTTATGGTGAATTTCACGGGCACTGCTTTATGGGTGAATCAAATCAAAACCAATGAAAATCGACGACAAATTAAAAAAAATGAGTGCGTGTAACCGTCACACGCGATTGAAGTAAAACTTCTTTGGCGTTATAAGAGATGGCGATTAAGTTAAAAATAAATACATTATATGAGAATTTAAAAAGGCATTTATTTATTGATGATGTAACGATAGTAATATATACATTTATTATCGTCAACCACTATACATTTTAAAACTATAATTTAATTACTGTTATACTTCAAACATGATATGATTTGAAACATAAATTCTATTCAGCAAATTTTCTAAATTTCTTGAGAAAACTGCATTAATAGTTGTGCTGTATCTTGTTGTTGATTGAACTGGAGAATTATTCAATAATGAAGCTTTGATTTAATTTATTACTTACTTATATTGAAATCAGATCGCAGTACGGTCGCGCGCCCTTATATACATGATTAATTCTATTGTATGATTATTGTTATTATACAATTTAATATTTTTTTTTCAAAAATTTATGATTGGTTTGTTTATAAATTATTTATTGAAAAAATCAAAAATATTTAAAAACCGGATGGTACACAAAAGTGACGCCATATTGCCGAAACAGACTTCCGTTGCATTGTCGTCCAGTCACCTCCTAGTCGCACCTAAAGAAGTTTTACTTCAAAAAACATTTAATGATGTTATTTTTACCAGTATCTATGATTTTATACGAGTTATTAAAAAATATAAACTTTGTATAAATTTCGTGTTTGGCTTTTTATTTCTAAAAATACATTGAAGTGTCAAAACAAAGAAACATTCTGTCTGTGCATTCCGCTTATCTTTTCTTAATTAAATACGTCAAATCTAATAAAGGTGTCCTCCCTTTTGTTGCGATGAATTACCAGGCTGACATAAACGTAAAGGGGCATCGTGGTATGATATAAATCTTTATGATTATTATGTGTCCAATAAATGCATTTCAAAATTATTCGCGGACGAGTCAGTTGCTTAGTTCAAACTTGGTAAATTTCGAGCTTTGTCGCTCCATTCATAGCGGTACTCAAATAAGTAACGACATCAATAATTTTAACTACTTTTTCTTTTGAAACCTTTGAAAGTGTTAACTTGCATATTTGTCGCCCACAATACATTTTTCACATCGAATTATGATATTTCGAGTGAAAATGTATCTTAATATTTATGTCATCCTGGTATTGAAAAAGAGAAATGGTACTTAATTATTACACATAACATTTTCTTCTTTTTGAAGTTGTAGTATTTGTTTAGTTATAAGTTTTGAAGTGAAACTTCTTTATCGGCGTTGGAAAAAAATTTACCGTCACATTTTTCGGTTACGCGTCACATTTTTCCGTTACGCGCCATCTTTTTTGTATTCATGTCTATGATAAAAAAAATGTGTGGTGTATGTGTCACAGTAGAGGATGTTTGGTTTGAAAGTTTGCACTAGAAATTGGTTAAAACTTGGAACATTTATATTAAAAATATATATATAAAAGATAATTTACGATGCGCGCACACACCGACACCTAAAGGCGACACCATGAAGTTGGTTGGTAATTGTCTGTCAAGTTGTCGTGAGAACTAGCAACTATATGCCGGGTAGTATTTCATATATTCATAGTATCTAATATTATATGATTATAGTACGATTTTAAGTTTTTTTGTTTTAACTTTATTTTTGGCAACCAATCTTTTAGATTATTACTGCCATTGTCGAGTAGTTAATAGTATTACAAGTTCTTCTTCTATTCCATTTTCGGCAACCAGTCTTCTAGTAGACCATTACCGCCATTGTCAAGTTAGTATCGATATTACAAGTTTCTTGATATAATTTCAATGAATGCCATTGTCGAGTAGTTAATAGTATTTCAAGTTCTTCTTCTATTACATTTTGGCAACCAGTCTTCTAGTAGACTATTACTGCCATTGTCAAGTGAGTATCAATATTACAAGTTTCTTGATATAATTTCAATGAACTAACAAGATGGTGGCCCTCTTGTTAGAACCTTCCATGGAATTTTTGTGGCATCTCAGAATTCATGGTCCGTGGCATTATTTTCCATTCACTTCACTTATGCACAATAAACAAACTATATCACATAAAACGCCACCAATTTTACACAATATAGAGTCAAGTAACACAAGATTATGAATAAAAAATAAAATCCACTACATGACAGACCAAGATCCCGCCAAAAACTCCCGATTTTAAGTTATAGGTGGTGAATGATAATTTATTGTGAGTATTCATGATAAAAGTGTTTTTTTTTATAACACAAACTTTTTAATTGGGTTTATGGATTTGAGGTTAACTGTCGGTAAGTATTTATGTTTTAATACTGACAGTAGAATTTTGACAACTAATGAGTGTATTTTACACCGACGAGATTATCTCCTCATTTGATAGTCAAAATCAATAACAATTATATAGTGATTAAAAAAATGATGATGTTAGAATATAATATTACTTTATTATTATAAAAAGCAAAAGCTTAAACATTATTTTAATCACATACCTACTCCAAACACTTAACCTGTATAAAAAGTCCTGTATCGTAGACTGCAACCTCATTATGCGCGTCCGTAACTATGTAGAAAATAAAAAAATAAAAACACTAAAGAGGTATGCACACAGGCGAGGCAGGACTCCGTGCTCGTCGAGGTGTCATACGGTACACGCTCCGTCAGATAATCGTGTTTGATCAGCACTCATGCGTAATAACCGCTCGTAGGTACGCGCTTTTACCTGTATATTTTTAAACCTATGCGTCGAATACATACAGACGTAGGTAGTAAACAGCGGGATTAATTTAAATTGAAAATTCCGAACCTATTCAACAAAATGTAAAGTACAATTACGCTATATACGTACGTTTTTCCGGTATCGAAAAATCTTATTGACAGATTTTTTCAAGAATACACTTTCGTCAAGAATACATCTTAGTCAGTCTTGTATTGGCTTTTCTATTTCATTCATAATCTTGTGCTATTTTACTCAATATTATATTGGTGAAATTATACGTAATATAGTTCGGTTATTATGCACAAGTGAAGCGGATGAAAAATACTACAACGGAGCATGAATTCTGTGACGCCATAAAAACTACCTGGAAAGTTGTAACAAGCGGGCCAGCATCTTGTCAGAACATTGACATTATCACAAGACAAGTTTGTAATATTATTACGTATTCGACAATGGCAGCAATAAACTAGAAGACTGGTTGCCAAAAATAGAGTAAACAAAAAGGTTAAGTACTGACTGTCAGCTATATTTATATACATATTACGTATATTAAAGGTATTTCTTATTGATATATATATATATATATATATATATATATAACTATTATTGCCATCTAATAATCATAATAGTGAAGAGATGCTTTCCGGGATTGTGTAGTAGTATTGGCCCAAAAGAAAACGTATTTTTTTAAATAGTTATTTGAAGTATGATAGTAATTAAATTATTGTTTTAAAATGTATAGTGGTCGACGATAATAAATGTATATATACTAGTGTTACATCATCAATTAAATGCCTTTTTAAATTCTCATATGATGTATTTATTTTTAACTTAATCGCCATCTCTTATAACGCCAAAGAAGTTTTACTTCAATCGCGTGTGACGGTTACATGCACTCATTGTTATATTAATAAAGATAATTAATTAATATACACGTCAATATTTTAAGTCACGGCTGAAATGGTGTATAAAAAATCACGAAAAGATACAGATGGATATCATTGCGACTCATTACAGTAATAAAAATTTCGGTCAGTTTTGGAAAAGTACTCAAAAACTCAATAGTAGACCTGGTCTGCCTATGAGTATAGACGGTGTAAATAATTTTAAATGTATCGCAAATAATTTCATGCAACATTTTAAAGTTAAAACACGACATATATCAAATCAAATAAATGAAATTGAGGAAAATAATGAGCACAAAAAAAGTGAAAATATTATTCTTTTCAAAAGTAGCGATATTAAAAATATCATAAAAAACATGGCTCGTGGAAAATCACCTGGTCATGATGGACTCAGTATTGAGCACGTTCAATTTGCAGGGTGTCATTTGGATAGAGTACTTTGTATGTTTTACAATTTATGTATAAGGTATTCTTACCTTCCGCGTGATCTAATGAAAACGGTAGTAGTTCCTATTGTTAAAAATAAAACAGGTGATGTTTCTGACATAAATAATTATAGACCAATTTCACTAGCTACTGTAATTGCTAAGGTGTTTGATGGTCTACTGGATACACAGTTAAATAAATACATTAAGTTACATGATGCTCAATTCGGTTTTCAACCCAGACTATCAACAGAGAATGCCATTTTAGCTCTTAAGCAGACCGTCAAGTACTATACTAGCCGAAAAACACCTGTTTATGCCTGTTTTCTAGATCTAACCAAGGCTTTCGATCTAGTTTCCTATAATCCATTATGGAGGAAATTAAGGAATACCGGTTTACCCCACGAACTTATTAACATTTTTCGACATTGGTACGGACATCAAGAAAATTATGTAAGATGGGCGGGAGAAACCTCTGATATATACAGGTTGGATTGTGGGGTGAGACAGGGGGGTATAAGTTCCCCGAAACTTTTTAACTTATATATAAATGACCTTATCCATGAGCTATGCAGAATTCATGCAGGATGCACGATAGATAATCAGATAATGAATAATATAAGTTATGCGGATGACATGGTACTCCTCAGCCCTTCAGTTGGTGCTCTGAGAAAACTTCTGCTTGTTTGTGAGATCTATGCTAATAAACATGGCTTAAAGTATAATATTAAAAAAAGTGAATATATGGTATTCACTGCTGGTAAAAACTTTTCAGAAGACGTACCCCCTATAAATCTTTATGGTATGCCCTTGAATAGAGTATATGAATTTAAATATCTGGGCCACATTATCACGGCTGAAATGAAAGACAATAATGATATTGAAAGAGAACGTAGAGCGCTCGCAGTTAGAGGGAATATGTTGATTCGTAGGTTTGCTCGCTGCAGTGATGAAGTTAAAATCCAATTATTCAAAGCATTTTGTCAATGTTTTTATACGAGCAGCCTATGGATCAGCTTCAGTAAGAGGACTATGAACGCATTGCGTGTCCAATATAATAATATTTTCAGAATGTTATTGGGATTACCACGATTTTGTAGTGCGTCTGGGATGTTTATAAATGGTAGGGTTGATGATTTCTATGCTTTAATCCGTAAGAGAATAGCATCCATCCTGGGTAGACTTCGCGATAGTTCCAATAATATAATGAGAACAATGGTAGACATGTACGACAGTCCTTTCATGAAGCACTGGATATCTGTTGTAATATAATAGTGTGATGTTCATCTTTTCATCCTATTTTATATTCATTTGTATAAAACATATTAATATAGTAACTTAATTTTAATTTTATTTTTAAATTTACTACCAATTTATGTATTAGTATATAATTTGTTTTTGTGGACCCTTGTTGTCTTATAAATAAATAAATAATAATAATAATATTATTTAAGTAAAACTTCTTTAGGCGCGACTAGGCGGTAACTGGACGACAATGCAACGTAAGTTCGTTACGGCGATAAGGCGTCACGTTTCTGTACCATCCGGTTTTTTCTCAAATTGTTTCAAAAAAAGCTTCAGTGACTCTTAGAGATCACAGGTCACGGATATTGCTGTATTATAATTTAGCAGTAAGAAGATTTCTCCCAAAGTTTTTGATATAGATATCTTTAAAATCGGCTACAGTACCTGATACTTATGATTTTCAAAAACGTTAATTTGTTACAAATGTGTAGTAAAAATATACATATTTTCATAGAATTGACTAAGCTTTTACATAGGAACTAATTAAGTAATACTCACTAATAATCAATACAAGATCAGTTCGAGTAGAAAAAGGCAAAGTCGTGCAGGCAAAGTCGCGGGCACCAAATACATATTCCGGATCATTGAGTAGGTATATACTAGGGATTCATGACATTAATGCAAATGTTCGATATCGGTGATACAGGCCGCGCGCTCGGCCGTTGATTGCCAATAATCTGAGCGTACGGATATCTGACACATTATGTTCGGTTCCTCGCACCTTTGTTATTAGTTGTTACGTATTACATATATCCATGAATCGATGTATGTAGATAGTATCACTCTAGTATTTTACAGTTTATGATTATTATTTATAGGGTAGTTGAAATGTAAAACAAATCATGCTGTTGGGTTAATCGTCCTGTTAAAAAGTCTAGTTATTTCCTAAAATATCCGATGCCATCAAGAAGAAACTCTCTGTAATGACGAAAGGTCTGTCTCTATTATTGTAATGCTTACAAAAGAATTGCCAACTGCATCTGTGATGTAATGTAAATGTGTGTGACATAGTTTTTTACTTACGAAAGAAATAAATAACTTCAATAATCCGTTAAATCAATTTGTCTCCTACAAAAAAAAACTTTTTTTATTCATGTTTCTAAAATTTTATACTCAAACTGAAAGAGATAAATCAAGTGACCACATACCAGGATTACATAAACGCACAGGTGTTCAGAATTTTGATGTCCAGCGCTGATATATAATATCGGGCCGCACCTGCGAAGGTCGCGTTAGGGTTTGAGGTGAACGGGGATAAAATTATAATATAAGCAAAAAATATTAAAGAAAAACCTTCTCTGTTTTAGCGATACACAGAAAAAGTAGGCTAGTTGAAAACCGTAATTGTAATAAAGTTCGTAACTTTTTTAAATCTATGGAATCAATAACAAATCTTTATTATTTTGTGGCATATATATTTTATTATAAAATAACCATTTGTAATACGGTGCATTTATTTCAAAGTTATATTAGAAATGTTTTATTCCAGAAGACTATTTATAATTTCAAGATAATTAACAATCTTAAAAAATAACTGCTTTTTAGTTATAATATCATTCTTTACAACTCTACTATTATTCCAGGAGAGCTAGATGTGGCATTCATGTAAAATAAATAGTTTATCATATGAAAGGTGTGATTAGCTGTCACACTTATTTTTCACATGGTATTAATGAATTCGTGTCATTTATGTCTTATGTTTAGTGAATTGGTTTTAGTATCGTGTTCTTTTATCACCTGTGAGATAAAGATGCAGTTATAAAATAAGTAATTTCACTGCTATAGAATTATATTAAAATAGCTATGATTACCATGCCTACACAGCATCCAAATTAGAATGACGAAGTAACGTATGATAACTATGATAAGTGTAGATAAAAAGCAGAAGGCTTATCTATAATTAAAAGAATAAGTTGTATTTTTGTGATTCAAACTAATGCTATACGACAGGATTTAATTTAGTTTCTATTTACAATTTAATTATCATGTATTGAATTATACTAATATTATAAAGTTGAAGGGTTTGTTTGTTCGATTGGTTGAACGTGCTAAATTCAGGAACTACTGACAATTTGAAACATTCTTTCAGTGTTAGATAGCTAATTTATCGAGGAAGGATTTATATAATCACGTTAAGGCCAATAGGAGCGGAGCACCACTGAAGAATATTTCAAAATCGAGGTTATTTTCCTTTTGAGAGCTTTCGCTGCGTGTTAAGCCCAAAGTAACTACTCCACACGGACGAAGTCGTGGGAACAACTAGTAATAATATGACAGGAATGCTTCCGAGTAGCACTAATGTTTCACTTGAGTCAGTATATGCATTTCCATGATGTGTAAAGTTATAGGTATGTCATGTCAGTTAATTTACCAGCTTGTTAAGTATTATAATGATATATTGTGAATTAATAGCAAAAAGAAATTTGAGTCGAATTCAATACATGAAACCATTAACGAATAATGGATTTTATGTAATCAATCAAAGGGGAAATGTCATCGGGCGGCACGTTTCATGGGTAGTTATTTTATTATTATCATTTTATAATGGAAAATAAGTATTTTTAAATTGCCTCTATGTCCTCATTAGCTATGAACCTCTCTTACTTTGTAAGAAATTATTTATTGGAAATCTCTCGTAAACAGCCACAAAATTCTAAAAACAGTCTGTCTGCTTTATTTTTGTAAGGTAAGGAAAGCAATAGAACTATTTATGTCAAACCCATTGATATGTTCATCATTTTATTTCGATAATATTTTACAAGCAAATGAAATTATTGTACGACATTTTTTTATATAAAAAAACATATGTACTTCACACGCGGTGAAAATATCTAAAAAATGATAAGGTATTAATTTACACTATAATTATCCTTATAATTATAATCTCATTCTCTCGCACGTTTAATCATGTAAAATAGATGTATACGTATATATCTCTATATCTCTTTTTACTGTCGGATTCTGTTTTCATCGAGTTTCAAATCACAAGGAGGCTAAAAAGATTTTTTCACTGTAAAATGTTTTTTTTTAAATACATTTTTGGACGTTCCAATCCCTTTGTATGGAACAAAGATCCGTATTTTTAGAAAGTCATTTTGTATATCTAAAAAAAACATTTAGGATTTTTTTTTAATTTGTTTATTGCATTTTTTTATTAAAAGAGATTTTCAGAAATGTCCCACACCAACCAATTCATCCAATCCACCCATGACTTTCCGAAAAATCTTACTGCTTTCACACCCAAAGAGGCGTTACGACCTACCAGGGTTTCATATTAACGAAGCTATAAAGTCTCTGCAAGCCCAAACTTTATCCGAGATTTGTCTCAGTAGGGCTATAATCTGAATACAACGCGCAATGTTCTTATTGTTAGAGAATATAACAAAAGGCTCTTCTTAGTTATGGAATCTCCTAAATGTAACGCTGTCTTTCATCTTATTCTAAAATTAAGCGTTCGAGTTAACATTTCAATGACAAGGCCGCATTTAATTTTCGCTGTTTTTGTTTTAAAAACATGCGTTAACTTTTAACCGTTATGATATAATTAAATCACAAATAATAGGGTTTTTATTCAATTACAAATCTTGTGTACAATTTTACCTATATACATATACTAGCAATAACCCGCGGCTCCGCACGCGTTTTTTTTTAAATGTATTACAGAAATGTAAAATTGTAAGTAGGTGTGTACATTGCAGAAATACTTTTTCAAATACATTTGTAACTACGACACACACGCCATCTACTGTAACATGTAATGTGTGCATTAGATATGTGAATACGAATAGTATATCGAATAGGATGGGATTTATCATCAGCAATATACCTGGAACTTTAGCCTACTGTATACCACACTCGGTGCTCACTAACGCTATATAAGAAAGTAATGAAAATTTTAAAGTATACATTATCGAACAATATGTGTTAAATTCTTTATTATATAGATATAACATACATATTGTCGATATAATTGTGTTATTCTTATACGTTGCTATAATCACTGAGTTATTTAGATACAAATGCGGTAAATAAAACAAAATGGCCGCCAAATTGACCAAAATGATAATATAATTCAAATTACATACATTTATTCTTGGAGTCCAGTACAGTGCACGTCTCACGCGCTTGTTTACAGTAAACAGATTATTTTTGATCAATTTCACACGAACAAATGCACAGGTAACAGTTCATCATTACATAGTGTAAAACAGAGTCCTCTGGTCTGTCTGTTTATCTGTTCGCGATAAAGTCAAAAAGTACAGAACGGATTTTCATGCCGTTTTCACCAGTAGGTAGAACGGTTCATGGGGAAGGTTTAGGTTAATTTATCAAGGATGTATTTTTATTATCAGGGCGGAACAACGTCTGCCGAGCCCGCTAGCTTAAAATAAAATAGTTCATTAGTTAGTTACCTGTCAGTGAAAGTCCCGTGAAAATCAGTTCAAGCATTTCTGATATTCCCACCGAAGGCGAATAAAAAACCTAAATTACTTTTTATGAGGTCTGCCATCTACCAGTGAACACCCCGTGAAAATCGGTCCAATTATTTTGGAAATAGCAATGCGGGCGTAATATAAAATAGAATATGTCAACCGCTATAATTTCGGCTATCTGCCAGTAAAATTCCCGTTAAAATAGGTCCAGCCATTTTGGAGATTACCCGGAACAAACAAACAAACAGACAAAATATAATAATATCGATCGAATATAAAAACATTTTTTTAAATTATTTGTAGCTATATTTTTCACAAAAAAGTTATTATTTATTTTTACAAACACACACTTAATTTTTTTTATTTTTATAATACGTAATAAGATTGCAAATAAAAAATTCGAAACAAAATTAACGTAGAATAAATAATCTTTTTGAATAGGAACACAAAATAATCTTTGAAAATTTTTGCGATAGAAACTTAACACGTTACCATGGCAATGTATATAATATTAACGCTACCACGCAGTGAAAGCAATCAAAACGAAAAATATGCCCGATTTTATAACATTCTTCATTGGCGCTCCACTCCTATTGGTCTTTATTGGTCTTAGCGTGATGCTATACCTAAAGCCTTCCTCGGTAAATGAGCTATCCAAAACCGAAAGATTTTTTCAAATCGGACCAGTAGGTCCTGAGATTAGAGCGTTCAACCAAACAAACTCTTCAGCTTTATATATTAGCATAGATATACTATGTTTTGTTGACTGACCTCTATTGATCTAACGGGCATTTACAGCTTCACTTATTTGGGCGAGCGGTTAGTAGCCGAACCTGGGCTTGGGCTGTTGTCTTGAAAGGAATGTCGCAAATTACCACTAGATGGCACTGTAACCCAAGAGCTTGTAACGTTCAACCGATTCTAAGGAAAATCGTGGAGTTAAATGTTGTACACAGAAGATTTTTATTTTCACAAATATTTATTGCAACAAATAATAACAATCACTTTTAGAGCCTCGAGTCCTCAGTTAATTTCAATATCTTATACTTATAAATGGTATCGATTAAAAATTATATTGATTATACGGGACTAATCAATTCAAACAAATTTGCTTTTATTGCAGCTTGGATAATAACATGCTTTATTCGACCTCATCAAAATTATAGTTTCCTGGTAGTTTTAATATTTTTACAATCATTTCTTACTTATAATCATCGTTATTATTTATTTACTAGCGGGCCCGGCAGACGTTGTCCCGCTCTGATTATAAAAAAATCCTTGACAAATTATATACCAAAACGTTCCTCATGAATCACTTTATCCACTAGTGAAAACCGCTTCGAAATCCGTTCAGTAGTTTTTGAGTTTATCGCGAACAGACAGACAGATAGACGCGGTAGGGAACTTTATTTTGACGTAATGACGTAATGATGACGTAATGATTTCAAATTATAATATTTATTGGTTATGCATATGCAATATGTATGTATGTCTATTTATTTATATGTATGCATTATTTTATACATAATCTTCTATGTAATAATAATACATATAAATAAGAATGTAAATGTAACGTGTCTTTATAGATTTTCCTGAAAAAAAAATATTGCTGGTATCTAGGAATAAGTAATAAAATACATTTCAATCATTTTTAGAAATGTCTGTCTGTCTGTTTGTTTGAATGAACACGCATCACTGCTAAAGGAAGTAAACTTAGTCCTTGTTTCATTAAAATCAGTCCACTCTATCATGACGGCTCGAGTTAAGTACGATAGAAGAGTAGTAATATTTAACTAATTTGGTTGAACACGCTAATCTCAGGAACTAATAGTCCGATATGCATAATTCTTTCAGTGTTAGATAGCTATCGAGAAAGAAAGAGAAAGAAATAACATCACGCTAAGACCAATAGGAGCGGAGAAGAAGAATGTTTCAAAATCGTTTTTTTTCCCTTTTGAGACCTTCCGCTGCTTGTTAGCGTTAGGCCAAAGTAACTATTCCACGCGGACGAAGTCGCGGGCATAACTAGTAATACATTAAAAACAAAGGCTGTTTTCGTAATAAGGGTTGTTTCGGCGAATATTTAGAGATCGATGGCAAAATAATGTATGGGTGTAATCGGGTAGCAGGATCGACTGGTGTATGGGTTTGTAGGCCGGATGAAGGTGACAGTCCATAAATCTTTATCGCTTAACATTCGCCACTGTTCTTAGACATATTACCAAACAGATTTGACAAAGTATTTACTTGATAGAATCATTAGGATGATCATAAGGCATCTTGTCGCGTATGAATGTTTCGATCAGATTGTTTTTACGTAGTGATTAATATTTTTTGAATGCACAGTACAGTCAAAAATATCTAGATCGATTTGAAAAACGAAAAACAGCAATTACTAATTTGTTTCGTCCAGAAGCTTTTAAAACAAGAAGAAAATTTAATGAAATTCTTCCTTACTGTTTTGACGCTGTACATTATTCGTATTCCATCCAGCTTTGTTTAAATTACATGGATTCTTTTGAATTACTTAATAAAAAAATACCTCGGCATCACCGATTCAAAAGAAAATTTCCGAACAAACAAAGGATCTCTAAATATGGCCAAGTTGGAAGGTTCTAGAGTAAGACAAAAACAACTAACTACAGAAATTTCTTTAATGAAAATTTACATAATTGAAAGACGGGCACCCTTGAGGTCTTTGGTACGTAGCTAATAACTTGTATCGAAGTAAGTTCATCTTTCTAAATTGAAATTTTAAAGTAGTTCGTGTGTTTATACTAAAACTGATTGTGTGGTTTTATGAAACCACGGTAAAAGTGAAACTTTTTTTCAGACTATAGACATTTAACTAATAATAGTCACTACACGGTCAGCTGCTGCGAACTATAGGCGCCGCCATATTGGCCCTGGCTGCTCTGACGAGCGCCTTTCACTTTATCCCTACTCCGCGGCCGACCATCACGCGACACACAGACGAAAAAGTTTGAGACGATGTAATAAAAGTTTCACTTTAATAACATAGTATAAATGTTTGAAAATGAAATTTAGAAATACTGTTGCAACTTAAATATGACGTAAAATGGGTTTAAGTTTAGTTCATTTTTATTTTACTTTACTTTTGATAACCAATCTTCCAGATTACTACTGCCATTGTCGAGTAGGTAATAGTATTACAAGTGTCATGTTATAATATCAATGTTCTAACAATATAGTGGCCTCCCTTGTTAGACCTTTCCAGGGAGATTTGTGGCATCTCACACTTCACTTATGCACAATAACTAAACTATGTTACGTAAAATGCCACCAGTGTTACAAGATATAGAGTCAAATAACACAAGATTATGAATGAAATATAAAAGCCACTCCGTGGCCGACTTAGATCCCGTCAAAAACGCATTCAGCACATTAGTAATGATTAAAATTATCAGCAGAGATTGCCAAAACAAGAAAACGACAATTGTGACGTCACGTGGTACTTTTTTAATCTCGTAAATTAAACTGACAGCCACTAATGTTAAATTTGAAAAATAATGTTGCAACATTAAATTTAAATAGCTAGGCTGTTTTGTACTACAGTTTGAATATTAAATAATTAAATATTAAATGGAGTTTTTTTTGTATCAATTAAACTTTTAACTAATATTATGAGTGCGAATGTGAGTTTGTTGGTTTGTTACACTTCCACGCTTTATTTACTCAACCGATCATCATTAAATTTGATGATTTTACATACTCTTTTTCACCTCTATAGAAAAGGAAATACAACCTGAACTGAATGTAAGAACCCACATTTTTGAAATGAGGCTTCTTATGAGAGGGATTTGTTATTTTGATTGGCAACTTTTTTGTGTGATGAAAAGTGGTTGTAAACACTGTGCCGGCTAGAGTGCTGTAAACACCCTTTCTCGTCCATTCACCGAAGTTAAGCAACGTCGAGCGCGGTCAGTACTTGGATGGGTGACCGCTTGGGAACAACGCGTCACGTTGGCTTTTTGTTACAACAATTAATAAAAAAACACCATTTTTAAATAAAGATGTATCGCGGTAATACAATAGTTTCTCTTCTATCGTGTGTCTTTACGATACACCTTGTCTTTTTACGTAAATGCATAACGCGACCTTAAATCGATGACGACACAATTATAACGTGTTCTGACACCTCGTCTATCGCGTAGTTCCGAATCATATTAATCATTTACAGAGGTGGTAGAGCCTCGCTGAAGCTATTACTGGTTTAAGCATGAATGGGTCGGCTCACCTGGGGTAGTACCACCCGACCCACAGAAACACCCACGTCGAGTAACAGTGCTTGCATTGTTGCGTTTCGTTCAGTCAGTGAGAGCGCCGGAAAAGCCATCTCCCCTCCCCCTCCCCCAAACACAGAGTGGCAACGCACTTGCGACTCTTCTGGTGTTACAAGTGTCTGTGGACGGTGGTGATCACTTAACATCAGGTGACCCACCTGTGCGTTCGCCTCTTATGGTATAAAAAAAATATGAACCTCAGTTTTTGGTGAAGGAAAACATCATTATGGAAAAATTAACTTGGTGGTGGATTATTCTTATGCACGTCACATATAAAAGTGTTCTGCAACTACACCTGCGAAATGTTAGCATGTAAATCATCATTTAACATCTGGTAAGTTTGTGAACAAAGGTTAAAACCTAGAAAAAAAAAGAAAAAACACAAATACTTACATTGCTAAATTTGGTGCGAAAATATGACTCCCACGTAGCTGTTTGTTTATTACATCTTACAAGTGAAATAAATATATTATGTTCGTAATAACATTACAATTGAATGAATTGTAAATTGAATAATGATATAGAGTAGGTAATAAAATTTGAATTTCATCAAAGCGACGTTAATAACAATACCAATAGGTTCGCTCAATTGATTATCTCACAAAAACACAATCTAACGCCCGCTGGGTTATTGACACTAAGCAATTTACTGGAACACCGTGTCTCATTCGAGCTGTCACTAACAGATGCGAGATTCCCAATGTTACACCAGTATATTTTATTAACCAACATCATAAGTATGTTTTGTAGATCTGAAATTAGTAACTTTAATTAAAAGTACATTGATTGTTGAAGTTATACTTCTTTTGGCGCGTTAGGGAAAAATGATGAGAGTAAATTTTTACGATGCGCGCGCACACCGTCACGAAAAACCGACACTCTGAAGTTATTACGATGTGCGAGCACACAGTCACGAAAAGCCGACACCCTGACGTTAGCTATAGTCAACATTTTGTTTCTTTGTATTTGTTGTTTGTATTTCTTTGTATTAAAACTTTCAATGTATTAAATACCTTTTTTCTATTGTTAGCGTCGTTTTTTCTACAAACGTAGAATAAGGCGAAAGATAAAATTTTTGAAAAGATTTTTATCTTGTTATGCATAACTTTTGAGTATACATAAAATTGAACTGACTCTTCTTTTTTCCGGTTTTTTCCGTAGTAATTTTACTTTAATTATTTACTTTATTAATTACTTTTAGTAACAAATAGAAGACTTCTTAGAGTATAATTTAAGACATGTATCATTACGCTTTCATTAACAGAGGTAAGTTAAATTCGATAAAAATGCGTTATGAAGATTAATTTGTTATATCAAGATATTAAATAAATAAAAAATTGCGATCTTCTTATATGTCTCTTCGGTCTTTTGGGCTTGATGAAGAAGGAGGCTGCTATCAAATCTTTTGATAATTTTGTAAAGCATGTATTAGGCTCAAGGTATTTTAATGGACTTTAAAATACCACGATTCTCTGACTTGCATCTAAATTATGACTGACGAGTCTTTGAGACCTTATTATATGTTTAATGTACTTACAACGTGTCTTGGGGAAGGGAAGTATCAAAATCAAAACGTACTTTATTCAATTAAGGCCCCGAGAAAGCACTTGTGAACGTCAAAGTTACCACCAGTCTGGAAAACAACCCAGTCATCGGGAAGAACCGGCAAGAAACTCGATCTGGTTTATCTTTTCATATTATATATTTTTACAAAATATAAATGCTTACAGTTTTTAGTAGCTGTACAGAGAGTGGCGTCATTTCCAGACGTCACAATCGTTCACATGAAATACTTGTATCAAATTGCATCAACTTGGCTCTTCTATTACATTACTGATTCCGAATATATGAATATGTGCGAAAATAACAAAATAAAAATAAAATATCTAAGCACAACTCACAATTGATTTCGATAAAATAGGTAATTCCGATGACACAAGAAAACGATTTTCATGCGAACAAAGTTCCGGGCACTGACTAATCTGCACTAATGTTACAAAGAGGTAAAGTTTGTAAATTTGTGTTTGTGACGTTGTAGGGGGTAATCTCAGGAACTACTGGTCCGATTTGAAAAAAATCTTTCAGTGTTATATAGCTCATTTATCGAGGGAGGTTATAGGCTATATATCATCACGCTGAGATCTATAGGAGCGGAGCACGAATGAAGAATGTTTGAAAATCGGGATTTTTCCTCTTGACAGCTTCCACCGCGCGTTAGCGTTAGACCAAAGTAACTATTCTAAGCGGACGAAGTCGCGGGCAGAGGCTAGTAGAGTAATAAAAAGGGAAACAAATTGTCAATGAACACGTGAAAGTTATGAACTTTTTAATCGATTAAAATGGTTTGACGGTTACTAATGAAAGCCTGTCAATTATTGAATACCTTTTTAATGCCAAACGAAAGGCTATATCTAGCAATAATATATTATAACTATCTTCTGCCTGCGACTTCGTCCGCGTGGTATAGTTACTTTGGGTTAACGCTAACGCGTAGCGGAAGCTCTCAAAAGGAAAAAAAATACGTGCGTGTATCAGTGTACACACGTAAGAAGTGAAACTTCTTTATGACATCATTTTTCGAAAAATGATCTACTATATTTACAACTTTACAGAAATTGGTTAAATAAAGCTAAATTAGATGAAGTTTAAGCAAAAGGCTTTTATTATTATAAACTTGGATACAAAAAACGTTCAGTTCTCACGCGGTAGAAATGAGACAGTATTCTGAATAATTTTTAAAAGATTAAGATGAATACACTATGGAGGTGGTTAACATTAGTTTTCGGAATTATTTTGTAATATTTTAATATATCAGTCGTTACATTTCAAAATGAACTAAATCTAATTTTATCCGTTCCTAACATTTTACGTTATTTTTCAAGATCTTCATCTTTGTGCATGTAAAATATGAAGATCATAAAAAAACGATAATTGTGAGCGCACCTTTACAAAAAAAAACGGAATCTGATCATTGTGAGCGCACCTTTAGAAATAAACATGGCGCGTAACGGAAAAATTTACGGAAATAAGAGGGCGCGTAACCGAAAAACGTTACATACGTTTGTACATGCTGTAAAATTCCTCCCTACGTCGATAAAGAAGTTTCACTTCAAAAAAACCCCGATTTTGAAAATTTCTACATTGTTGCTCCGTTCCTCTTGGCCTTATCGTGATGATATATAGCCTATTACCTTTCTCGAGAAATGGGATATCTAACACTGAAAGAATTTTTCAAATCAGACCAGTAGTTTCTGAGATTAGCACGTTCAACCAAACAAACTCTTCAGCTTTATATGCTAATAGTACTAGCGGACACGGCAGACGTTGTCTCGCCCTGATTATAAAAAAATCTTTGACAAATTATATACCAAAACCTTCGTCATGAATCACTTTATCCACTGGCGAAAGCCACATGAAAATCCGTTCAGTGGTTTTTGAGTTTATCGCGAACAGACAGACGCGGTAGGGGACTTTATTTTATACTATGTAATGAAGTATAGATTTCTTCTCTTTTCTCGTACTTAACTCGAGCCGTCATTCAAATTACAATAACTTTTGATAAAGTGTACCGATTTTAATGAAACAAGGACTAAGTTACTCTCGAAGATATGCCTTTTGATTTTCTTTAAGGATTTATTGTGAACCCAGTACTTTAACGGTGATGCGTGTTCATACAAACAGGCAGACAGACATTTCTAAAAATGATTGAAATGTATTTTATTATTTATTCCTAGACACCTACATCATTTTTTTTTTTTTTTTTTCACGAAAATCAAACAAGTATAGACACGTTTCATTTATATTCTTATTATATGTATAGATATAGATTAAAATATAAATTGTAAGACAATATCATATCGGTCTTTCAGGACTAAAACTCAAAGTTCAATTTTGATCACAATCAATCGTAAGCCTAATAAGTTAACCAAGTAATAGATCGTAAAGAGCCGAATGGTACATAATGGGTACCGATGCAGACTGTTGATCCAAGTTCGGTTATTTCACTCATTCGCTCGAGGAAGAGCGCTTACTACGAGTTGTCATCCGTAGAGTCCCCGCCGAAATCCCAACCGATGACATCTCCGACGACCTCAACGAAAAGGACATTCCTGTTCGTGAGGTACACCGCATGCGCTCTCCGCGCACGAAGGCACCCTACAATATGGTGTTAGTCGTTCTCGACCGCACCAAGGAAGGGAAAGCCATTTTCGATCTCTCGACCCTCTGCGGCCTCTCCGGCATTATTGTCGAGCCGCCGCGCAAAACGTCCGTACCCTCACAGTGTCACAACTGTCAGGTTTACGGACACTCCGCACGTAATTGTCGCCTGCGTCCCAGGTGTGTTAAGTGCCTCGGCGACCACTCCACTAAGGAGTGCTCCCGCTCTCCGACCTCCTCTGACCCTCCGAGCTGCGTCTTGTGCCGCGGCGAGGGCCATACCGCGAACTATCGCGGATGTCCCCGCGCCCCGCGCACAAAGCGCCCCCGCTACCCCAGACAGGTCTCCCCGTCTAGGACGCCCGCCGCCACCGCCCGCCCCCGACCTCCGCCTCTCATATCCCGAGAGTCCTTCCCGAGCCTGCCGAGCACATCTCGTGCACCGGCAACGTCCGTACCCGCGACTAGCGCGCCCCCCCGCCCCTACCGGGCCCCTCAGGCCCCGTGGGCTCCCAAGCCCGCGTCTCAGCCGATCCCGAAATCCCAGGCGGCTAAGCCTTCACAGGCCGACCCCGCATACTCCTTTTCCCTATCGAGCATTGACTACGTAGGTCAATTGCTCATTTTTCACGAGATCTCGGAGATCTCGGCATACGAAGAGACGGTCCGAAATCCGTCTCTAGGTCCCTTGACAGCCATACATAGGTATCCAGCCATTTCGGCTACCCTGCAACGGCTCGTGCGCGCCGCCGTTAATAAATAAATAACTCATATAAGTCAGAGTAAATCCGTGTATTTACGTCTCACTTCCCCTAAAACGATCAAGTAATAATAATAATTTTTGCTATTTCTATTTTTAGATTCCGGCGCCGACGCCGTTCAGTAAACTTTAAATTCGATATTTTAATATGCGTGTTTGCGCCCACGCACGCGTAACCTTCTCTGACGCCGCCGTGAGAGAAGGATCCCTCGTTAGTTAGTTCCCGCACACATCGTGGTTCTCAGTGATATCTCGAGCCGAGGTCGTCCCCGGTTGGAGCCCCCGAGATATCACTTTCGCGACACAGTGACTCACCTACATCACTTGTACTCACACATGAGATCAACTCTCACCACACGTGCACATACATACACATAGTGGATGGGTTTGTTTTTTTTCCCTTTTTTTCGAGCTGAATCGAATAGTTTAGCTTGTTTCATTCCGATATACACGTATGCATTTGTGAATCATGCAATTTCGATTGCATGATTCACAAATGAATATATGTATGAATAGCTTAGAATAGTTTAGCTAGGTTAGATCCGGGATAACAGCAACAGCCCAAGCCGAGGTGTGCCGCGCACCCTTGAGCTAGTTGCCCAAATAAAATCGGCTGAGTGCCTTAAGCGCTCGCCTTAGTAGTCCGGTGAAGCTGTAGAGGCCTCTAAAAAGGCCAATAGCATAGTCAGTCCGAAAAAAAAAAAAAAAAAAAAAAAAAAAGACTGTTGATCACATCTGTCAGTGACAGCTGAGTCGAGCGCGACGTTCGGCCATTACGTTTGGAGCCGTCGGACATCGGGTACGACCCTACATAAATAAATAGATTTCATTGTGTTTCCCTTATTATTCCGAGCGACTGAATATCTGAGTACATATTTACCTATGTAATTATATATGTTGGTATAGCTGAAATCGATAAACTCTAACGACGTTTGGCCGATGATCATGTGAGTTGTTACATCGAAGTGTTTTTTGATGAAGAAAAATTTTGAGTACCTAATATATTTTACTATAACCCTACAACACTGCTACCCTACTATTAAGTGTTATATTATTATGTAACGCAGAGAGACTTCCCTAAATGTATAGGGTACAAAATGGCTTCAAGAAATACCTATAGGCTTTTTATATATACCAACATCATTAAAATTTCTATTAAGATAAACTAAACACACACAGTTACGTAAATGACACATATACTTATAGTTTGTAGATATATAGAACATACTGTAAGTATAGTTAATTAATTACGCACCCGTAAAGTTTAAGATATATTTTTTATTATTCTCAAAGTCAGATTTAATTTTAATCCCTTACATAATAAGTAAGTTCATCTATCATCAACACAACGTTGTTTTATGTAATAATTAAAAGTAATAAATATTAGTAAATTAATTTTATATATATGGAGGAGAATAATAAAAGTTTTTAATATATTCAATTGCAACGTACAAGGAGAGCAGAAAACCGAAAGAGTAATTCGAGAGCTATAGATATTATGTGACGCAGCTTAAAGAGCTCGACGGAGTTCTGTCGAGATGCTAATGAGTTGATTTGATTTTACAACTCTTTTGGTACTTGCTCCCCTGGTGCTTGATTAATAATTTACTTTTCAATCCTTCGACTACATTAACATGTTCTTTCAAATTACATTCTTTTTTACATTAAAAATACTCTAATAAAATTAACATCCTAACTAATAAACAGAGACTACAAAAAGCCTTTTTGAAACTATGTATAAATTGTTATCACAAGTACACGTAATTTTTATGTAATTATTTTGACAATTATTAAATACTAGCGAGCCCGGCACACGTTGTCCTGCCCTGATTAAAAATAAATCCTTGACAAATTATATACCAAAACGTTCCTCATGATTCACTGGTGAAAGCCGCATGAAAATCCGTTCAGTAGTATTTGAGTTTATCGCGAACAGACAGACAGACAGACGCGGTAGGGGACTTTATTTTATACTATGTAATGATGGTAATGTACTAAATTTCGATTAGAAAAAAAGATTTAATCGATATATAAAGTTTTTACATTACCTACACATTTTTACATTGGCGTCCTTGAATGTCAAACTATCGGATGCGAAAACCCTTTTGGCTAATGAAAAGAACTGACAAAACGCTTCGATAGATGTAATAATTACTTAGTAATAAACAGTATCTAAGATTCCCTTTCAAAATGTAATCGAGTTTGTATAATTTAACCCTAAACATTAAATATTTCAGCAGATATTTAAGTTACAACAAAATGGATAGCGAGAAAATATTGCTGTATACACCAATATTGATTTAGTAACAATGTCATTAGCGGGTGCTCGGGATGTCGGGATTCGTTTACTATAAATGATGACACCATTTTTGCTTATTAGGTTTACGTAACTGGGTTCAATCTGACAATTCGATAATAATATCGAATACATATAAATGTATATTCTGTAAGTATACTTAAAATGAAACCCTTCTTGATGTTAACACTGCTTACAACGTTCAAACAGCGTGTATGTGGCAAAATATGAGAGAAAAATGAAACCAAGATCTAACTCAAAAAACGCAATACCCAATCACAAAACAAAGGGCACTATTACTATCAGTTATACCATAAAACAAAAACAAAAAAGAACAGTTATAAGAATGACATAATTACAAGAGAATTAAAGATTGATTTAATTTAATTGTGAGTTTTAACTGTTTATGTCGCGCAGGCAGAGGTAATTTTCAGAGCGTAGGACTTTTTACAACTTACACTTTTCATTATATTTTGGACAATTTAAATAATATATGTACAAATTATATCTCCTGTGTTATTCTGATTTATATGTTATACTAATGTAAAGTTTCATAGAAATCCGTTGAGTTGTTTTTGTATAAAAGAAGTAATAAACATCCATCCATTCTCATAAATTTTCTCGCTTACCAATTACAATTATAATGTACAAATAGAATATTAAATTCACACTTCATAGGAGTGTACAATACTGTCAAATGTTAATTTCACCTTTATTTATCTACTGGGGTACATTAGCTTTCCATTTGCGGTCACAATAGTAATTTCATTATGTATTAATTTGTCTGCGGCCCCCGGTCGCCCGTCGGCAAATATGCCGGGACAAATGTCAATTAAAACAATGAAAAATTCATTTCCATTCGGCTGGGGTTGTGTGTACGTACACCTACATACCTTTTCAAGATACGTACGTACCCACATAGGCTCTATTGTTAGATCTTACCGCGGAGTTACATCTCAGAATTTATTGTTATTATAGTATCAAGTCTTTATAACGTCTTACATTGCATCAAAATATCTTTAATTGTCATGATACGTAGGTATTAGACGTATTATACGTAGGTATAGAGGTAGCTCTATAGTAGAGGTTCCCAGACTTTTCTTCACATAGACCACTTTCAAAATTTAGCTTGTTCCGGTGAACCCCTTGCAGCTAAATTTCTACAATATTCCCAAGTTTTTACAAGTAACAGTCGCTGAGCTTCTTAAAATAATATCTGCCTACATTGATGTATAAAATCAGGTCAACATTTTAGTTCTTCACTATAAAAATCAGATGAATTTTCGTGGACCCCCACTTACGAATTGTGAACCCCCCATTTTTTTGTCACGCCAGTGTAGTCCCCGTCGAGTCTTCTGTGGACCCCTAGGGTCCACCTGGACCACTCTGGGGATTAAGACTCTATATCAACACTATACGTTTCCTATTCGATTCTGAGCAGTTAGTTCTCTGGTACATAATTAACATGTTCACGACCAACAACGAAATATCTCGTAGTTTGTGAACTTGCCCAGGGACCCACTAAGTGTTATGTCGTTCTTTTTATTGTCATATTTGTACTGCTACTACCAAAGTCGTAATATTTCAGTGTTAATATAAATCGGCGGTTTCAGGAAAGAGAAAAAAATCAGGTTTGACTCATGTAAATTTCCGTGTTACAGTTTCAAGTATAGGTTTGAGACAATTCGTACCATGGAAACCATTTTTCGAAAAACAACTTTTTTTTAACTTCTTGATTACTACTGTTTGCTATAATTAGCATTTTAGTAATATAATATAATTAAAACAAAATAGCTTCCCAGGTTAGTCTCGTGAAAAGTTCCGTGGCCGTAACGCGTTAAGATTCAAGGTTAATCGGTGATGAAATTTCGATTTTTTCTAATGGGTTTATAAATAACGAAGTTCTAAGGTAACAAAAATGAAAAAAACAAATAAAAATTGTAAACCTCTTCCTTTTTAATACTGTTAAAAAACTTCATATAACGTACAAATTAGGTCAATTAATTTGAAATATTACTATTAATGCCTAATAACTGACTTATGACCGATCATCATCCCTTCAAAATGCTTGCTCACTAAACAACCAGGTATCTTATTAGTTTTAAATGAACGTTGCAAATGATATCTGCCTAATAACATAAGTTTGTCTGATACGTGCAATAGAATAGGGAGAAAATAAAAGTGATTTAAGAACCTCTCTATAACATTAAGACCATAACTTATTTTAAAAAAAACCAAAAAAGTACACAGTTATTGCATTGTTTTAAGTTGTTAGTTCTGCCAGCATTCCTTATGAGTGCCCCGAGTTTTTTTTTTTAATTGTTATTTAATATAACTAATAAATCATTATAACCTCATTTACCGATTATAAATTATAATTGTATCTCTTTAGCTCCGCTCGAAAAATCCTCTAATTACCAATAAAAAATTCGTCAAAATCCGTTCAGCCGTTTAGTTAATTAGCCAGCACATAAACATACACTTCAATTTTGGTCATATGCATAAATTAAAATGGAAAAATAATTTTAAAAATGTGTAAAAGTCGACAAAGTTGTGAAAAATAACGGTAAATTATTCCTTCGTGTGAGGCTACACACAGTCATAAATCTTCATGTTCCGCCATCTTGGAAATGCATTTTACACGTATGTAGGTAATTTCGTCGCGTTCCAGGCAACATTTATCATCATTCTTGTGTTGGCAACATCAAGAAAAATATATTATTTATGGGTACGATGTATGTTTAGATTAATCTGTCTATTTTTGTATTTACAGACCGAAATATTTTTAACGAAAGTATTCTTAGGTTATATAGTATTACGAAAAAGTATATCTCTATTTTTTGTCGTTTTTATTTTTACTACTGGTCCTCTGGTGGTCGAAATTTTCGTTTTAGAATAAGTTTTCGATCGAATTTTAAAATTAAGCAAAAACTATAGTAAGTGTAACACATTTCCTAAGTACAATAGTTACTGGTATTCAGATTGTAACACTTATAAATCAGTTTATTTTTTAAACAAATGAATCGAACAAGTGATTATATCATAAGTAACTATTTTTTACATTTGAGCCCTGTTTGACATCTAATTTAGTCTCTTCCGTTAAAAAAAATCATCATCAGCCTGTAAGAGTCACTACAGGGCCGTGGGGCGTCTTTCTGATGGAAGGTTTGGGCATAATCACTAATCCACCCCGATACGTATTGGCGATTTTAAACTCTGAGAAATACACAGTTCTATTGTACAATTACGTGGATACAGTAGTACTACAATAATATTTCTCAGGTTCAGGTCTCCTTACGATGTTTTCCTTCACCTTCAGCCGACAGTGTTACCAAATTAAATCAGTAAACGTAAGCAAATTCAGATAAAATCGTTGGTACATGACGGGGTTCAAACCTGCGAACAACGGAATGATATTCCATCGGCGAAACAACTAGACAACCACTACTTTAGAAAAAAGGTTATTTGCAAAATTGCCCTGGGTATATTTTGACATAAAATAAATGTAATGTTTAAAGTTTCATTACAAAAAAAAGGAACAACAATAATTTTATAGTTCATAAAAGGATACAGAAAGATTATAAAGAATTAATAAAAATAAACGCGTCTAAACAATAAAGCGTTTTAAAGTTCTATTCCTTTAATATCCACTTGAGTGCTCGTTCCGTTTTAATAACACCTTAAAAGGCATCTTCTACGGGCGCGCACTCAAGATAATCCCGATGGATTAAACCCACATCTTCTTCTTCACGCTCCCCTCTCGTTCACAAATACATTTCACTATTATGTACGTGTATAGACTATTCATAGATACCCGTAAACAGCTTTCAAATGACATCTATCAAATCTACGTACAATGAAGTCCGTTAAATTCAGACCTTTTTGTTCGAATCTCTAAAAACAGAGCGAATTAAGTATATGGATATTATATAGAATTTGATTTTATTTGAAAACGTACCTAATAACGTTAATATGTGACTTATAATTACAAGAGATTAAATCGAGCGAAAACTTCTTTTGAGTTAACCTCAAAATGTTTGTACATGTTGTTTGTACTTTGCTCATCATTATCATTATCATTATATAGTATAAAACAAAGTGCCCTACCGCGTCTGTCTATCTGTCTGTTCGCGATAAACTCAAAAACTACTGAACGGATTTTCATGCGGTTTTCACCAGTGGATGAAGTGATTCATGAGGAACGTTTTAGTATATAATTTGTGAAGCATTTTTAATAATCAGGGCGGAACAACGTCTGCCGGGCCCGCTAGTTATTAATAAAATACATAGTTTCAGAGGAAGATTATCGTTAGCGACTAGAAATATAATTTATTGAACTGATTTGAAATAAGGAGTTGAAATATATACATATAGGTATTATATTAATGACAAAAATATAATTATTTCACTAAATGAAAATTCTTAAAATGTTTCTAACGCAGGATAATTAAATAAAACTGATATAAGAAACTTCATTTATATTGTAATAATGCAAACACAACTACCTCGCTTCACGGCAACGACAAGTCAAACCCTACTATTCTCTCCTTTTCAAACCTATTTAACACCTCACCTTCTCTCGCTGTAAACCCTCAACTGCGTCATGTCGAGATACATACCATTAGTCAAAGGAAATACGTTCATTGCAAGTGATATGTTTGTAATAACAATTTCAACAATTATAATTATAAGCAATATATTAAAACACATATGAACAATTACCTAAATTACAAAAAATTTTAACGTATTGCGATGAAATGAACGTTTTCTGTTAGTTTCTTTTTTTTTTAAACTTAATAACCCTATTGGCGTGATTGACCTTCACTGTTTTTCCGGACTAAAGTGAGTTTCCTTAACTACAGCTACACCTAACTCTTTAGTCACTGTTGCTTGTGTCCCATCGTTTTTCGTGATTCTATAGATGGACTATTTTAATTTTTTTTACACCGTTTTAAAGACACGCTATATTAAAAACAGTTTATTTGAATTATTTAATCTTGTCTGTATATGTGTGAAATTTTGCAATCGATTTTTTAACAACTTGATAATATTGAGATAGAGATATATGATAGCTTGTAGCCAAATCGATTACAACATCTGTATCGATAGACAGGTAATCTTTTCATAGTTGCACAGGTAAAATGGTAATATTATACTTGATGGTAAACAGAATAAAATACAAGAATCACGACAACCACTGATAGATGAAACACATTCATTCGCACACAGATTCTCTATGACGTCATCATAGATTGCGGTGCAATACAGTTGGGAACAGATCTGTACCATCCCATTAGGTTACTAGATAAGGATGGCGGATATTTCATCTAAGTCAGCAAATAAAAAGTGTTGTATTCTTCTTTCGTGTTGATCGTTGTGGTTAAATATTTATATGACACGAGTAGACCAATGAGAGGTCACCGTCACGGCCACATCCAGTGCCTCAACAGTGCAAGTGGAAAAACTTAAAGAGCACAATATTAGGTGCGCCATCGTCTGAGTAACGCTATAACCATACTAGTGTCCTTCCTTAGGAGCGTAACCTCGTTTCCTTAGATTACTTTTACACAACCACCTGAGTAACCACCTAAGGGTCATGGTATTCTCAGGGTTTAACCGGCGTTACATCAATCTGATGTCCGCAGGTTCGAACCCCTGCATGTACCAACGAATTTTTGGGAATTCGCGTACATTTACTAATTTAAATTGGTAACACTATCGGCTGACGGTATGTGGGTAAATATAGAACTGTAAATTTCTCGTAGTCGCCAATATGTCATGGACTGACGTGGATACTATGCCGATACCTTCCATCAGGAAGAGGCCTATGGCCCTGCAGTGGGTCTCTTGTAGGCTGATGATAACTTGAGTATGAAACAGATTTAAAATCGTCCAAACAAGCCATGGTAGTATATCATAATCCTTGTGGGAGGGCTTCTTCTAAATCCACCTGTCTGGCTACCACCCTCAACTTGAAAATCTATAAATAGATAAAGCTATAGGTGTGTTCCAGCAGCTGCATTTGACAGTGCCTCTAGATTAAGCGTGTTTACCATCTTCAAGCGATAATGGCTTAGTGAAGCGATAATGTCTTAGTTGATAGCGTGTTCAGACACAGCGTCGATGGATGTAGGTTCGAATCCTTGAAAATACATCGTAGCTTTTGGTTATGGAAAACATGGTGGTAGGGTCTTTTTTTCTAAGTCTACCTGGCTTACTACCATTCTCAAATTGAAAATCTGTCGGCAAGCGCCTATAGGTGTTTTTTCGAGAACCATTTGAGAGCCAGTCACTTTAGATTTATCATGTTTACCATTTTGGGCCACATTATTTAACATCAGTTCAGATTGTGGTCAAACACTAAAACCCAGAAATTATACAAAAAATGTGTTCTGCTTCTTAGTCCGCTTGAAAATAAAATAGAATAATTGTTACATGTGTTTTGACCTTACTGAATTAGGGTCACTCACTGAAGTACTGAATTCGTATCTGTGCTTCATAATACATTCTTTCCGGTAATTATGCTTTTAAAATTATTAATATCTGGGGTACCTTGTACCGGAGAGCTTTTGTTGAGCGAACTCTGCGGTTGGAGGGTAGATAGCGGGCTCGTACTACCCGGCAGGGTGGTAGGAAATTATTTGGAGTAATGGGCGCTTTTTAGCAGTGTAATCTTGTTTCAGAAGCTTATATATCAACAACTGGTAACCATAAACTGTTGTTTGTTATATACTTAAAAGCAATTAATGGCGAATTAAAAACTATTTAATAAATAAATTCTTAGCTAGAGTTGTGGTGGAATTAAAATCAAATAATATAAAATGGCCGCGAGAAACATTTCCAATTGACTAATAAACATGAACAACATAAAATATTAATCTATACTAATATATAAAGCTAAAGAGTTTGTTTGTTTGTTTGGTTGAACGCGTTAATCTCAGGAACTACTGGTCCGATTTGATAAAATCTTTCGGTTTTAGATAGTTCATTTACCGAGGAAGGCTTTATATCGTCGCGCTAAGACCAATAGGAGTGAAGTGTCAATGAAGAATGTTTCAAAATCGGGCATTTTTTTCGTTTTGATTACTATCGCTACGTGTTAGCGTTAGTATTATATACGTTGCCTTGGTAACGTGGTAGGTTTCTATCGCAAACGTTTACAAAGATTATTTTGTGCTCCTCCTATAATATCCTATATATAATAAGATATAAGTGTATTCTACGTTGGTTTTGTTTCCATTATTTTATTTGTAATCTATTACGTATTATAAAAATAAAGTGTGTGTATGTAAAAATAAATAATAACTTTTTTGTGAATGAATATATCTACAAATAACAAAAAAAATGTTTATATATTCGGTCGATATTTTTAAATCATTATATTTTTTCTGTTTGTTTGTTTGTTCCGCGGGTAATCTCCAAAACGGGAATTTTACTGGCAGATAGACGAAATTATAGCGGTTGATATATTCTATTTTATTTGTCCGCGGCTTCGTCCGCATTGTTATTTCCAAAATGGTTGGACCGACTTTCACGGGATATTCACTGGTAGATTGCAGACCTCATAAAAGTAATTTAGGATTTTTATTCGCCTTCGGCTGCAGTGGAATATCCGAAATGCTTGAACTGATTTTCACGAGACGTGCGTTTTACTGGACTCCAAGAATAAATTTATGTAATTTGAATTATATTATCATTTTGGTCAATTTAGCGGCCATTTTGTTTTATTTACCACGTTTGCATCTACATAACTCAGTGATTATAGCATCGTATAAGAATAACACATATACTATACGCTATAGCCACTATTATCTATACTGTTCTAATATTGTTGATCATGAATTATGCGGAAAATAGAAATAAAAGTAAAGAAACATAGTTCCAAATCTACTTGACAACACTCATTACTATCTACAAAACAAAAAGGAAATAAAGAAAATGGGTTGAGAAATAGAAGCAGATATTTTTAATTGTCTTGGCCTATATATATAGAAGAAGATGCACATAAAAGGTATATAAGAATTAAATAATAATAAACTGAAATAAAAATAGTCTAAATAAAACATATATCACGAAACAAGGAGCAACGAATTCAAGGGCTCTTCTAACTAGTTTTGTAATTGACATACTGTTTTGTAATACGTTTAGTCGATATTTGAAATTAAAACACACCAGGAAACCAGAAACAGGGAGGTACCAAAAGTTAATAAAAACTCTTCATGTGAATATAGGCGCGAAATACAGACGAATATTGTTGAATATTGTTGTTGTACAGAATACATCAAAATTTAATGCTGATGAACAGTATTTTCATCCATATGTTTATATCAGGGATGGACGGTATACATCGGTCTGCAAATAACGTTCAACGTTGAATTCTGCATGAAACGATGCAATAAAGTGTGCTTATTAAATTTAATCCGACACTGAAACACGGATTATTATAACACGAAACCTTTATCCCTACAGGCCGTTCGTAAATTAAGTCTTAAATTTCCATTGTTCCGTTCATGGAATGAGCTTGAATTGATATTTGCATCATAATTTCAAATTTTGAATGTATTGGACTCATTAACCTGCGTATCTTCTTATCATATGATACCCTGGTATTTCAAATATTAACAGGTTACCTTCCCCCCCATTATCAAAATTAAATGAAAAGTCTGTTTGTAATAATTTCACAAAACAACAGCTTTTTATTAAATGGATATGAAAATATTATAATACATATTTTGAGCAAAGGTTATTTATTTAATATAGGCACAGTACAATTAACTTAGAGTAGGCGCGTGTGTCGTATCTACAAATGTTTTAAAAAGAGCATTTGTTTAATTATATAATTCTAAATATTATTGTGATAAGAAATATAATTCTTAAATTACAATTTAAAATGCGCGCGCAGACTCGGTGACATCAGATAGCCCTAACTAATATTATAAATACGGATATATCTGTTTGTTTGTTTGTAACGCCTTAACTATTTAACCAATCATCATAAAGTCTTGCATACACTTTTTTTCCGAACTAACTATGCTATTAACCTAGTAAGGTCTTAACAGCTTCACCGGACTACTAAGGAGAGCGCTTAAGGCACTCAGCCGATTTTATTCGACAACTAGCTCAAGGGTGCACGGCATACCTCGGCTTGGGCTGTTGCCTGATACATGCAATTCGCGACCTATCTGAGTTAACATAAGCTACGCTAACTATTCATACATATATGAATTGTTGGAACATATATGTGTACCAAGCATACATACCTCAACAACTCTTATATATATTTCGTATCGGATAATTTTCTAAACTCTTTCAGTTTGATAAGGGAAAAAAATAAAACCCTTCCACATTCATGTATGTGTAAGCGTGTGTGCGTGTACGTGTGTGAGGTGACATGTGTAATGTTGTCGCAGTGATGTAAGATTTTGTGTCTCTGTATCGCGCGAGCAGCGCACTCAAAGGCTCCTCGACGAGGGAACGGACCTAGGCTTGAGCCGCTGTCTTGCATACACGTTCAGGGGTAGAAATAGGGACTTAGGGTATATTTCGTAAAGAAAAATGCCGTAAATTAACACCAGCCAAGACGCGGAGAAAAGCTAGTTTAACAATAATTCATCGAACCGAATGATAACAACCCCTGTAAAACATTATAACAACTTTTTATAGGACAGTAAATTAACTATCAGGCCATTAATTACAGCTATAAAACCTTAGGGATCGTTCCAGAAAAATATATTATAGTACCGACCGGACCGACAACTTAGAAGTGCGAATTTATGTCGAAACACGTTCACCGCAGTTTGGATAGTTAAACGTACAAGTGTTACACATGGCGACACACAGTCACATAGTCTGTACAACCAACAATTAGGGCTCGCTCCCAATAATTACGGGTTCATTTGAATTATTATCACTACATATTATAAAACAAAGTCGTCTGCCAAGTCTGTCTGTTTGTTCGCGATAAGCTCAAAAATAAGTGGACGGATTTTCATGCGGTTTTCACTAATATATAAAGTAATTCATGTTTTTTTAAATATCAGGTCAAAACAACATCCGCCGGGCCCGCTAGTCTATACTTCTATATCTATACTAATATTATAAAGAGGTAAAGTTTGTGAGTTTGTTACGTTGTGACGTTGTAGGGGGTGATTTCAGGAACTACTAAACCGATATTGAAAATTCTTTTACCAATTTGTGAGTGTCATAGGCTATATATTATCACGCTAAGGCCAATAGGAACGGAGCAACAATGAAAAATGTTTTAAAATCGGGGCTTTTTTCCTTTTGATAGCTTCCGCTGCGTCTTAACCCTAAATAACTCTGCCACGCGTACGAAGTCGCGGGCAGAAGCTATTAACTAATTATCTATACTAATATTATAAAGAGGTAAAGTTTGTGAGGTTGTAAGGGGTAATATCTGAGGAGTCGGAGAAAAAATGGTCGAACGAAAACATTTATTACGAACGCTGCCTTAACTATGAGAGATATATGATTGAGTTCAAGGGAAAAGTTGTAGCTTGATAATGCCTATTACCGCCCAACGAAGTGGGCACGGGTCGGCTAGTCCTTTATATACTACTAGTGGGCCCGGCGGACATTGTCCCGCCCTGATCATAGAAAAACCTTAACTAATTATATACCTAAAACTTCCTTATGAATCACTTCATCTACCGGCGAAAACTGCAAGAAAATCCGTTCAGTAGTTTTTGAGTTTGAATTTATCACGAAGAGACAGACAAACGTGACAGACGACTTCGTTTTAATATGTAGTGATTAAGAGCCGCCCGCCTCTACTTCTAAAATAACGTATAAAATAATAATACTTCTAAATATACTTCTAAAGAAATGATGTTACTCACGCCCGCAGGAAGCATACCTCTCATTCCCCTGCACGTGCTGCTAAAGAATAACAAATTTGTGACCGTGGTACTGTTCCGCATAAATTGAACCTCACAGCGACAAATAGAGTAATCGATCAATCATCAATCAATTCAGCCATACGATTAAATAACAATAGGGCCTAGCGCCTCCCATTAGCTAGTTATGTTAGTTAGTATAATGGATAGCATATAAACACTCTCCATGAAATTGCATGTTGTATTCGAATGAAATGAAACTTCATATTGCAAATTATCGAACTCAGATATATTATGTTTATTTTGGTTTAGTTTATTACAGGGAAAATGTTAGAATTACGGGTTAGGTAAAAAATATAAAAATTGTTAAGAATTAATAGGGAATGTGTTTTCACTGGTACTTGTATTGTATATTTAGTTAAATGCAACTTTATAGACACTTTACCTCATACAAACACACAAATTTACCTCTTAATAATTATTGTATCTATAATGTTTATTTGATTATAAATGGCTATGTGGTACAGTGACCACAGAACATCAAATAAACTGGAGGCATGTTGATAAATACAAAGATCAATTAAGAATAAATCCAAAATTGTGTTATATTTTTATTATACACTGTAAAGTCTTTATAACGAATGTCAAGGGACCGAGCATTTTTTTTCATTATTAAGAGTTTTCGTTATATGGAAGGAAGAGAACTAATAAATTTTTTTGTGGTAAACCAACCAAACTGAACTAATTTCTACGTTAAATAAAGTTTTTCTTTATAACGGACGACGTTATAAGAGTTTACACTGTGTGGGATATATTATATACCTTTGGAACGAATTGTTAGATTCTTAAAATGTTTATATCGATAGGAAGCTACAGTAGTCCTTTATGTTTATGAAGCCAATAACTAAAAATAATAAATTAAAAGAAAAACACTTCTATCGGCTGAATACAACATCGTCATTTATTAATCCTTTAAGTGTTATTTGTTGGACGCAAATAGCAGTCGTGTGTATCGAACGCTCCAATTAATGACGTCACGCACGCGCCGGCCGCAATAAATATTGATAACGTAGTTCCGTTTGACCAACGTGCTTGTCCAATGTTCTTCGTAACGGCGGATTGCATTTATTTATACGTGGACACATTATTTGTGATTTATTCTTATTATTTTTTACATCTTCATTACATAGTATAAAACAAAGTCCCCCACCGCGTCTGTCTGTCTGTCTGTTCGCGATAAACTCAAAATCTACTGAACGGATTTTCATGCGGTTTTCACCAGTGGATACAGAGATTCATGGGCAAGGTTTTAGTATACAATTTGTCAATATTTTATTTATAGTCAGGGCGGGACACACAGACAAGTAAAATTCTAACTTTTTCAAGTGAAAACTTCTTTAGGGGCGTTATACCTATACACTTATTGTGTTACCATGTTATCTTCCATATTTTTTCACCCAACACCTCAGATAAGCTACTTAGAATGTTTTTAGTTCTTATTTAATAAATAGTTATGTTGTATAGAATACCAATTTTTATGATAATAGGACAGTATATAAGTTCATATGCATCAGCGCTATCTATATCTACACAAATTTGTATACAAAATATACATCAACTTTAAATCTGCTCAGATAACCACGAACAAAGGCGATATTTCACTGTAGTGTTCAAATTTAAAAGTAAAAAAATCACCGATTCGCTGGCGGAGTCCGTGTCACATTCTAAACATAACGAATGTATGTACGATGCCCATATTTTGCATTGTTAGCGTTCTTTTGTGTAATACGTTGATACGTTTAAAATATTGTTTTAGTTACTTACTGATTTAGTCAGTAATCAACGATGTCATTTTAAAAATAAGTATGATGTTTTAATATTCTATATAGATGCGTTTCATTAAAATTTCAATTGATTTTAAGTTACAATTTTGCCTAAGGTAGATTACGCGCGAGAATTATCCTCTCACGCAATAACCATCGAACGGATTTTGATGAAATTTTATAGGTAAACATTAAAAATAAAAGTATCAATAATGCATATATTATATCATTACATAGTATAAAACAAAGTCCCCTACCGCGTCTATCTGTCTGTCTGTTCGCGACAAACTCAAAAACTACTGAACGGATCTTTATGCGGGTTTCACCAGTGGATAAAGTGATTCATGAGGAACATTTTGGTATATTTTTTTATAATCGGGGCGGGACAACGTCTGCCGGGCCCGCTAGTAGACTATAATTTTCAAAGATATCGCTTAAACTTAGCAAAAAATGAGTAGCATAAATTTGAAAAACCATTACCGTTTTTATTATAAAAGAGTTAAACACGCGTTGGATACCTGTTTAAAAGAGTTAAACAACAAAATAATGTCTTGTTTAAAGAGAAAATCGTTTAAATTTAAACATTTGTCTACGTTGAAAGTTCTTATTTTATTATTGTAATTTATTGTATTTCTATTTGCCGGCAAAAGTTGTTTCGTTCTAAATTATGGATTTCGTGAGTGTAATTAATTTGGAGGATGTAGATAAATTAAACAATTTTAGAGAATCACAAGTAAATCACAACTTTTACTATATGGCATTTGACAATGTGTTTAACCTAAGATTATACTGTTGTTCCAATTCACGCAGATTGACGTAATACCTATATTAAAGTTATATATTACTTATATAAATATTTTCGTATTGAACAAAAATTCACAATAACTAATAGCTAATTATGTCGATACTAATATTAATATACTAATACGAATCTATACTAATATTAATATTATAAAGCGACGCATGCGGCCCGCCGGGTCTTTGTAGTTGGCTCACCCGATTATACTTTATTTTCAATTATTTTTAATTTCGTTCCCATCAGAAAAACTATGAGCACACTGAGCAAATTAAATAGATCTCAGATAACCCCATCGCAATGCGTTCCTTATGACATAAGGGTTATACCAAGCTTGTTTTATTGTGCAAAAAATTTTCACTACATTAATACGTTGTTAATTTGAAATTACGTTTTCCTAAATATTTGTAGCTTGCGGTCCGCGACATCATCAATGAAACGTGTTACTGGCCCGTTTAAAAAAAAGGTTGACTACTACTGCTATAGGCTATAGGTATATCATCACGCTAATACCAATAGGAGCGGAGCACCAATAAAAATGTTTCAAAATCGGGGTATTCTTTTCTTTTGAGTGCTTCCGCTGTATGTTAGCGTTAGCGCAAAGTAACCATTCCACGAGGACGAAGCTGCGGGCAGAAGCTAGTTTAAAATAAATTAATTTTCGTAATGAAGTATTGATTAAAATATTATTAATAAATTCAAATTGTAAAATAGCTATATGTAATGAAACGTTTTAGAATGATGAGATTGCATTTTAGACATTGTTTACTAAAGTTCGTGTTAAATGCGTGTTCATTTTTGTTTTTGTGATAAAACCTTTACCGTGTTATTGCAAAAAAGTTAAATACGTATTAAATACTTCGTTTAAAAAAGTCTCCTAATAAACGCACCGCGCTCGCCCGAGATAAATTCGCGTTATCCTTTTTCACAAGTCTAACCTAACGTAATCAAAGCGAGACAAAAAAGCAAGATGGCGAACATACAGCGAGCGCGGTGCATTTAATATGAGACCTTTTTAAAGCCAGGGTTCAATACGTATTTAACTTTTTTGTAATAACACCGTTAGAGTTACATAAAGACAATACTATATGACGTAATTCCAAAGATTATTAATGTTGCCAAACAAACAATGTCTTTAGTTATGTGACACAAAGCTGTTTTACAATAAAAGAATATTTGTTTATTTCAGTTGAACTGAGAGCAATACGCCTGCTGCGACGTGCAAAGCTGTCCTAAAAATACGGTAGACTTCAAACTTTCGCAATAATGTCATCCAGATATTGCATGAGATTGTCCTTGTTTGTATTCATAAGTTTCGTTTGTTTGCATACTACAGCACACAGTTTAAAGAAGATATGAGGGTCTATTTATAAAATACTAGCTGTCGCCCGCGTGTTTGTTCACGTGGAAATGCTTTTGATGTTTCTGAGAACTACATGTCTTATCTGGATTCATTGTGGTGTTTCTTATATTATATTTTTATTACTACTTAACCTATACTGAAAACTGTACAGCGATATAATCATAACCTTGAACTTTCTTCGGATTTAATAAAAAAAACTTTAGACCACTAAAAAGGATATCAAACCCGGCTATGATTGAGTGCCATAGGTATGTAAATTTCTTCAGTGTGTAGCCAGGATGGATCTGTTGAACTAATATTTTTTTTAAATTGTTATGTAAACACATAAATGAGCGCAGAAATATCAAGCTGATTGTCTGTTGTTTGATTACTTTCGGTTATTTTTTTAAGTGAAAGATTCCTTAGCCGTGTTGAGTGACTTATCATGGGGGAAAAACTTATACGCGTCACCGATTACGTCGACATGCTCGGGATGTATTACGCTTACGGAAGACTAACGACGCGTAGTATAGCGGCCTGTGTACATATAATATATATATATATATATATTGTATTGAGCTTGTACAACCCATCATAGGTATGTTAGATTAATTTATAAACTGTATATAATATTGCATATAACTATTACTCAGAGTACCAATAGATGTGAAAACTAGGCCAATGTTACTAATTTAATACGATTGACAAAGTATGAAATTTAAATAATGCAGGCTGTAATAGATTTAAAAATTAAAAATGAACACACTGCCAACATCGATCTATCTTGTTTGTATATACAGGCTGAATGTTTAGACAGTAGCAATAGTTATGGAGAATACTCTGCTTAATAGGTGCTTCATATTTAACCTAATTATCTACGAAAATACAAAATTTATACACATTCCTCTATGCGTCTATGTTAAAGCACAGTGACAATGACCGTCGGGTGATTTCACATGCACTTGAAAGTGAACGTGGGTACATGAGGTACAAAACAAAAGGGTTTATTGTTCGTTTTAATACCGAAAGTTATTAACTCCAGATCGCCCATTGTAGCTTTTGGCATCGGTCATCGCATTTAAGTTTATTACGATTGTGTTTATACTTTTGAAAGTCTTAGAACAAACTTTAATTTAGGTTTTCTTGGTTGTTTATTAGTATTTGTTTTGATATTTATATATTATTATTTTATATGTTAAATGGGACCATGAAGTGTCATATCCTAGTGTACTGCGAGTGTTTAATCTTTCACCTGCTATAATTCTGTTTACGTGTATGTGACCTTCTAAACGACTGGACTGATTTTGATTACATTTTGAGTTTGTGTTTGAGTGGGTCTCTGGATGTTATAGATTCACAATTGTTACCGATTGGTGGCACTGCGATCGCGTGGATTTTTGGATTTTCAGGGCAGGACAACATCTGTCGGGCCCACTATATCTGTTAATATTAGGTCTTTACCTATGAAATTGCCGTTTTGTATGAAAAAATTTAAACGAATTTTTTTCATGTATTTTTTATTTGTATTAATCGAAGTAATCACCCATGCAATCAATGCATCTTTGCCAACGCAGTGGCAGTTTATTGATGCCCTTCTTAAAGAAATCAGCTGGATGGGAGGCAACAAATTCTTCAAAGGCATTTTGTACTGCCTCTCGGGTATTGAATTTTTTTCCCGCCAAGGAGTTATCCAAATTCTGGAAAAAGTAGTAGTCTGTAGGCGCAAGGTCTGGTGAGTAGGGCGGATGACGGAGAACTTCCAACCCTAGTTCTTGCAACTTGGAGACCGTCTGCTGTGCAGTATGAGGTCGCGCGTTGTCGTGCAGGAGCAGCGGAGACGAGCGATTGACCAATGCTGGTTGGAGATGTGCCAGCTTCTCCATCATTGTGTTCAGTTCTTCACAGTACACATCTGCAGTAATGCTCACATCGTTTGGTAAGAAGCTGTGATGAATCACACCGGCCCTAGACCACCAAACAGTGACCATCACTTTTCTATTGTTTTGGCATTGTTTAGGTGCAGAACCAGGATCCAACCAACTTGCTGAGCGCTTGCGGTTATCAAACAGAATCCATTTTTCATCGCAGGTAACAATGCGGTTCATAATTCCTTCATTTGTGTGTCTGTGGCGCCTCGACGCGTACTTCGGGCTGGCGATCATTGAGTTCGTGGGGCACCCATTTGTCAAGCTTTTTTACCTTGCCAATTTGACGCAAATGGACCAATATTATTTTGACGCTAATGTCGAAAGCTGCTGCTAATTCAGCCGTAGATTGTGTATCATCAGCTTCCACAATCGCCTTTAATTCGTCATTGTCGACCAAAGTCTTCGGACGACCGCGAGGTTCATTTTTCAGGTCGAAATTCCCAGAACGGAAGCGAGCAAACCAATAACAGGTGATGCGTTGGTTTGTAGTGTTAGCTCCGTAAACGTCGTTGATGTTGCGTGCCGCTTGTGCCGCGTTGCTGCCATGACGGTACTCATATTCCATAATTACTCGAAGTTTTAACGTATCCATGATGACAAAAAAGATTGAAATGCGATGAAAATGTAACACTAATTAATAAACAAATGACTACTTTTGGAAAAAGAATTCCATGTTTTTAAAATAAAATTAATTTGAAATTAGAATTCTTAGCCAAACAAAAATTATTTTGATTTGAAATGGCCAGTACTGCAGAACGGCAATTTCATAGGTAAAGACCTATTATTATCGATTATGAACCAATATAAATTACAAAACACATATAACTAGATAACACATTGCTATAAAACTTACGTAATGAAATGTTTTCTTTTAGGATTACAAAGATACTAGCTGTGCCCGCGACTTCGTCGGCGTGGAACCTTATGTATAAAACAATGACTAATAAAGTCATTTGAATGTATTAAATATACTTACAATTACTATTCTCTCGTCCTTCACTGGAGCCGTCATTAAAAATAACTTTTGATAGACAACCGATTTTAATGAAACAAAGACTAAAAGTTACTCGAAGATGTGCTTTATGATTTTTCTTGTAGGGATTTTATCATGAACGCAGTATTTTAGTAGTAATACATGTCCATACAAACAAACAGACAGACAATTCTAAAAATGATTGAACTGTAATATTTTATTATTGACTAGCGGGCCCGGCAGACGTTGTCCCGCCCTGATTATAAAAACATCCTTCACAAATTATATACCAAAACGTTCCTCATGAATCACTTTATCCACTGGTGAAAACCGCTTGAAAATCTGTTCGGTAGTTTTTGAGTTTATCGCGAACAGACAGACAGACAGACGCGGTAGGGGACTTTGTTTTATACTATGTAATGATTCCTTGACACCTGCAGCAATTTTTTTCAAAAATCTAGTAATTATAGACACGTTACATTACATTCCAATTATTTGTATATATTATTGTATACATTAATTGTACGGAGTACTTTAATTTCCTTAAACCAATAGAACGTTCAGTAATATTCCTTTAAAATAAGTTTTCTTTTGTTCACAGACACTATTGTTTGCATAAAGCTTCTAAAACTGCAATATCGATTCAAGCAGCGATAGGTTGAACACTCCACGAGTCGAGTTCAACTGTTATGGACGACCTATATCGAATTTTTTATGCCTTTATTGTGGAGAAATGTAGTTTCAATACAGAACTCAATTATTGACTTTACAATAGCTAAGGTGTTTTTATTGTTGCATACTTTATTATACAATCACACCCTTGGTATAAACTACAGAATTAGTGTACCTTATTATATTTTTCAATTATGATTAATTACAATGGATAAGATTAAGGAATGAGTATATCAAACGGCGTTTTAAAATAGCACCAATGAGAGAGAAGTTGAGGAGTAATAGGTTACCATGGTATGGGCATGTCATGAGGAGAGATGAAAACCATGTAAATAGAAAAGTTTAGAGTATGATGGTGGACGGCAGACCGAATAAGTTATAGATAGACGGATTGTGTGAAAAATGTTATGTGTATAAAAGGTATGAATACTGAGATGACGTCTGACGGGGAGAGGAAAGGAAAACGTACTGAGCCGAGCCTAATTATGTGGAATAAGGGCAAGAAGATGACGATCATGTTAATGTATTCTTTTATAGGTCTAAAAGTTTGACCACAAACACATTTGTACTGGTAGAGCTACGCTGAAGCTATTACTGGTTTCAGCATGAATGTGTCGTCTCGTCCGGGGTGCTACCACCCGATCCACAGAAACCCCGACGTGAAGTAACAGTGCCTGCACTGTTGCGTTTCGTTCGGTCAGTGAGAGCGCCGGAAGCTCACCTCCCTTTTCCCCGAACACAGGTTGGCAAGGCACTTGCGACTCCACTGGACTGTCTAGTGTCTATGGACGGCGGTGATCACTTAACATCAGAAGACCCAGCTGTTCGTTTGCCTCCTATGATGTAAGAAAAACGTCTGATTCTTTATTTAATCGTATGGTTAAAAAGAGTGTCCACCTTTTATTGTCATCGTTTGGATTGATTACTCTATTTGTCGTTGCGAGGTTCAATTTATGTGGATCAGTGCAGCGACCGAATACTTGTTACTCTTTAGTAGCTTCCGGGGAGCATATGCAGGCGAATGAGAAGTTCATTTCTTGCGGACGCGAGTAACAACACATCCGATGTTAAAGGATGATGTGATTAAAAAAAGTAAGTACGCTAAACCTATTGGAATTGGCTTTAAAGTCCAATTGCTGAAACATACCCATGGATGCGACAAATCTTCAACTTGAGAGTGGTAACAAACCAGGGTGTCTTATAAAAAACCCCTACCACCATACTATACTTTTAGCAAGATGTTTTCCTTCACCGAAAGCTCCGATACTTGTATGTTTAAATCGCGCTTATCCTTTTTTAGTCACAAAGTAAATTAGAAATATTAAATGTTGAATTTTAACAAACTCAACTAATCTTTATATATAAAAGTCAATGTTTGTATGTTTGTCCGCTATGCATGCCGAAACTACTGAACAGATTCTGATAGTAATTTAGGGGGGTATTCTGGAGACGCTCGAGAGTGTTCCTGGCTCAAAAAATCTATATATATAAATGTTTTTTTTTTAAATATATCAATGAAATTGTTTACCTTCAAGAAAGAAAGGGCTCTTTCTTCTTATTGAATATTTTAGATATTGTTTTGACATGTTTGACATATTTCAATAAAACATCGGTTATCACAATTGATCAATTCCATTTGTATCAATGTCATTGTTTAGGAATTTATGTAGTTCTGACGTGGATACGAGGACATAGTGGGATCCAGGGTAATGAAGCTGTTGACCTTATCGCTAAAGAAGCTATCCAGACTGGATATTTTGATCACTATAAAACATATGTTCAGGATTTATTCTCCCCAAATAAGACTGATTTGTTTCCACTATGGAACTCAAAATTGGAATGTATCCAACCCAATTACAAGTAAATCATATGCCTCCATTCAGAACAACATCCTGGTAAGCCATGGCTTTATAAGTTTCGTGACTGTTGCAAGTTTGCTACATCTACTATCTGTAGACTGAGGATTTATCTGTAGATGTGTGCTCTCCAGTTATGACCAGCTGGTGCAGACGCGGGTCAGCTAGTCTATTATATAAAATAAATACAAAGGAAACATTTATTGGAATGTCTGTTCATTAAATATGGTCAGGGTGTCCGTTATTTATGAAGTTGTCTTTTTTTAATTGAGTATCGTTCAATTTTTTTTCTAATGACGGTAAAAATATATTCTACCCTTACCAAAGTAATTCTTAATTCCAGTCCAAGGAATCATAGTAAGTGGAGAATTAATAATATTTGGTAAGTTATTCAATTAATAAACAATATAAAAATCGATTTCTAAAAAGTGAAAGAACCCCATATTAAATGAATGGGAATGGTAACCTCATTTAGGCACGATTAAACGGTATCGATTTTTTTTTCTTAAATGTTATTAAAAGTTATAAACTATCGATTTGAACGAAACCCAAGTTAAAAAGCCAACTCGGTAAATAATGGACGCCAGTTTAAAATAAAGCAAATCAATAGGCTATGAAGGAAGTTTTAAATATGCGGCATCAAAATTTTGGAATAACATACCTCCTCCATCATCATTACGTAGTATAAAACAAAGTCCCCCACTGCGTCTGTCTGTCTGTCTGTTCGCGATAAACTCAAAAACTACTGAACGGATTTTCATGCGGTTGTCACCAGTGGATACAGTGATTCATGAGGAAGGTTTTAGTATATAATTTTTCAAGGTTTTTTTTTATAGTCAGGGCGGGACAGCGTCTGCCGGGGCCGCTAGTTACATATAAAAGGCAAATTTATATTTAAGAAATTAACTAAACAACAAATTTTTGAGCCACAATGAGTAGGACATTTGTAATTATATATTCATTAATAGATTTGACGCATAATTCACAACATCATATAATTTTATATTGCAATGTTTTTTTCTTTTATCTCTTATAACGTTACATTATTTTTGTTTGGGTCTCTTAATTATTTATAATTATAGCGATAGGTAGGTATTTTAAGTTTATGTTTACGACTTGGGCGCGAAATAAATAAGTAATGTTTACTTGTATTTTAGCCGAGAAATTTGAGGCCTGACTGGAAACCAGCGCCGTTTTCAAAGGCTGTAATATGCTGACGCCAGGTCTATTTGTCATAGTTTTTCTTTTTATCAATAAGGTTTTTTGTACACTCATACTATGGCAATAAATATATTTTTCTTTCTTTCTTTATGCGATACTATTGTCTTGTAATAGAACATATGGTGCTACTATTTGTAACGACATACTAAACACGACACGTAGGAGGAACCCAACTTGTTAGAAAATAAATATAAAATTGCCAAGTCGCCTTTCTGACCTTGTTCTCTCAGTGAAAGACTCACGTAACTTAAATTTCACTAGTTTTTTGAAAGGGACAACATTGATTAAATTTATTCTCTCCTAATTCTGTTTCATTCAAGTTTGAATCAAGTATTTATCGAAATGGAACTTCTCGTAGGAAGGTAGAGAGGTATTTTCGTTAGGCGTTAAACGTAAGGTAGGTATTTGTGTATGTGTATGTACAGTAGCACCTCGATAAGTTAAAACCTAAGGAAAAAATTAAATATTTTAAGTTATAAAGTTGTTTTTATTTGTCAAAGGTTTATGTTGGAGAGCGATTGATGAGTTAATATATAGCTTAAAGAAGTGGTAACATAAAATACATACACATGTTATATAAAAATAAAACTTTATTGAAAGTTTAGTCTACTGAAAAAGTCTGTAATTTATTTTAGTTTGAACTGTTTCTAAATCAATTTGATTTTCTATGATAAATAGAGATTTTTCACTGCTTCTATCGCTTTTAGTTTATCAGTGTATGTTAGTGTTCTTAATTTTCGACTTAAACTCATTTTATTTAGGTAACTTTTATCATAAAACACAGTTTCCTGGACAGTAATCAACAACTAATGAACCATGTAAGACTCTGTCCTAGCCTCCGCAAATATAGCTTTTAGCGATTTCAAAGAAACAATAGGTGATTGTATACTTATTGTTTGTGCTAACAATTTAACTTGCAAGCAATAATTTTCAAGAAACTTTTTGTTTCATACACTCCAAAATGCTGATTGGCAGCTAGTTTATCTTATAGAGCTCGTTGGAACATTTCTTTAAGTAGCTGAGGGCTAATACTGAAATTATCAGTTTAAGTTACAGAGGGTGCATGTTTGAAGTATTAGAGGATATGGGCTATGGGAAATTATAGAGGTTTTTACTTTATCGAGGTTTGTGTTATCGCGGTTCTAATGTATAAGTGTTTATCTGGGTCTAGTAGATATATATTAAAATGGGGTTCGGGGCGTTGTGTTGATAATAAAAAAATAAATGCCGAGCGCCATCGGTCAATTGTGAATTAACCATCTCGGCCACTCGAACACGCACAAAAAATTTCATCAAAATCGGTCCAGTCGTTTAGGAGGAGTTCAGTCACATACACACGCACACAAGAAATATATATATTAAAATGAGTAAATGTACAGTTAATTATTTATACTACGTGGCTTCGTATAGTATATAGTTTATGGGCTCAAGAAGTTTCACTTTCTCGGCAAGTACATACCTACTGAAACACGAATTGCTTTATTTATTGTTTAGTTTTATTCTTACAACTTAGTTTAGAGTTGTAGGTAGTTTTTACATTAAAAAATATACGGTAAGGCAAACGTTTGTTTCGCAACTAGACGAAAATTTATAATGGAGATGTTCTTATTTAATTATTCAATTAAAGATTACAAACAAAGATAAATCATTCAAGCTAAGTTAATTAATTACCTAACTCAATGTTACAGAAACCGTAGCATGGTCTTGTAAATTCTGTAAAAGGAAATTACATTCCACACGGACTTCATAAAATCGTATGTCGATAAAACCGCAATTTACAGCGGTCGGGTTAGTTAAAACGATTTTGTAAAAAGGTCACAATGTTGAACAAAAGTCTAACAAAAACCACACCACATAAACCGCACGCTAACATGTTTTGGAGCAGCGCAAGTATTTACTTTAAAGTTGTTCTTTATTCACATATTTTTATGTTAAATACTTTTGCTTTTGTTTGCGATATCGCTCGCGTCTATGTCGGTTATTTCTGGGTGGGTTGTACCACTGACAACGTGTATGCTAAATTTAATGATGATCGGTAGTGAAAGCGTAACAAACGAACTATCCTCCACATCATTACATATTATAAAACAAAGTCCTCTGCCACGTCTGTCTGTTCGCGATAAACTCAAAAACTACTGAACGGATTCATGAGGTTTTCACCAGTAGATACAGTGATTGGTATATAATTTGTCAATGTTTTTTTTATCAGGACGGAACAGCGTCCGCCAGGCCCACTAGTTTATAATATGTATTAGGATAAATAGACAAGGTCTAAACGGTTAGGTACATATTTATCTTATATTTCACGACCGATTATTAAATATATTTTTTTGTTTGACGGCTGTTAACAAGCTTTAGTCTTATAAATAAGAAATGTTTGGAAATAGGTTTTTTCCATATTATCGAGGAATCGAAGCATTTATTTGTGTCTATTCATATATTAACACTTCTTGAGGCAAAGACCTTTTCACCCCATGCAACACTTGTCTCTTTTTATTTTTTTATGTATATACTTGTAAATATGTGTTGTATGTCCCGAATAAATATATCTATCTTCCTTCACTTCCTTCCTTTTTCTTACTTAACTCGAGCTGTCCTTAAAAGTACAATAACTATTGATATACCAAACTGATTTAAATGAAACAAAGAGTAAATATAACTCAAATATATTCTTTATGAATTATTGAAGAGGTTTTGTCGTGCTTGTAGTATTTTAATGGTGATACGTGTCGAAACATACAGATAAACATTTTTAAGATTGATTGAAATGCCTTTTATTTCGTTATTCCCAGACACCTGCAACTTTTTTTTACAAAAATCTAAAAGTTCAGACACGTTAGATTTACATGCTTATTATATGTATAGAAGATGTACAACACTCACTACAGTTTATCATTAACAAAATAAGAAACAAAGGGATAATAATAAATCTATTATATCATGAAGCAAGATGTTATTTGCATTCTTTATTATGGTCGAAATGTAGGGAATTGTTTTTAAATAATTTGATGTTTATTTCGAGTTATTGTCTAGTTTTATTATTGTGACATAATAATGAAAGGATGATAACAATTTCGTTATGGTAATATTAACTGAAATTGATATCAAGTAAATATCTATTAAATAAAAGACTTCGAAGGACAAATATTTTTACAGCACCGTGGTAACAACATAATACGAACGGACAGGTCACGACTCGAGGGAAATTTGACAAAGCGGAGCGAATTATTTTCTATAAAATGTCTCGTTGCTTTATGATCCCCTGGTAATATTGTACAATACGCAAAAGATTATTATTATGAGACTTACTTCCATGTTTTTTTTTTATTTTTAACTAAGCAAGCAAACAAAAAAGAATATTTAAGAAATATTTACACAGGTTTATTGTATTTATTGGTATCGCGATTTATTAACCAAGTGATATAAAATATTGTAAATAATATAAATAAATCAAATTTTAGCTGTTCCTTATTAGTTTACGTTATTTTTCAAAATCTTCTAATTTTATAGCTGTAAATAAAAGCCAAAAACCTTATGGACGGCAAAATATGAACTTAGTGTATAAAGACTGAAAATCTAAAAAAAAAATAAACAACGTGTTATATGAACTATTAAATTGGATTTAGCTGATTTTGAAATGTAACGACACAAATATTTTAGCATTATTTACTATTGAAGTTGTATTTTATCTTTTGTAGCATTTTATTATATCTCTTATAACCTCATTTAAATTTACTTCTTAAGACAACAGTATCTATATACAAAATTACAAAACAAGAAAATATATTAGAAATCTTCTTCATATAAGTTCTTTTTTATATTTCTAGTTATCTTTAATCAACTTTGTAAAGACAAGAAATTAAAAGGGTACTTCAGTATCTTATACTAACTAATATACTAATATTATAAAGAGGTAAAGTTTGTGATGTTGTGACGTTGTAGGGGGTAATCTCAGGAAGTACTAAACCAATTTTGAAAATTCTTATACCAATAGAAAGCCACGTTATTTGTGAATGTTATAGGCTATATATCATCACACTAAGACGAATAGGAGCGGAGCAACAATGAAGAATGTTTTAAAATGTTCGAAATGTTTTTTTTCCTTTTGAGAGCTTCCGCTGCGTTTTAGCCCAAAATAACTATTCCACGCGTACGAAGTCGCGGGCAGAAGCTATTAACTAATTATATTATTATTATAATATTATAAAGAGGTAAAGTTTGTGAGGTTGTAGATAATATCTGGGGAGTCGGAGAAAAAATGGTCGAACGAAAACGTTTCTTACGAACGCTGCCTTAACGATGAGAGATATATGATTGAGTTCTAGAAAAAAGTTGCAGCTTGATAATGCCTATTACCGCCTAACGAAGTGGGCACGGGTCAGCTAGTAAAGCATAAAGAGATTCAAATGAGACACATATCACACGTGCACGCACACATGCTTAGACATGAAAGTGAAAGGGTTTTATTCTTTTCCCTTATCGAATTGAATTAGTTAGGAAAGAAAATATCCGACACAAAATACATATACGAGTTGTTGAGGTATTTATGCTTCGTACATATATATGTTCCAATCATTCAAATAAGTATGATTATGTAGCTTAGCTTATGTTAGCTCATATAGGTCGCGAATTTCATGAGTCAGGCAACGGCCCAAGCCGATGTGTGCCGTGCACCCTTGAGCTAGTTGTCAAATAAAATCGGCCGAGTGCCTTAAGTGCTCGCCTTAGTAGTCCGTAGTTCGAAAAAAAAAGATACAAATAATTCAGCTGTTTTATAAATCATTCGATTTGTTACTACCGTGTGTTAGTTAGTATATTCGCCTCATTAAAAACCCAGAGGAGAAAAAGAAGGGAGGGTTGTTTTTTTCCCAAAGAAAAATACAGAAAAAAGGGAAAAAAGGGAGGGAAAGGAAAAAAACCGATAACGAGCAAATTTATAATCTGACACATCCTTTATCTTATAACTTAACTTACTAAAGTTACTCCTATGTAACTTGAATAAACAAATCTCAAATAACGTCAGTATTTGATTCGAGTTGAAAAGGTATCCCACGTTTCCAATTTACCAAATAGCCAGCTACAAAAGAATTTTTGTTCCATAATACAAAAAAAATGCCTGGAAAAAGAGGCCTTCGGATTTCTTTTTACTATACTATATTCTCCCATAGTATAGATTAAATAAATATGTATTTAAAAGTATGCCGTTACACATATAAAATTACAATGTTTAAAAAGAGAATATTTTCAAATGACTACTGGCGCGTAGAACCGTCTAAATTTGCATGCCGATTATTTTTACACTGTGGGTGAATACTAAGGAAGGTTTTTTGGAAGATCAAAGGTCAAGAACCTTTCGGAATGATGGAAATGTGTACGAAAATCTGTGATTTTTGAACTTAGATCTGTGAATAGCGGTATTTATGAATTCAGTTAGAAAGTAAAAAATATGTTTTTCATAATTTTTGTTTATTAAATAAATGTGTCGTTACATTTCAAAATGAGGTAAATCCAATTTAAATAGTCTATATAAAAACTCGCAAAAATTTGAATTTTATTATTATACCTTCATTGAAATAAAACTTCTTTATGCGCGACTAGGAGGTAACTGCACGACAATGCAACGGAAGTCAGTTACGGCAATATGGCGTCACGTTTCTGTACCATCCGGTTTTTAAATATTATTGATTTTTCAATTACTTTATAAACAAATCAATCAAATTTTTTTGAAACTGATAATAAAAAATATTAAACTGAATAATAATAAAAATCATACAATATAATTAATTATGTATATATGGGCGCGCGACCGTTCTGCCATCTAGTTTTAATGTAAGTAAGTAACAAATTAAATCAAAGCTGCATTATCTGTAGTGCCATCTATCAGCTAATTCGCAACTTAAATAACACAGGAAATATTATTAGCAACTCATTGTTATAAAGTAAATTATCATTTCCATTATCATAAACCAATCATATCATATTTGAAGTATGATAGTAATTAAATTATTGTTTTAAAATGTATAGTGGTCGACGATAATAAATGTATATATGACTAGTATTTATTATTATTATTATTAGTAGTATTTAGTATCCTGCAATTGTACCCACAAATATGGATGTAACGACGAGTCTGAAATAATGATATTATTATTATTATTACATCGTCAATAAATCCCTTTTTAAATTCTCATATGATGTATTTATTTTTAACTTAATCACCATCTCTTATAACGCCAAAGAAGTTTTACTTCAATCGCGTGTGACGGTTACACGCACTCATTTTTTTCTTCCACTAGTATATATTCTATAATTTTAAAGTTACCGAAGCTTAATTTAATACCTACTTAATGGAGGTCGCTTTTCCCCGTTAATAAGCACAAAGCGATGCCGCAGACCGAATGAATAGGATTTCGCGTATAATTTTGTAAAGCCATTCCTGCAACGTAACTAAGATTTCTCGTCGGGTGAACAACGTTTGTCTTAAGTTAAAAGGTATAACGATTAATTGTCACATAATTTATATATCTTACTCAATAGAACTATTAAACTTGGTTGACAAAGTCCAGGTTGCAATAGTGTTATAGGTATGTTTAGCTGATACCCGCGATTTTGTCTGTGTTGTTTATGAACTTAAGGATTTATTTTATGTATAGATGAAAAAATATAAACAACAATCGAGGCAGTCATAAGGATTGCCGACAGAAGTGAAAATACAATACAATAGAATAACTATATTTTGTTCTGAATTTTTGAAGTTATACTTCTTTTGGCGTGTTAGAAAAAAAAATGATGAGAGTAAATTTTTACGATGCGCGCGCACACCGTCACGAAAAACCGACACCCTGAAGTTAGCTATAGTCAACATTTTGTTTCTTTGTATTAAAACTTTCAATGTATTATTGTAAATTGTAATTATTATCAATGTCTGATTTTCACAACTATTCGCACTCTGAATAATAGTTATATACATTTTTATACAGTTTATAAATAATATATGATAGGCTGCACAATCTCAATATAAAATATCAATATCGGATATACACACGCCCCTATATCACAGTACTCATAACAGACAGTATGGAAACTACCTATAAACGCTCGCAGCGGGTTTCGCGGTGCTGTCCATAGAATTCCTTTCAAAACCTCTCGTCGATGCGCATGTTTGTGTGAGTGTGCCGTTTTCGAGCGTTTGTTCGTAGTTTCCGTACTGTCTCTCATATTTATACTGTGCCTATATTACGCGTCGGTAGTGAAGTAGTCCGGTGAAGCTGTTAAGACCATGCTAGGTCAATAGCGTAGTCAGTTCGAAAAAAAAAAGAAAGCCTCGGTAGTGTTACGCAAGCCGCGCAAGCACAATACGGCCGGTATTGCTTACGTAGCATGTCATGACGCGAAATCATAAATTTCTCTCCTGCCAAAAATGACGCCTAACGCACCTAAAAAGTTTCCACTTAAATAAAAATAGAGTGTGATTTTATACGTGGTAGAAGTGAAACTTAGTATTCTGATGAATTTTTTAACAGAATGGCACACTTCAACGATTCTGTCTCTCTCTTTGTATATATTTCAAGTACATTAAGAAAATAGTATACAGTATAGAGTCTATTCTCCACGTCCATAATATCTCTTTAAATCGCTATCAGTATATAACTTGCATCAGTATTAAGCAAGCGGTGAGAGTGGACAGTGGTGCTCGGTGGGGAGAGAGATAATCGGCTAATCTTAGTAAGCCGGCGCAATGTTACAACGCTTATTGTCTGGAGTTATCTTCTTGATTTACTAGGTTGACTAATTATTGTGTTATATATCTCAGTTAGAGCACAATCTCACCTGATTTAAAGTGACAATGTAGCGAAACAAAATAACAGGATAAGTTTAATGTGAGGCTTCAATTAGACACACTGTACGTGTAATTCGCTTTTACTCTCATTAATGATTCGTTCTAGAATCCAGAAACCTTTATTCAAAGTGGTGGTTCTTTATTGAACCTTATATGTATGATTAATTAACTTAGTTTAGCTTGGTTAGATTCGTGAGAAGGTTGGTTGGTTAGATGCTGAGTGCCCTTGAGCTGGTTGTCAAAAATCGGTTGAGTGCCTTAAACGCTCGCCGTAGTAGTCCGGTGAAGCTGTAAAGGACCATAAACCCTCAACGTAGTCAGTTCGAAAAAAAAATCTTATTGAACCTCATTAATCAGTAACACTTTCCGCAGTAATATTGCAGACTTTGACTAACACACTGTTTTTTTAGGCTAATGTATTTGTTTTTTTTTTTGCTGGCACGTTATGTTGTCTTATTTTTACGCGCTTGTCTGTCTTACTCGGTTATAACGTAATTCTTTCTTTTTCTATAACTGGTTAAATATCTATTTTTGAAATCTAAAGTGAGTCACATCTTTCACTGAGGGAGAACATCGTGACAAAACCATACAATGGTGATAGCGCAGTTCCTATTACTACAATATTCAAGTCTCAAATATGTCACCAAGTACCTAAAAGCTTAAACTTCTAGGTTATTATTACAGGCTATATCTTCAATCAACATTAGCTAAAATTGTGCTGAAAAATTTTGTGAAACATAGAAAATTACGGTACTTTTCTAAAAACAAAAATTTAAACATGTGAAACGCACCTCAAAACAATTTAAAACAATTTTATATAATATCTAGAGGCACGAATACAATATAGTTAATGAGAATCACATCAGATCACCGACAGCGAGTCGTTAACAAGTGACCAAGATGAATCGGAATGGACCTCACATCCATTCGTTTCGACGAACGATGCATCAAGATCAGCGCTGTAATATAAATGATCCACTATATAGTTTAGCTTATCTATATGATTAAATACTCAGTAGGTATGTTGAATTTAGCAAATCTGATTTTAAAAACATAAATATTTGAATATTTTTGAAAAATCTGAGAATAATATTATAAACAATATAAAGATTTGGAAATGATTTGTCTATACTAATATTATAAAGAGGTAAAGTTTGTGAGTTTATAACGTTGTAGGGGGTAATATCTGGACCTTCTAAACCGATTTTGAAAATTATTGTACCAATAGGAAGCCACGTTATTTGTGAGTGTCATAGACTATATATTAACCCGAAAAATGGATAGAGTTTTTTTTTTGTGGAAGGCGGATTTGCAAAGTCGGAGAAAAAACGGTCGAACGAAAACGTTTCTTGCGAACGCTGCCTTAATGATGAGAGGATATATGATCGAGTTTCAGAGAAAAGTTGTAGAGCTTCGCAATGCCTACAGTCACCCACAGCATATGACTAACTTTTATAATTAAGTCACAAAAAGTAGTTTTTTATAAATTTTTACCGCCCAACGACGTGAGCACGGGTCAGCTAGTGCCTTAATATAACTCTATAGCAGTGATATTATTCATAACACTGTTATTTCACAGGTAGTAAATGGAAAAAGTGCTTATATTTCAATGAAGAGTAATTATGCATAGGTCTCCAACCATGTTATGCTTAATCCGGCCATAATCTGATACGAATATACCATATGAAAGGATAAAAAATATAAATCTTATGTTACCATATCAAATACAATTATGATACAAATTCATTATTACATTGTCAATTATTTTTGGTTTCACAAATAGAAAAATAACAGTGACACATGCAATGTTCTCTACGCAGCGCTGATTTGGGAATCATAAGAAGAAATTACGTTTGTTTTGCAAACGAAATCAAATGAGGAAAATGGCAATGGTTGAAATTTATAAAAAAATTGCGGTAAAAAAAGAAGAAGGATTTGATTTGTTTATCCGGAAAAATTTGAACCAAACAAAGAAAATATTTTTTTTTGGTCTTTTTTTATAATAATAGTTAATGATCGAGTACCAGGATATCATGGCCTTGTAAGATGTTAGCTGTTAAAAGTTTAATACAAACACAATAAGGCTGTATATCTGTAGAAACTAAGATATCGTGTTTTCAAGCTTCGTTTTCGTGTTTTTCAAGTTTTCGTGTTTAAGCTATACTCTACTCTCCACTCTCATTGGTTCCCTTGACAGCGCAATTCAGAATTAACGCCCGATTTCCTTTTATTTCATAGATCGATAAGACTAAGAAGTAAGTATTTTAAAACGGTGTATTAATAACCATTCGTATTTTAACGAGCTCTAGCATCATTAGGTCTCCTTAGGCAAGAAATAAAACCGTAACAACTGACATCCACTGTTTAAATAAACACAAATATTAGGGGTGCTCACAATAATATGTTACATGATTCGTATCATAGTGTAAAATAGAATACTATAGCTTTGTATAAATCTTAAGACTTTGAATAGTTTTTTATATAAAAAATAATCGAGGCAGACAGAAGGACTGGCGACAGAAGTGAAAACTCAATACAATACAATATCTGTGTATATACTATAAGTATATAGTATGGATTATTTAAATTTCATAATGTATATATTTTTTTTATTATTATTCGGTAATAAGAAAATCCTCTAACAAAAGAAAGATACCTTATCTAGGTTCACATTATTAAGAAAACGTAACTAGACTTATTACTATCTTACAATAATGAAAACAATAAAAACGAAATGATTATTTATGTATGTATGTACATATGTATGGGTATTCTTAATAATCTTCAATATATTGTACTTTTTTATTATGAAAACAAAAACTACACATGGATAAAATAAAACTTAAAATAAATTTAATTTATAAATTGAAACTATTATCATCAGACGGGTTTTCACATCTATTGGCACTGCGAACAATTTTTATATTTATTTTTACACAATTTATAATTAATATACGATTAGCAGTACAATATTAACAAATTAAATCTATGGTTGACAGTTACTATCTATTGTCATAAAACTAGACTCCTGTCAAATCTCCATATATGTGCACTTTATCTATGCTCTGAAAGCCAAGGTAATTCATTTTCACAGCAGCTACATAATTTTCTGTGCAGTGTTTATAATATAATGACTGAAAATCCTACCGACAGACTTCTTATATTAGGTGATTTCAATATGAGCAACATAGTATGGAATATTAATTCTGACGATGACGAATCATATAATTCATATAACTGTCAATCACAAGACGAAATCTTCTTGGTTGATGAATTGTCTCTACTTGGTCTGAAGCAATTTAATGGTATCCGCAATGTATACAATAAAACACTAGATTTAGTGCTTTCCAATGATTCTGTAGTAGTATGTGACGCTAGTGATGACGCGCTTGTACCAATTGATGCATTTCATGGAGCCTTGTCTTTGACAGTTAAATTCATTTAAAACTGTATTCTTCAGTCTGCCCCAAGGCGTAAATATATATTTAATTGCGGAAATTACGAGGCTATTAATAATGAAATTCAAAGCGCTGACTGGCATCGCTTACTGTCGGATCTCTCACTAGATGATGCCATCTTATATTTTTATGACTTTCTTGAAAAACTGAAACATAGTTACATACCATGTGTGACTATAAAACCTAGTCGCTATCCAGTATGGTATTCTACCCCCCTTAGGAAGGCTATTAAAGAAAAATTGAAATATCTACGTAAGTACAAAGTTTTTGGCAATAGATCTGACAACGAATCTTATAAAATATTACGTGCAAGGGTAAAAAATCTTGAAAGATCGTGTTATGATAATTACATACGTACTGTTGAAACCTCTATTAAAACTAATCCCAATTACTTTTGGTCCTATTTGAAATCTAAGAAAAAATTGAATTCTATGCACGGCACCATGACCCTTGCCGATGAAACATTCACTTCTGGTACCGATATTTGTGGTGCCTTTTCCGATTTCTTCCGTTCTAATTTTGTCAATGCTCCACTTAATACAACAACTATTTCTACATCATCCCAACCCATATGTAATATTTCTAAAGTGTATGTCGATGCTTCTGAAGTAAGGAAACTACTTCACGGTATTGACCCATCGAAATCTGAAGGACCAGATTACTTACCTGGAATTCTTTTATTGAAATGTGCTGATACCATATCGGTACCCATTAGTATTTTATTTAGTAAATCACTCCATGCAGGTATAATGCCAGATTTATGGAAAAAAGCCTTTATTACACCAGTTTACAAGAAAGGGGCTAAGACGGATATATCTAATTACCGTCCAATCTCAAAGCTCTGCATCATATCTAAAGTTTTTGAGAAAATTATATATAATCAGATCTACCCGGCGTTAAAGCAATCTTTCAGCCCCAGCCAGCATGGCTTTCTTAGAGGTCGTTCGACAGTTTCCAATCTTACACTTTTCAATGACTTTTTAACGGAAACGATGCACAAAGGAGCTCAAGCTGACGTAATTTACACAGACTTTAGCAAAGCCTTTGACCGTATACGTCATGATATCCTTCTTAAGAAGCTTTATAACATCGGTATCAATGGTGATTTGTTGAGATGGTTTTCATCTTATATTGATAACCGTACTCAAGCTGTAGTCGTCAACAATTATATCTCAAGTTGGGTTCCTATACCTAGTGGCGTTCCCCAAGGTTCCTTGATTGGTCCTCTATTGTTCGCAATACTATTATACGATGTAGACACCTATCTACACTCTTCTAATGTATTGTGCTTTGCCGACGATATGAAAGTATATACCACGGTCTCGTCAATAGCAGACGCTACGGCACTACAAGAAGACCTATACCGACTACAGAAATACTGTGATGATCATGGTTTAGATCTAAATCCATCGAAATGTAGGGTTATGACCTTCACGCGGAAACGGAATCCGATACATTTTAAATATGTATTAAAATGTGAACATGTGCAGAGGAGTGATGTAGTACGAGACCTTGGAGTGCTACACGATACTAAGCTATTATTCGATCAACACATTAATTCAATTATATCGAAAGCTATGAAAGCCCTTGGATTTCTAATGAGATGCTCTCGTGATTTTCATCAAGTGAAAACTTTAAAAATATTGTACTGTGTCCTTGTTCGCAGTCACTTGGAGTACGCCTCTCAAATCTGGAATCCCTTGTACGATACATATATTTCTAGAATTGAAAATATTCAGAAAAAGTTTTTACGTTTTCTATGTTATCGTATGCATGAAAGATATGATTCTAAATCCTATGAGCAGCATTGTAAATTGCACCATTTACTACCACTAGATAAACGACGTATGATTGCAGACATTTCTTTCCTTTTAAAAATTGCCCAAAACAAGGTCGATTGTCCAGATCTCCTCTCAAAAATTTCTTTAAGGGCTTCGTCTACTGTTCTTCGTCATAGCTCGTTGATATATGTGCCTCATTCAAATACCAATTATAGAATGAATAGTTATTTTTTGCGAAGTAGTTGTAATTACAATAAACTTAGTAAAGAATCTAATTTAGATCTTTTTAATACTCCAATTAATGCAGCAAAACAGGCGGTCATCAAAACATTCTTTGATCAGGTTGTGTAATATGTAACTTTCCACTGTTCTATATTTCTAATCAGCACTTAATATCTTCTTGTAATCATATCATTATCTATTAGTGAATATCTTTAATTAGCTTTAAGTTGACTATTGTATTTTAAATTATGTATGAAAAGCTGTTGATATTCCTTCGAATAAATAAATAAATAAATAAATAAAAAAAAATATCGATATTGGATATACACATGCCCTTACACTATACGTCGCTAGTCTGACGAATGCCGCGCAAGTGCAATACGATCGGTCATGCTTACGTAGCATGTCATGACGCGAAATTATAAATTTACCTCCTGCCCAAAAACAACGCTCAACGCGCCTACACATTCACGGGCGGATGTTATTATTCATATGAAATTGTTAAAATGTGAAAAAATATATATTGTTCACTTTTAAGTAGTAATAAAAAAATAATTAAGCGAGGCTATAGAAATCTTTGCCAAGAGTCGACAATAATCCATTTCTGCATTCTCTGTACACTAATTTCAGGCGATGGTATTTTTTTCCCCCATTTCCTCAACCTAACTAACTATATAAATCGCTATTTAGACAACGAACACTCGTTACAAGTTTCCTAATTAGTAACTTGTACTTTCTTCGCAAAAAATCTCGTTAACGTGGAATTTAGAAAACAATTTTATTATTAAAGAAGTCGCAGAGAACAGATTGTTGTTTTTACTTGAGTTTCTTTTCATTACGTTTATGTATGCCTGGTACATAAACATCATTTTATGTACTCGAAATATTTTTTTATATTTTATATTAAATATTAATTGTTTTTTTGAAGTTATACTTCTTTTGACGCGTTAGGGAAAAATGATGACAGTAAATTTTTACGATGCGCGCGCACACCGTCACGATAAACCGACACCATGAAGTTATTACGATGCGCACACACACCGTCACGAAAACTGTCACCCTGAAGTTAGCTATAGTCAACATTTTGTTTCTTTGTATTTGTTGTTTGTATTTCTTTGTATTCAAACTTTCAATGTATACCTTTTTCCTATTGTTAGTGTCGTTTTTTCTATAAACGTAGAATGAAGCGAAAGATAAAAATTTTGAAAAGATTTTTATCTTGTTACGCCAAAGAAGTATAACTTCTAATGCGTGTACATAAGTACACACACACTTTTTTTTTATGTATTTTAATATGTATTTAAAACAAATAATTACATTTATATACGAACAGTACAATATCTTTCCATTGGTTGTCCTTTGTACACAAAGGACACCATTTATTTGTTACCAGCTGATACTCCCGACTTCGTCTGCGTTGTTCATTATATCAACAATATATTTCATGTACACAGGAAAAACGCCACACCACTTGCCCCATTTATCCACGGTAAGAAAACACGACGAACGAGTAGTGCTTATAAAAAAGTACTTTCTGAATACTTTATATTAAATAAGCTATCGTGATATATTTATCTTTAGATAAGGACCAAATATCTAAAAAGTAAAAATAAAATTGATCGAAATCTATTCAGTAGTTTTTGTGTATTACACACACAAAGGAGACGGCTACAACCGGAAAGGAGTAAAAGATTATTTTACTTGAGTTTTTGGCTGGGATATTTGTCTGTCACGTAGTGGAATTTAAATTGTATTCATAATCTTGTGTTATTTGACTATGTTTTCTAATATCGGTGGTGCTTTACGTAATATAGTTCGGTATATTGTACACAAGTGAAGAGAATGGGAAATAATATCACGGAACGTGCCACAAAAACTCTATGGAAAGTTTTAAAAACGGAGCCACCGTCTTATCAGAACACTGAAATTATCACAAAGCAAATATTATTACCAACTGGACAATGGCAATAACCATCTGAAAGATTGGTTACCAAAAAACCAAAAAGAAAAAAGATCGCTTTACTTCTAGACGGTTAATAACGTGATTTAAAGTCTTCCCCCTTTTTGTAATAACTCTTTTAGTAAGTTAGTAAATCATACTTATATGTTCTCCGGACTTCAAATAAGCGTTCTGCCAAATTTCATCCATTGACATACATATATAGATATAATAATTATGTAAGTTTGCTCCAAAACGAAATGAGAATCTCTTAAAATAATGGCTTTAAACATTGCTCGGGTAACGAAGCAAGACAGTGGTCTTAAACAACTGGAAGTCAGCCAGCTGCCGGCTTGATGTGACCACTGCACTCGATTCCTTTGCTTTATTAAGAGAAATTATTACCGAAGCCAAATGGAGTAGTATGAAATAAATGAGTTCCATTTGATTTTACAGCACTTAGATGAGTTATAAGTACTCCTGCGAATCATGGTAACCTAGTATTATTATACAATGTAAGAACGAACTGTGTCCATAAAAGAAAGAGTAACTTTTTGGCAGGATCCTTGTAATGTCATGTTGTGGATTTTATATTGTATTCATAATCTTCTGTGTTATTTGGCTCTCTATTATGATGTAATAATGGTGATATTTTACATAATATAGTTCGGTTATTGTGCACAAGTGAAGTGGATGGGAAAAACTCCACGGAAAGTTCTAACAAGGGAGCTATTATTTTGTTAGAAATTATCACAAGACACTTGTATTATTTTACCTACTCGACAATGGCAGTAATTATGTAAGAGATTGGTTGCCAAACATAAAACTAAAAAAAATAAGTGTGCTTTAGACTAAACGGCTGAAGTAAAACTTCTTTAGCTCCATCTATACGTATGTATATCTTTATATATAAATTTCTTCTGTACGTGTGTATGTCACTGAACTCCACCTAAACGGTTGGACCACCGATTTTGGTGAAATTTTGTGTGCGTGTTCCAGTGGATCCGAGAATGGTTTAGATTCACAATTGGACCCGGTAGGTGGCGCTGTAGTTGAATTTTATTATTTTTTTTATATCAAGGCAGGACAACGTCCGCCCAGCCCGCTAGTATATATGTTCTACAAATATTTAAATTTATCATGCGTTTTCATTGGTAATACGAAACGTAACTCACTCTCTCTTTCTATCTTCTCTAACTTATATCTCCCTTTCACCTTCCGTTCGCTTCGCACGATTACACTTTTCGTAACGCTCTCGTGACATAATCACCAGCTTACTCCCCAAGTCAAGCGTGCGTGAAGAAATTTTACTTTACTAAAATAATAAAGATCCAAATATCAAAACCGTATGTATAAATACAGATAAACCATATCTGCCTAAGTAGTTATATAAATGTAATGAATGCCTATTATTAAAAGAAAGCATATAATAAATGTAAAATGAAGAGACACCGGACAAACTTTAACAAATTAATATGCAACTTTAAATAAGATTTCACAGTTGTGACCGTATTTAATTAAAATGCACGATTCATAATTAAAACAAGGAGTCTTTTCAATTGAAACTGTTCCCGGAACTTCGTTATCCTCGATCTCCCGGGCTTAGATTATATAAAAATTAATGCACTCCTTTTATATGAAGTTATAAAATCTCATAAATATTTAAGTTTGCAAGGGAAAATCCACTTATTAATATTAAACATTTAATGCTTTCAGAATAGTAATGAGTTTACTTTAATCTAATTTGTAGATTTATCACTAGACTATATTTCGAACACAAAAATCCTAAACTCTACATTCGTATTAAAAGAAAACGACGAGACAGTCATAAGTGGATACTCAAAACAATGGAATAAATGAATGAATGAAATTCTGAATTTGTTTATTGAAATAACATACTTCGTAACATTAGTGTGGTTTTCATATCTATCGGCACTCAAAGCAGTAATTATATACATTTTTATAAAGTCTATTAATCAGTCAAACGTATGATGAGCCGCAAAATGGCAATATAACATGTACACAGGCCGCTATACTACGCGTCGCTAGTCAGATGCAAGCCGCTCAAGCGCAATACGGCCGGTTATGCTTACGAAACATGTCATGACGCGAAATTATGAATTTATCTCCTGCCATAAATACCACTCAACGCACCTAAAGATGTTTTCACTTCAAATACAGATACAATAAAATAAATCGTTTGTGTTAGTCAATTCGAACAGTTCCAGTTCGCACGTTCTTCATCACGCACCTTATGCGTACGTGTTTTTCCAGAATATTCCAAAATTAAAGCAAGCGCGTGTAGACGTTTCACGAAATACCTGTATCTGTAAGGCCTACAACAGCCTGTGTACTCGCTACCCGTGCATATCATTTATTCATGGAAGGAACGTGAATAAAATTAACATATAATATGTAGGCATAGTATGCGCCTACGGGCGTAGCTAACAAAAAAGCTTTTTACACATTCGTTGCCTCAGTGTAAGTCCTTATCTCTTTTCACGATATTGTGTACCGGTTCAATGAATTGAAATATACACGGCCCGCATCAAATAAATACCGCTTGTCTGGATACATTATACAAAATGTAATTCTTTGATCGTATGCTAGCCTGGTATTCCAACATCCGAACGTTAAGTTCCTGCTTTCCTGCTACATTTGCAGGTTTATTATTACTAGTTTTACTATACATACACTCCGCTTCATTGGTAACCTTGTGTCCTTTGTGTATTTAGACTGACTAGTGGGTGCCCAGTGGTCGACATTCGACCATAGTTCATTGATTTTTTAAAGTTCTATGTCTAAATGAAATAATAATTATAAATTTGAAATAAAAGACAGGCGGTTACATAAGGTGGTAAAAGTCTCAAATTTTAAGTAAATATAACTTTACGAAAATAACTCACTCAACTCATGATACAATTCTCAATTAATTTTACACGACACCATGAGTGGTGGCATTTCTGAATGATATTGAATTAAATGAAGTCTGTACATTATGAGGAATAGTTATATGCCCAGTAACATCGCTTGGAAAAGTAATGGATACACAATAGAATCAAATGATGAATCTAAAACAAAGATATTTTTAATACTACCAATAACTTTTGAAAAGAATTCATTTTTGTTCAAAATTCATCATCAACTGTACCAAATATAATAGCTACATCAGGTTGAACTGCATCATTGTAACCGCGGAGATGTAAGTCATGGATTATATTCATGAGCAAACAAATTTTGTTATTTTGAATTTATAAATATTTTTTGACTCATTTTATTGAATCATCATTTAAAGTGAGTTCACCATAAAATACTAAATATTAAAATATTGACATTGACTTTGGTAATATTGCTTTACTCTTATGACAACATGAAGCAAAATGGAAGCAGTCCTGTCACCAAAAAAATTTATTATTTCAGTGGTTCCATAAATTATGTATCAATTAATTTTTAATGTATGTTATGAATATTTATATTTATATTATTATATAATTAACCTACAATTTGACCAGTTGATTTCAAAGGGCACTCATGTTAAAAATATTGAAAAAGATAATTGGAACGTAAGAGTAAAATGATAGATGACTTTGTCAAAATTTACATGTGTGTATATGTTGTGTAAAATTCAAGCAGTAGTGTGAGTAATGTATATTTTAATTAATTTAATATACTTGTAATGCATTTTATATAAAAAAAAAAATAGCTTTCTGCACTTCTCCTCCATATAAACTTTAACTATGCCAAATTTAACGTTCATCCGTTCGCGCATTTCTTTCAAAAAGGGATACAAAGATTTGGCTTCACGTATTAATATATATGATTTATTTTACCTTTAGTATTCGCAAAAAAAATTGTATGTAACAAGGTGATATGTATATTGTATGTACGTTACCACCAAAAGACTTTTCCATTTACGATTACATTTACCACTGGCGTGTAGTCCAAAATCATTTAAGATGTCAGTCTTTTTTTGTTACAGCGTGCTATGCTTCCGGAATTACTTCAAATGATAATAATGAATGGTGCGAATGTTGAATTGAAGCAAAAGAATTACACTCAACATAACAGACGGGAAATTTATTTGGTTAAATTTTTGGTTTAAATGTGCCAGTCAATTGTATGAGCGTTACGGAATCAATTTAAAGTATATCGTAGTGAAGATTTTCTGAGACTCTAAAACAAAAAAGCATCCTTTCATAGAACTCTATTAAAAACTGAACATATTTTGAATGTTTATAATTTTTTTATATCAGATACTTGGTTTACGGGTTTCTACATATTTACAGAAAATAAAAGAAGTAAATTATATTGATATAATAGAACAAAAGTTCGCTTTGTGAGCACATTATAAAATAGTCAATATGGAACAGCCTTACTTCCTTGGTTTAATTAATTTGTGAAGTTATCACTAATACTGGACGTAATGTTTTTTACTGAACCGTGTTATTTCCAGACATTACTATCGTACATATTAGTCCAAGCTATAATAGCCTTATGACATCAAAACCCGCTTCACATGGTGCTTGAACTTACATCCCGCAAATCGGTAATATGTTTTAAGACCAACACTGTAACTTAAAAAACTGCTGGTCTTTCTGAGTCTACTATAATTTTTGGATTGATTTCTTATTTAAATCTATACTAATATATAAAGCTGAAGAGTTTGTTTGTTTGTTTGTTTGGTTGAACGCTAGGATCTCAGGAACTACCAGTCCGAGTTGAGAAAACCTTTCGGTTTTAGATAGCTCATTTATCGAGGAAGGCTTTAGGCTATATATCATCACGCAAAGATCAATAGGAGCGGAGCACCAATGAAGAATGTTTCAAAATTGGGCACTTTTTTCCTTTTGAGAGATATCGTTAGCGTTAATAATATATACGTTGCCATGGTAACGTGGTAAGTTTCTATCGCAAACATTTTCAAAGTTTATTTTGTTTTCCTATTCAAAATTTGTTATCTATTACGTATTATAAAAACAAAGTTTGTGTATGTACAATTAAAATAACAACTTTTTGATGAATGTATATGTCTACAAATGACCAAAATATTTTTTTTAATATTTTGTCTATATTTTTATATTAATATATTTTGTCTGTTTATTTGTTTGTTCCGGGTAATCTCCAAAACGGCTGGACCTATTTTAACGGGAATTTTACTGGCAGATAGCCGAAATTATAGCGGTTGAAATATTGTACTTTATTTATCCGCGGCTTCGTCCGCATTGCTATTTCCAAAATGGTTGGACCGATTTTCACGGGGTGATCACTGGTAGATAGCAGACCTCATAAAAAGTAATTTAGGTTTTTTTTATTCGCCTTCGGCCCCAGTGCAATATCCGTAATGCTTGAACTGATTTTCACGGGGCTTTCACTAGCAGATAACTCACCTTATAAGAAGTAACTTAGACTATTTTATTTTGTTACTAAAGACTTCGTCCGCAATATTCTACTATCTCCTAATCGGTTGGACCGACTTTCACGGGACTTTTACGGGCAGATAACTAGCGAGCTCGGAAGACGTTGTCCCGCCCCGATAATAAAAAGAAAACCTTGAAAAATTATACTTAAACCTTCCCCATGAATAATTCTATCTACTGGTGAAAACGGCATGAAAATCCGATCTGTAGTTTTTGACTTTATCGCGAACAGACAAACAGACAGACCAGAGGACTTTGTTTTACACTATGAAGTGATGAACTGTTACCTGTGCATTCATTCGTGTGAATTTAATAAAAATAGTTTGTTTACTGTAAACAAGCGTGTGAGACGTGCGCTGTACTGGACTCCAAGAATAAATGTATGTAATTTGAATTATATTATCATTTTGGTCAATTTGGCGTTTGCATCTACATAACTCAGTGATTATAGCAACGTATAAGAATAATACAATTATATCGACAATATGGGCATGTTTTGTCTATATAATAAACAATTTAACACATATTGTTCGATAATGTATAGTTTAAAATTTTCATTACTTTCTTATATTGTGTTAATGAGTACTGAGGGTGGTACATAGTAGGTTAAAATTCCAGGTATGTTGCTGATGATAAATCCCATCCCATTCGATATACTATTCGTATTCACATATCTAATGTACGCATTACATGTTACAGTAGATGGCATAATGTAAGATTGTAAGTAGGTGTGTACATTACAGAAATGCTTTTTCAAAAGCATTTGTAAGTATGACACCATAGTTATTTAATACATTTAAAAAAACGCGTGCGGAGCCGCGGGGTACAGCTAGTTTTATATAAAATAATTTGTTGCAAAAGATAGTCAAGTGAACTGTGTAGCCGTGGTTATACCTGTGATTGTATGTAGTCTTTGACAAAAACACATAATCATTACATAGTATAAAATAAAGTCCCCTACCGCGTCTGTCTGCCTGTCTGTTCGCGATAAACTCAAAAACTACTGAACGGATTTTCATGCAGTTTTCACCAGTGGATAAAGTGATTCATGAGGAACGGTTTAGTATATAATTTGTCAAGGATTTATTTTTAATCAGGGCGGGACAACGTCTGCCGGACCCGCTAGTACTTAATAACTTTAAAGTTAAATAAATTACAGAAAAGTTTTGGCCACTGGGCGAACTTTCATTATTGTAATAATTTTTAACAAAATGTAAGAAAGTACTAAAATGAAAAGAATAAATACTTTCAGGAGTACAATAATAATATCTAATAGGAATGTCCCATAAAATGTACTATTGAAATTAAAAAGGAAAATGTTTACTTAGAGATAAAACGATATTGAATTAAACTATTAGCAGAAAATCCTTAAAAACTCTCAAGAATCATTAACAAAGTTGTAGAAGGACGGCGCAGAGGCGGATAGAATCGCTAACAAAATAATAACACAAAAGGGAGGAATGATAGTCTCGAAGACAATAAGCGAGAGACAATACGCGCTTCAATATTATCGGGTTTTCTATTTTATCTCTTATATTTTTCTGGTAGCCTGGAGGCTTGGGATTTTTCTTTTTCAATGCCGCTGTTTTGGTCTACTTCTGAACATCGTCCAGTAAATTTCTACCAGTATCGAAAATTACATTTAAACAAAATCTATAATGGTAAAGGAGATTTAATATGAATTATTACTGTTTACGACCATATTATTTATTTTTAGAAACAGTACGATTCAGAAAATTACAAGAAATGGTAAACATATATCTACCCCGTTGGATAGTTAGGTGTCATTATAAGAATAATATTTTTTATGTATAAAACGAGTATGTTCTGTGACTTATAATCTAGGTAATATTTAGGTATAATCTAGGTAATATTCAAAGACGGTTAGTTCGTATATAATACTAGTGGACACGGCGGACAGTGCCCTGCTCTGTTAATAAAAAAAACCTTGACAAATTATATACATAAACCTTCTTCGTGAATCACTTTATCTATTGGTGAAACCGCATGAAAATCCGTTCAGTAGTATTTGTGTTTATCGCGAACAGACAGACAAACAGACGTGTCAGAGGACCCTGTTTTATAATATGTAGTGTGATAATATCCATAGTAATTTATTATGATCATCATTAATTATTTATATAATAAATATATCTATACATTAATACGTGAAGTACCCCTTTTTAAGCGAATCGAACGAACGAATTAACGTGAAATTTGGCAAAGTCAAAGTTTATATGGAGGAGTAGTGTACAAATCAATTTTTTTATATAAAATGCATTAAAAACACATGAAATTAATTTAAAAATGCATTACACACACTACTGCTCGAATGACACACACGTAATTGACGCACGAAAAAGACGTTTCACCATCCGTCATTTTACTCTTACGTTCCAATTACCTTTTTTCATCCTATATTCAATATTTTTAACGTGACTTACATGCCTTTGAAATTAACTGATCAAATTTTAGGTTAATTTTATAATAATATATTATATTATATTATAATACGTAAATTGATAATATACATTGATAACTAATTGATAAAAAAAAATTCTTTAGTAAATTTATGAAACCATATAAATAATAATAATTCTCTTTGGTCTTATTGAATCTAAAAATGAATTATGGTCGAATTTCGACCACTAGGCGACCACTAGTGTGTATTTAATATACCAAATAAAAAAAATACTTCTACCAAGGCGACATAAAAGAGTTACACGTTCGCTATATAGAATCCTATACATGTACAGCCTAAAGCAATTTTACACATAAATATTAGATATGCATGGAATACAAAGCTCCCCATTCACATACTTTTAACGTACAAAGGCGGGCCCATTCATTGTGTTCGGTATGAAAATATTATTCTCGAGATCCTTTACATATAAGGTAGTTAAAAGGAGCGAAGAAAAATAAAGAGGCAATATTTTGTGCTTCCAGTGCCTGCGTTCGAGAGCTGAATGCTTTAGATTTTTTTTAAAAGAATCGCTTATTTTTTATAATACCTCTGCTTATCCTAGTTTAGTATATAGAATAAAAATAAGGTAGTAACTCTATATTATTATGAATTCCTAGTATATTGCTATTTCGTCATATTTCGTTATTATAAAGGAAAAAATGTCGAGGTAATCATCATAACGACTCCCGACAGAAGTGAAAAGTCAAAACAATAAAATAATTGTGATCTCTTTTCAATTTTTAAATTAATTATGATGTAAATTACAATATTTAAAATTTCAATAAATCGTAATTATTAACATTAGTCTGGTTTTCACATCTATTGGCACTCCGAACAATAATGTATATACATTTTCATACAGTTTATTAATTAATCTAACTCAATACAACACATCAATATTACACTTAAACATGCCGTTATACAACGCGTCGCAACCACAATACTCTCGGTCACGCTTTACTAGCATGTCATGACGCGCCTAAAGAAGGTTTCACTTCAAAAATATTTCGTTCAAAAACTTGAACTCCAAAAAATATTTCATGTGAGTCGATATGATAGATTTTTTTACTACGTATATAAACGTGATCTCATTAAGTATCTCTTTATTATAGCAATGTTTAATAATGTAAATAGGATTTCAATGCTATTTCGAATTAAAATGTTGCAAATTCAATTAAACTGCCGTTGATATACTATCCAAAACTTATTACTGAAAGGACCTCATTTTTCGACCGATATTTACTTTGCGTTACGTGCTCATACAAAATTCTCTTCATATATAAAATTGGGACGAAAGGAGAGCGAGGCGGAGGGAAGACCTAAATAAACTATATCCATTATGAAATGTTGTTGTTTGTTAAAATTAATAGGAATTAGTTTACTAAATGGCATAGTTATTAATTATAGAATATTACTCTACACAACATGGTACGTACAATATTAATGCCAGTGTAAAGAAAACTTTACAACTAAATAATTATACAATTCGAGTTGATTTATTAAGTGCTAATGTACTGAATAGTCTCTCCAGTAATAACAGGGGCTATTAATAACGTTGCGGCATGTAACAAAACATAACGTATCATCTTAATAAATAACATAATCGCAAACTTCTAGATATAACTATAACTTTTTATATAATGATGCTCGTTTTAACGGTAAGTGTGTTAGTATTTAACATAGTTTAAAAATCTATTTCCAAGTACTTTATAGGCTTGATTCGCTTTAAAAAGTTAAGTGCCATTTCTAGACATGTTCTAAGATCTTCGTGTATACATATAATAAGAATGTAAATATGAAGTGTCTATACTTTCACTATTTTCATGAAAAAAATTGTTGCAGTTATCTAGTTAATTATCTTATTAAGTTAAATAAGTTAGTTATCTAGTTAAAAGTAATTAGTTATCAAATACATTTCAACCATTTTTAGAAATGTCTGTCTGTCTGTCGGTCTGTTTGGACACGCATCACTGCAAAGGTACTCCGTTCACGATAAAACCTGAAAAAAGAAATCATAAAACATATTCTCCAGTAACATTAAGTTTTTGTTTCATTGAAATCGGTCTAGTTTATCAAAAGTTATTGTAATTAGAATGACGGCTCGAGGTAAGTGCGAGAGAAGAGTAGGTCAGTAAATGCATTTCAATCTCTTACAAAAACAAGGATATATAATATAACTAGGACTTATAATATATAAATAATATTGAAGACACAGTACACAAAAGACAGTTTCTTGCATCAGTTCCACGCGGACGAAGTCGCGGGCGCGGCCATTCTAACCTATTATTGTAAACATGTGTTAGTTTGTCTCATTGTTTATCGTTTCCACGCCTAGCTACTCAACCAATCATTATGAAACTTTGTATATACGTTGTCAATGAAACAGAGATTGACATAGCTTACCTTTCTTCCATAAAAAAATACTGCTCTCAAAAGGCAGCGCAACACAAGTCAGATTGTAGTAAAACTGGCTTTTGCTCGCGACTTCACTCTACGTTAATGTTGATTTATCATTCGGTAACAATATTTTTTTCAGGATGATACGTACTTTATATACTTTCCTATACTCCTAACATCGTGTATGTCAAACTTGATGATGATTGGTTGAGTATTTAAGACCTGAAAGCGTTACGAAAAGGACGAGGCAGTCATAAGGACTGCTAACAGAAGTGAATATTCAAAACACAATGAAATAAATGCATATTAATTATAGATTGAATGACAATATTTAAATTTCAGAATTTATTTATTAAAAGTATTAACATTAGCGTGGTTTTCAAATCTATTAATTGCAATCTATTAAGAACAATAATTATATACATTTTTATAAAGTCTATTAATCAATCAAACGTGTGATGAGCTGCCAAATGTCAATATTACATGTTCACAGGCCCCTATACTACGCATCGCTAGGCTGACGCAAACCGCGCAAACGCAATACGGTCGGTCACGCTTACTAGCATGTCATGAACCGTCATAAATTTATTTCGTGACAAAAAAAATACCGATAAATGCGCCTAAAGAAGGTTTCACTTCAAAAAATTCGCATTCATAATTTATATGTGAAAAACATATAAATTATATGTTTTAATGCAGAATCGTAAATATTATTGTTGTATTCTCTGTACTGGCGTAAATTGAAGACATGTCGAGGTCGGCTGTGTACGTTTTAATGGACAAATGGCGGCACAATGAGATAATGACTGCTACAGACGTCGCGTTCTGCACACTGCCCACTTATATGCTACAGTTATATGTAGCTGTAGTTGTAGTTTGTAGTTAGTTTGTACGTATTTTAGTGATTGTATGTAGTATTAAAAATCTATATTATAAATGTAATTTCTTATATATTTTGGTACCGCCTTAAGAGAAAGAGGCGAATCTAAATTTAAAAAAAACTAAGAAAATTCGAAAAGTCCTTGACTAAGTACGACTAAGTGTAATAGGAGAACAGCGGTTCATAGTTAAATACAATAAAATACTGTGTTACGTGCATCTTTTTTAGATCTGAATCAGATATAAAATTCAGTATTGTGAAAAATTACAGATGCAGCTCTTTGGATTGCAGTACAAATCTATACAAATAAATCAAATTGGCGTGTGTTTGTAATGTGAAGATAACAACCTTACAATTTTTGACTGTCTGTCTGTTTGTTCCGGCTAATCTTCGAAAGGGTTGGACCGATTTTGAACGGACTTTCACCGGTGGATAGCTGATGTTATAAATAATAATGTAAACGTAATGGTGGCGCCGTTGCGTTGTCGACGCCACCGAAGGGCGGGGGTTTCTTTGCTAATTTAAGTGGACTGTATATGCGGGGGTGCTATATTTGATATTCAACTATTGCGATCAGCTACGACTAGGGAGATAAGGGTAGGAAGGAAACTTGGCACATACCTTGCGACGCTGCAGTTTCCACGTGGCTAGCCGGCTAGGTGATTCTCGTTGCTCTCCACTGGGTTTTCTCCCACACAACACTTATTGTTTATAATGTATATATATGCGGAGCGATGCGTTTATTTCTCACTCGACCAGGCGAAAATTCAAACTATTGGCATGTGGCGCGGCGCGGCGCGGACACAACAATCACGATGCGGCGCGGTAACAACACTAATAGTAGTAGTGGCGGCGCGCCCGACGCGCCACCGAATATAAGCATGTGCCATAGGAAAGGGTAATTGGGCGGGGCTGGAAAGTGGCGCGATCTGATCACAATAATGCGGGAATTTCAAATATATATAAAGCGGCGCAACCACGTAACGTAAATAAAAAATATAATTAAAAAAAATTAAGAATCCTGCTCAAATACAAGAAATTAAAGAAGTAATGTCCAGTACCGCGCATGTACCGCGCACGTATACACAGAACAAAAACTTTTTTCTAAATTCCACGTGAACATGTTGCCAGCAATAACTAGCTAGCTAGTATTAAAACAATATATTCTAATTAGAAAAAATTAAGCAAATTCAATTTATTTATTCAAAACTATGGATAACGCAACGGTTAACCGTCTGATGAATAATAAAGTAATAATAAAAAGAGGCATAAGTAACTTTTAAATAGATTAAAATACTTTAGACTTTAAAAAACCAAATGGCTTTAAAACATCGCTTTTACCATAAACGATTGGTGATACCTAGTTTAAAATTACCTCGCGTATTCCAAACGTATGATCGATTATTGGACTTCCGTCATGATTATAATACAAAGAGGTTTTGGATTGAAGATTTACTTAGTTAAGACGCACTATAAAACCTTCTTAGCTATCATGTATCGTTCATATTGATATAACTTATAATAATTATCATAAAATTATATAATATAAATAAAAAAGCATTCTCACTCATCCCCAGAAGTGAATGTGGACGAAATCGTTAGTCTAAAGACGGACAAACAGTACCAGGAAATCATAAAACATGTAGATACATAGATTTATACACATTTATCACGTGTCACCCACACAGTATACGATTATTTGCACGAACGAGCGTGTCCCCGCTCGTCCCAACACAATTTCAAAATTCATTAATCGCCCACCGCCTCGCATATTAATTAGAATTTACCCTAATACTTCATTAATATAGAGTACAACCAGATAACGTTATTTGAAACATCAAGTGACATTGTCGATGTTTTTACATAACTGATATTTACTGATGGCAGTTGTAGTATCTATTTGTAAACGAGAACGATTGATAGTGTTTTAGATAAAAAAAAAGGAATTATTTAGATAAGTTGTGACCTATTCTCGACTATTCGGAGTGATATAAACAATCCGACGCTCTGAACGCGAGATATATAGCTGTGCAAAATATGTTTGTTGTATATTGCACACATTGAACATTGAAGCACGATCAATCTCAATTAACGCTGCATGGAATCCAATCGAGTCAGCGCAATTCGAATTAGAAATCCAAACATCGATGATTAGTACGGAGCATCAAAAAGCAGACTATGGTATTAACATTTTCTATGCATGATCGATAGGAGATTTTTTTTAAATGTTTCTTTTCCTAGAACATTATTCACTTAGAAGACTATTAAGGGAGTGTGCACAGGAATTACATGATATAGTTCCAACGTCCCCGTTCCAACAGAGGACGACTAGACACCGTGAGGGTTCCCACCCTTATGTGGTTGATATTCCCAAGATTCGTACGAAGCGATTTTTTTTTTCTCGATCTGACTACGCTATTGGCCTGGGAAGGTCTTTACAGCTTCACCGGACTACAAGTACGAAGCGATTTGCTTCCACATTTATTATACGTACGGTTACGGTGTGTTATTCACTCCCGGCGTGTGTCTTCCCGTCATCATATAACTTGGGAGTGTTCAGGAGTAGAGTGAATAGGCAGCTAGGAGGTAAGTGTGATTCACCGTCGGCTTCGTCACTTACCATCAGGTGAGATTGTAGCTAAGCGCCTGCCTGTACAAGAAAAAAAAAAACTACCCGTCTTCGCTTTTTACGGTTGAGCTGACGAAGAAAATTAGGCCAATTATTCCCTTTACAGTACGACCATGTTATGAAATAGAATGTCAATCTGTCAATATTTTTGAAAATCTCCCTACTGTCTTCTGTCACACTGACTTGCTTACGTTTTATATGGATATTTTTAAACCCAAAATTTTCATATACGATTTTCATTCCTAAAAACTTTGTCCTGAAACAAACAACAAAAGAAGAAATACTGAAATAGGTGCAGCTGTTCTAAAGTGGTGCGTTTACATACATTCGGAAATTGATTTTTATATATGAATATAGAAGAATGTTTATTGTTTTTGAATTTAGATTCACAAAAACGTTATTCTAACATAACTGAAGATTTTTTTTAAGAGACGGCCAATTGTAGGTACGGTGTCAACTGTTCGTCAAGTGTATTAATTGTGGCAATACGAAACTCAGTCTTAGTTTGTCGACTAATATAGTAAGATTGAAATTGTTTCAATCACCATTAACTTTGACGGCTGCTTTAGTATATTCATGCGTTTTCAATTCGTGCCTCAAATGGCGATAGGTGACTGGTGTTACGTGCGCCAGAAGAATGACCGTTAATTTCAGAGGTCTTGTCTATTGTAGAGGTCTTGTAAACCATTGCATGTTCCGTCCTTATGGATGATAGTAAAACATGGGCTATAAATAAAAAGAACATCCATACCATTCAAGTTGCCGAGATGAAGATGTTACGGTGGATGTGTGGCATGACTCGTCTTAAAAAAATCCACAACGAATACGTGCAAGTCAGCCTAGGAGTGCGCGATATTGTCGATACAATTCAGATAAGAAAAAGCCACCAGACTACGCGAATTTAGCACTACAACCGTTCCTTCCTGGTCAAGGACCCAGAAGCAGGCCCAAAAAAAATTGGAAGGACGTAGTATGAAAGATATACGTGCAAAGATTCCGAATGCGATGTCAAGGGCAGAACCGATTGTGAGAAATAATCAATAAGAGAGAATGAGAGGTATAGATTAAATAAAATTCCCCCCAAATTGTTCAACCTCTTTGTGTATGTATAATTTAACAACTGCGAGATATAATTAACGTATCCCGGTTTCAGAACGTTTCTCCGTCATATTATCTCGCCGGTAGCGTTTACTCTATTATCTTATGACGCATAGTGTTACATATTAGATCACATTAAATCCGCATAGGGTTGTCATTGTTTTTAAACACTTGTTTTAATTCGTTTTTTTTAAGACTGCAGCATAATCTAAATACGTCCATAAGTGTTTAACGATAGTTTCTGAAGCTCTCATTCGAACGAACGCTTTTAAAACCATCAACATCTTCTTATCCTTATCCCACCTAAGTAGGGTCGGCACAACATATTTTCTTTTTCCACTCTCTCCTTTCAGATGTCATCTCAGTATTCACACCTTTTACACACATATCATTATTCACACAGTACATCCATACCTTTTTCGGTCTTCCTCTACTCATATATCCGTCCACCATCATACTCAAAACTTTTCTAGTTACATGGTTTACATCTCTCCTCATAACATGCCCATACCATGGTAACATATTACTCCTCAACTTCTCTGTCACTGGTGCTATTTTCAAACTTCCTCTGATATACTCATTCTTAATCTTATCCATTCTAGTTACACCACACATCCACCTTAACATTCGCATCTCTGCCACGTGTAATTTTCTCTCACCTATCTCTTTCGTAGCCCAGCACTCAGATGCATACAGCATGACTGAATCTGATCATAGTTTTATAAACCTTCCGCTTGAGTTTCAAAGGCATTCGTCGGTCACAAGCTACCCCAGACACATTTCGCGATTTCATCCACCCTACATTTATTATATTCCTCACGTCCTTATCTATGCCATCGTTATTTTGGATCAATGAACCGAGATATCGGAAATTGGAGCAGGCTGGTAAGGATACACCATTTAAGGCTATAGGAGAAAAACTAGATGTACCACGGAAATCGCAAAACAAATGTTCAGTTTTTGTTATACTAATTTTGGACGATTTTAAAAACCTTTTGTCCAAAAACCGTTTAAAAAGGGCGTTTGTTGTAAATAAAATACTTCTATAAAATATGTCATACTAAGCTATCTTATATACCTCTGCTACTTTACTTAGTTTTATTAAATAACTTCAAGGTTTTCAACAATACAGACAGGGTAAAATTGATTACACTATTTCCATTATATGTATTTTGTCGATGACAGTCGAGATTAGAACAGCCGTATTACATCATACTGTTTATCGATTGATTTATTATAGATACTAATATAATGAAGTTTCTATTCACTTGTTTGACTCGTGATTAAACGACTGTAAATATTCTGTTTTGTCACTAATATATGTCACTAAGTACTTACGTTACATGCCAATTCTTAAAGGGAAGCCGGCGAGTTATATTGACTCTTAGCTACTGATAGTACAGTACAGTATATAATACTGTATGAAGTACCGTAGCATAAATACTCAACTGTATACTTAATCATTTCGGTATACTACTAGATTCAGACAAACAGTTCTACATAGTTACACATTCAAATACAAATCTATCAGTAGCTAAGAGTCAATATAATCAGCCGGCTTCCCTTTAAAAATTGGCATGTAACGTAAACAAATTTAGACCTACCTTCGCGGGTACACACTGATACGGGTGCTGTTTTTTTAATGCATAAACAGTTGTACAGATTCACAATTGAATGCGATATACCAAGAATCAAAGCATAGTTTCTCTATTTATAAAAAGTAACAACCCTAATTGCACTAAGCTACGCCTCAGCTCCGTACTCCGACTTACAATGCCTGCTTTACGTCTCAGCTATAAAACATATTCACCGATCAATGATTATACGTATGCGTTATAGTCTTTTTAAGGATTTATCTGCGTTTTATACTTGCCATTGACATCCCTGTGATCGTTTATATTTAAGTGCATGTAGCCATATGTTAGTCGGCGTCAAGTCACGATATTGATTTAATGAAAATAATGGAATATTGGAATATATAATGGAAATAGTGTAATCATTCCAAAATATATATCTCGTTGGGATTTTTCAAGTGAAAACTTCTTTAGGCGCGTTGAGCGGTATTTTTGGCAAGAGATAAATTTATAATTTCGCGTTATGACATACTACGCAAGCATTACCGTCAGTATTGCGCTTGCGCGGCTTGCATCAGACTAGCGATGCGTAGTACAGGGACCTGTGTATATGTAATATTGATATTTTGCACCTCATCATACGTTTGATTGATTAATAGACTTTATAAAAAAATGTATGTAACTATTACTCCGAGTGCCAATAGATACGAAAACCACACTAATGTTAATAATTTCAATAAACGAATTCTGTAATTTTAAATATTGTTATTAATACTATAATTAATATGAAACTTCAAAAGAGAACACATTTATTTCATTATTTTGAGTTTTATTACGGCCACGGCAAAGTGTCTGCACTATGCTTGATTGTATTTAAGTATGGTACAATCCAAACACAACGGCGACCAACGAGAGACACGAGGACTCCATGTTAACGAAAGGAGGGAACGCATTTGCCTGGAGATTGTTCCAAAGCTTCACGGTACGGCAAAGGTAAGATGTTGCGAATGTTTTAGTTCGTTCACAGATACAATTTACCGTAAAACCGTGACTCCGAAGCCCAGTGTGCGTGGTTCCTTTATGAAAAGGAGAGGAAGGGATTAAAATGAATAACTCTTCTGAACACTCGCCATGATACAGATAGAATATGAATGTCTCTAATTGCACATCTCATACAGACTCTTCGTGTCAAGCATTACAATCTCACAATGGACAATTGGAACCTTTTAATAATCCTTTATATATGTAAATTTTGTCTGGTTGTCTAAAAGATATAACAGCAATTAAAAACATAAGATTTTTTTTAAATAAACAAATTAAAATCTATATTTTATTAGCTGTTATGCGCGACTTTGTCTGCATCGTAGCAACATGTTTTATGGACAAAGGGCTAAAAAGGATAACCATCACACAGCTCGTCCCATTTCTGCGCGACAAAAAAGAAAAACATCGCTGAATGCATAGTACTTACGAAAATTACAGTTTCTTAAAACTTTAATATATTCATATCGATTGAAGTTATTGTGATAATTACTTTTTAGATAAGTAGCATACAATAAAATATATTCCTTAGTTTTGCACGTACGATGGCAGGCCTCTATAATTTGTTATATATATAGATTTCATGCAATAAGCTGTCAAGCTATCTTAATGTTTATTATAAGTTTTTTAAGTTACGTTTTTCACATGTTTACCAAGAAAAAAAACGATTATAAATTATTAAGTTAGTTAACTATATAACTTTCTTTTGTGCATTTAGCTTTACAACTACGCTAAGTTATGACTTGAAACCCAAATAAATGTCGTAACACTTTTAAACACGTTACCTTAAAGGCAATTTAATAGTGCATAGGTTCATATTTCAAATAAAAAACATTCATTAATAGAGTCTTATAAGTTATAATAATGTATGAAATTTTACAAAATATGTGAAAAAATAATGTGTTTCGATTCTCTTAAAAAATAAATACCAAAATTAATATAAATATCACTACAAACGTAAAAGATTTTAAAATCTGTAGCTATTCCGGTCAAAAGCAAACATTTCGAGTTTTCAGAAATGAATGTTTTAACATCAAATGTGCACGAAAGAGCAACGCGTAGCGCTCGGGAGCCGATAACGGAATACAAAAAAAAATCAGTACGAATTTCGACTTTAACGTAAAAGCCTCGTAAAACAACGAGTCTTATCGACCGAGAATTTTAAATACACCCGGAGGCCTTTTTAAATATACCACGTAAACTTCAACTTTTTCAATAAGCCCACCCAAAGGACGCACCGGCAGGATTAACTACCAAAGTTTACGTATAAAAGAATTAACTCTATAGACGAGATGTTTAAAAAAAGAATCGTTGTACTCACCTGGTGGTCGGTGGCGGTGTTATTTTTGAAAACCGAACACTGAATTTATTTATTTTTATTTTTGCAAGTTTCTTAGTACCGGACGGCGCGCGACACAGCCACCCGCTTCGACGCTGTGGCTCAGACTGAAACTAAATTAGGGGTTGGGTGAATCAACCCTCAAATGCATCGGGTTTTTCAAATTGCACTCACTCTTTCTACATACTCATAGAGTATTATACGTTTTATTAATGCATATAAATCGCTCATATCCGTCTCGGTTCGTGATGTTTAAATCGATTAATAGATTTGAACTCGCTCGGGTGAATATCGTTTGTGTTGGTTATTCAACAATAAAGCAGTATTTAGTATAACTGTTTTTTTTTCGAACTGATTACGCTATTGACCTAGCAAGGTCTTAACAGCTTCACCGGACCACTAAGGCGAGCGCTTAAGACACTCAGCCGATTTTATTTGGGCAACTAGCTCAAGGGTGCACGGCACACCTCGGCTTGGGCTGTTGCCTGATACATGCAATTCGCGACCTATCTGAGCTAACCTAAGCTAAGCTAACTATTCATACATATATGAGTTGTTGAAACATAAATGTGTACCAAGCGGATAATTTTCTAAACTATTTCAGTTTTATAAGGGAAAAAAATAAAACCCTTCCACTTTCATGTGTAAGCGTGTATGCGTGCACGTGTGTGGAGGTGATATGTGTAATGTTGTCGCAGTGATGTAAGATTTTGTGTCACTGTATCGCGCGAGCAACGCACTCAAGGGCTCTACGCCGAGGGAACGGACCTAGGCTTGAGCCGCTGCCGAGGGGGGCTAATCTGGTGGTGTTTTAGTGCTGTTACAATGTATACTTTGGTACAATAAAAATGTTTCTAAATTCTATTGAATTATAATTAATCGTACCCAAAAGGAGTCACTACGAATGGTAACAACGTCTATAAGTTAATACTGAATAACACTGCTGTGTTATTTTTAAATAATTGATTTTATAAACTGTTGTTAGTTATTCTGCTGTTGACTAATTTGCTGTTCTTCAACGTATTGTAATTTAAAACAATGACACGACTCGAACGATTATTCGTTGTTTGTGTGTGAGCAACGTGAATTGCTGTCTCATTCATACTTATTGCGTGTTGCATATAGCTTGCTTTTTCACATATTTTAATAACACCAGCCTGTCATGTTCAATAATAATAACGAACAACGACTAATTAACAATAAAATAATGATACATCCTATAATTAGTTATCTATTGTGCATAATGCATTCACTATTAATTTCTCTTATAAGGAGCATGTAGAGGAACAAACTTATTGATTCTATATATAATTTATGTACTCCGATTATTATATAAAATGAGACACTTACGAAACGAATATAGTACGGGATTATTTAAAGCCAGACGATCTCACGGCGTAGTAAGACTTATTGTTGCAAAATGTTCAATCGTGAGCACGTATCTAGCACACTAAAAATATAACCAGTACATGCTATTTCGAAAAGAAATCTGTTAGCAAATTTATGGCATCAGTTTGTGTTGGGTTTGGGGAGGAACAATACTATAACTATTCACTAAGAAAAATGTGGACTGCAATTAGGTCATCAATCTGTCGTTCGCTCTGTAATGCTTAGTTAATTATTATTCACAAAATCGACATAAAATAATATGCACATTTAAAAGTAATCACATTATAAAATATAATTTTTGGTACTAATGTAATGGGAAGAAATTAATATAATGCTATATTCCATTAATAATTAACTCATGTGTCGACAGGTGCGGTAGAGGAAATAGACCTACCGCGCCTATTTTAAGCATGGTGTAAATAACATCCTAACTAATATTATAAATGCGAAAGTGACTTTGTTTATTTCGTTTTTACGACTGTACCATTCAACTGGTCAGTATGAAATTGTACATGATTGTTTTCAGGAATACATAATATAATATAGAACACCTTCCTTCCATTCCTTCATTATATAGTTGTAGTGGTAAAGCCACGCTGAAGCTATTATTGGTTTCAGCATGAATGGGTCGGCTCACCCGGGGTAGTAACACCCGTCCAAAAGAAGCACCCACGTGAAGTAACAGTGCTTGCATTGTTGCGTTTCGTTCGGTCAGTGAGAGCGGCGGTAACATAAACAAAACATGGAAACCCGGGGTACTTCTTGTGATTGTGACATATATAAATAATAATAATTTATATAGAAAATATCGCCCGTTACGTGACGTATTCACGTATAACAAACGGCCGTGTCCATGACACAGCCACATCCCATTTTTTCTTTCTTTCTTTCAAAAAATGTAATGTTCCCGATGTATATAATCAGATTTATGTACAGCTAGTACAAAGTGTTCTTCAAACATACGTGTACACAACCATACCTGCATAACCATATATCACACCGCCGTTGACCACAACGGTACTACCACCAGATAGTGGTAGTATTTTTTGTAATGCCCGACCGTCAACATTAAGATGAAAATATGCCGCCAAGCATTTGGGTTTTCTGGCAGCTGCACTTGAGAATCAAATCTCTGTTATGATTAGATGGGCCATATTACCATACATACACTAATTAATGTTAGTAACTTTGTCGTCCTGAAAATTATTTGTTCTTTCATGGGACCTACCTGTTTTGTGTGAGTTAAGTCTGTTTTTATTTTTTAAGTATGCTTTCTCATTTTTACTTAACCGTTTCACTGATTTTGGTGAATTCTGTCAATTATATCATTATTGCTTAGTTCCTACAGAAAAGAGTTTTGATACTTGGTCTGTTAATGCTTTAAAAGTTCCTCTATCTGCCATTAAATTTCTCGTCCAAATCGATTACGCTGTTTGAGAGGTTAGCCCATTCAAATATGGATTTATTTTTTCTTTTATTATTGTATCTGGTTACTGTATTTTCTACTACAATCATACCTGAAGAAGACTTGGTTTCAAGTATAATTGTTGAAATAGTCAACAGTGCGCAACGTTAAACTTTTGTACTTGACAATGGTGGCAGCTAATGAAACTATTATTCAGACGTCCTAATATATATTTTTTTAACATTCCTTCTTTTACCTATAGGTCGTTGTCTTTGCAGATTGCACGAAACCCTTTATGTCTGATAAGTAATAGCAGACTAATTTCCAGTTTTAGATAGAACTTATGTATAAGAGAAATTTCACTTTCAAAGTATGCGTACAGTGAAGATAAAGCGCTTAAGGTGGGGTTAAAAAACTCTCAAGCGGGTTTTTTATATTTTTTATGGGATTTAGCGTTTTACCACAATCTCACCTAAAATTAAGTGAGAATGTTGTTGAATGTTTTCCTTCGTCGAAAGATTAAACGATCGACGCAACCTTTGAACATTCTACAACTGAATCTACCTGAACTATCCTGTGGAAAAGGACATATAACTTTTGAGAAAATAATCGCTTTTTGAAAGAGTTTCTCATAAGCGATTCATTTTTATAACAGTATATAGTTTCAGTTTTTAGCGTTTTTATATGAGCAATTACAAGTATATTTCTATATGAAATGATGAGATTCTGAACTATGAGGTTGTAAAAATTACGAGAACTTTATAACGTTTTCATTATTATGGCTTCATATAAGCCTAAAGAGAAACGTTAGGTGAATTAAAATACCAATAACTTGTCTTTTTTTTAATGTGTTGAATATGGATTTGCTATCATTGTGCATATAAAACAACTAGCAGATACCCGTTTCATTTGCGTTTTTTATTATATCAACAATATATTTCACAAAAGATTCTTCTACCATTAAAAGCTGATTGTTATGAGAATTTATGAGATCTACTCTATAGGTTCAATGATAGGGCTCCTCAACCCTGAATGTGACGTCATATTGTTCCAGTTTCCATGATAATCAGTACACGTTCCCGATGTAAAATAAAGCTCAAAGCTGTAAATTAAATGTAACTTTATTAATCAAACTTGAGTAATACAGTTTTAATGTAACTACGCGGCTCCAGGTCGGAGCGAGCAAGGTTGGAACCCTCTGTTAACCGCTTCGGGGACTAAAAGCGAGATTAAACGCAGTTTGACGGCTTTCACGGTTCATAATAGAGTACGTGGAGTGAGGTGAGTGACCGCAAACTGAGCATTGCTTATTTTTCAACACTTTTGTTAAATCTAAGTAGTTCTCTGTTAGAAATACTGTGAAGTTTTCCAATCTTTTTGATTTGAAGCCACGATAGTATAGTTGACAGCGTGTTCGGATACCGCGTGGATGGACGTAGGTTCGAATCCTGGAAACTGAGTTGGTGTATTCGGTGATGGAAAATATCGCGATGAAACCGTAGCACATCGGTATGGATTTTGCTAAGTCCAGGTGGCTAGGTACCACCCTCAAGCTGAAAATCTACTGCCTAGCACCTGTTGGTGTGTTCTGGACTGCACTTGTGGTTCTGCACTTGAGAGCCAGCTCCTTTTAGGTTTAACGCGTGTACCATCTAAGACCACATCGTCATTTAATTCAGATGAAATTGTGGGCAAACGCTAAAACTTATATAGTATAAAAAAGGCTTTCAGTAATTTTAATTGTTGTGTACAAAAGTCATGCATTTAGTTTGAGATAAACGAAAATACTCATAGTACAATTAACATCATCAATTATCAGTGTATAGTATGAAACCAAGTGAAATCCCTTCTAAGTGTGTACTTAATGTGTGCTTTACACTTTTGGGGTGTAAGGGGTGTTGAATAACATCTGTTATCATCCACTCCAGTGCAACTACGCCACATTCAAAAAGCGAGACTACAAAACGACCGGCACATTGACATTAGCGCCACCATATTAGAGATACACATTGATACAAGCGCCACCATATTAAAGATTCACATTGATACTAGCGCCACCATATTAGAGAGACACATTGACACTAGCGCCACCATATTAAAGATACATAAATAAGAATTATTATAATTATATAGATTTCAATAAGACACAAATAAGAATTGATATTATTATATAGAATTGATTTATTACTTGTATAATATTAGTTTATTGGTTATAATTATATTTGCGTCACTTAAACTATTTTGCAGAATTATGAATAAATAGTACAGTAGAAACTCGATTAACCGGACTAATTGTTGTCGTTAGGCATTCGGATAATCGCGAATCCGTATAACTGAGGGCCGGATAATCGAGTTTCTACTTTGCTTTGACTTCCATAGTTCGGCATATAAAAGGCAAGATGTCGGTGATATCTACGCATTATTATGTACAAAGTATTGTAAGGCGAAGCTCTGCCCGAATAAATAGTGAGATACTGATCTACAAAGTGTTTATTGGCATCCCTGACCGAATCGACACTATACGTGATAATTGTAACACATCATAAGGCTTGAGACACCCAAGCCAACCTCACCTGCACGTGGTGCACCCTGCTGAATAACGAACAAGGCAATGGCGATAGTGGGGTAGCCGGTAGGGTTTTATAGCCTGACTGGGTCGCAACCACCATGTACGAGTATATGACGAAAAAGCCCGTTATAGTGATTCGCTTCTGCGGGTCGCGTTTCGGGATCAGCCTGTGCATATCCAGCTTTTCGCAGGCCGGCATGACAGCGGCGACCGGCGAGGGATACTTTCTCTCTCGGTGGTCGCCATTGTATATGGATTCTCGTTCTCGCATCGGTTGCGAGCGGTCGCTTGCTAATACAATCTTTGCTTCTACCTGAGTAACATAGACCTAGTAATTAGATAGAAGTGGCAGTAATATTATTGTTACTTATTAATTATTTTTAAATATGGTGCTATCCCAAGATATGGAGTCTCAATCGGACTCAAATAGTGAGAGACATGTTACAAAAACAAAAAAAGCAACATTGAATTGGAAAAGGGAACAAGAAAAAATACCAGTAAAGCAAACGATCTACAGAGCTTTAAAGAAGAAATTCTTGAATTATTAAAGGAACAAAATCGCTCCTTAAACCAACTGAAATCGGACCTCTCTGACGTTAAAATGCAGAACAATAATATAGCAAAATGCATTGAACATCTCACTGAAGACTACAAAGATCTGAAACGCCAAGTTGATATCCTGGAGAAGGACAAAATAAATTATATACAACGTATAGAAAACCTCGAAAATCAAACAAATCAAATGCAACGTCAGCAAAGACAAAATTTCATTGAAATAAGAAATATCCCTCAACACGAAAATGAAAATCTACTTTCACTTTTTACTTCTATCTGTAACACCCTTGAGGTGTCCATCCAACCAGAGCGAATTCAAAGTATAAAGCATTCGACGGTAAGATATGTTCAAAATAAGCCAATACTGGTACAACTAACTGATTCTATTATAAAGACAGAAATTAAAAATAGTCTAAAAAAATATAATTCGAAGTTAAATAAAGAACGTTTTAATACAAACGATATTAATATTTCCGGCCCGAAGTAAATTATTTATATAACAGATTATCTAACTGACAAAACTAAGAAACTTTTTTATCTCAGCCGGGAATTGGCAAAATCCAAAAACTTTAAATATTGCTGGGTGAAGAATGAAAAAGTATTCATACGGAAAAAGGATGGTGAGTCCCATATACACATCAGAAGCGAGGACTATCTTCAGCAACTTGAGCTTCAGATTTGACTAAGTAAAAATATTATAATGGTTAGAAATACTACTTTTTATATCTACGTCAATTTAAACACAAAAAAAATGTGTGCGTGTACTAGTGTACACACGTAAGAAGTGAAACTTGTTTAAGGCCTTATTTTTCGCAAAATGATCTATATGCAACTTTCCAGAAATTGGTTAAAAAAAAAAAAAAAAAAAAAAAAAGAAATACCCTTTCTTTCTTTATGGCAAACAATTTCATTAATATATTAAAAAATAAAGTTAAATTAGATAAAGTTTAAACAAAAGGATTTTATTATCATAGACATGAATACAAAAAAGATGGCGCGTAACGGAAAAATGTGACGGTAAATTTTTTCCAACGCCGATAAAGAAGTTTCACTTCAATAATACTCTCACATTCCGTTATATCCTTCATGTTTCTCTATTATTAAATATAGTAATTTTTTTAACTAGTTTCTCCTACATAGGCCAAATTAATGTAACATCACTCATCCAAAATCCAATTAAATATATAAAGGTAATAAGGATATATGTTAAACATTGTTCGACTCTAAACATTTTAAGCTCTATTATGTTATTTAGTTGTACCCCCAACGGATGGGGTCATAGAGTAACAAACCTGCGCGTAGTTAATAGAGAGTGCACAATCGGTTTTTAGTATGGGAACCGTGCGATCCGTTTTCGCGGGTGTGAGGAGGAACGTGGGGGTAACGCGGGGTAACGCCCATTGTTTCTATAGTGATGTGCATTACAAACTTGTACGGACACTGTATCGATATGTTAATTATGATAAAAAAAAGTTCGATAAAAACGTATTCAATTTATTTATTGTAACAATAGCATCTTAATCACTAAAATACAATAAAAATATATTTAATTAAATATTATAATACAAATTTTTGTAACCCTTAAATAAAATAAGATTATTATAAACTCGACTCTACGAATTTACTTTATCTTTACTACTTTTAAAAATGTAATAGAGTGTGAAGTTTAAATATATTTTAACTAGCTGTACCCGCGACTTCGTCCGCGTAAAATTGTATCTTTAGATAGCAGTGTTTCACTGCAAAGAGCTTATTAAATTATTTAAGTACATAAGGTATATAGAATTAATATGTGTTTATTTAATAATAATAAAAATATATAAATAAATAAACATTATATAATTTAAATGACAAATAAAAAATATCACAACAGTTATCAAAAGTATCGGTTAATAATAGAATTAATATTGCTTATAAAATAAAAAATCAATTTATAGATACCCGATACAATCCGAATAGGCACAACACTACAGCCTCTTAGACATATGGCGCGCTGCCATGACAGTTTGGTTTAGTTTAATATTTTATTTCACAAAGAAACTTAATTCAATCAATACTTACACATGAAAAGAGATACAACTAGATTTTAGGTTTTTCTTTCTGTAATGATTTTTACAATTATTCACTGCACAATTAGACATATTTACTGCGTATAATAATATTTTAGCGGAGACGTACACTGTCAGAGCTACGCGAACAGACTGATCGTGCTTACGGGAATCGGGAAGGACATACATGAAAAATTCATGTATGAGTGGTAAGGCAGGCACGACGCTTATGCGACTTCTATTGTAAATGGAAGCGGTTTCATAATTCTATGCCCGCGCGCTTATTTTCTAAATTAATACAATCATAGCAATGCAATCATGCATTGCATGATGGTGTACCAGTCTTTTCATTTTTATGATAACAGATACGAAGACATATAAAAGCTAATAATGGTACCTATAAAATAACACCGAACACAAAAATTTTACAGGAAGTGATATGATTGATGAAGTTGGAATAAGGTTTGTACAAGTGTATTTGAACCACTTTCACGACGTAAAAAATAAACTAAGGTCTTTTTATTTCATCTTTCTGTATCACGTTTGTTATTACCTGAAAAAAATAAAAACCCGTGAGGACATTATCCGGGTCCCGAAATTACTTCAGTCAAATTAGATTCCAATTCCGTACCGAACCTCATGTTACTCATCTCACTCTATCACTTATCGCTGGCTTTATCAATAGTGAGTTAGCTTAATCTATGTAGTCAGGTGAAGTTGTTAAGACCTTGCAAGTCAATAGCGTAGTCAGTTCGAAAAAAAAAAATGCATAGTATAAAACAAAGTCCTCTGCCACGCCTGTCTGTCTGTTCGCGATAAACTCAAAAACTACTGAACGAATTTTCATGCGGTATTCCCCTGTAGATACAGTGATTCATGTGGAAGGTTTAGGTATATAATTTGTCAAGGTTTTTATTATCAGGGCGGGATAACGTTCGCCGGGCCCGCTAGTAATATTATAAAGCTAAAGAGTTTGTTTGCTTGAACGCCCTAATCCCAGGAATTACTGATCCGATTTGAAAAATTATTTCAGTGTTACATAGTTCATTTATTGAGGAAGGCTATAGGCTATATCATCAACTCACACATCACATCACATCATCATCAGATTATATCATCACGATAGGACCAATAGGACCGGAGCACCAATGAGGAATGTTTTGTTTCAAAATCGGTTTTCTTTAGTGTTAGCCCAAAATTCCCATCCGGACGAAGTTCTAGTGGAAGGAGCGAAGGAGCTAGTGTTAGATAAATCGAATAAAGAAAAACCAAAAACCCAACTGCCAAAACTTTGAAACCTTTTAGTAATATAAAGCTTCAGTTGAGATTTCGCCTCTACCTTTTTATAATTATGTATATCATTACCTCAGTTAAAAACTTATCATATCATATCTTTTATGCTACTATTCATCAAACGGTTTAGACTACAAGGTGTGTAAAAAAATACATACCTATACTCATTCTATGCAATTGAGGATATAGGATTTTTAATGCATGGTAATATTATACCAGGTGACTGTTTAGACAGTAGCAATACTTCTGGAGGACACTCTGCACTGGATTCTCGTTCTAAACCAATAAAAAAAATAAGGGAATAAATAAGAGGAAGCCACGCCGAGGAAGTGGATTGTGGTCATTAAATTGTCAAACGGAAACGTACAGCCTCAAGACGGTGTGGAAACTAGTGGCGCAACTCGTGTGCGTAGTATGCGACCTCCGACGCGGTAATAATATCCATGTTCGGTAGACTCCCCAAAGTGGACACTACACCCACATGTACAGGCTGTTCATGTTTAGTAAAATGCATACAAATTAAATAAATACCTATTAATCAGCTTAAAATACATTATTTAATAAGAAAAAAATCCTAATGCCTAAATAAAGCCTGGTTGATTTTATGATATGATATGATGGTAAAAATTATTGATAAATAATACTCATGTGCACTAAAAGTGGATTTGTATAAAGTACCAATGCTAATGTGTGTTCGTATGTAAACTATTGTTTCTCCACGGAAAAGGTTTTGTTTACTCTATTTAATAAATACTTATGTATTCACATATTTTTAACATATCTATCTTCTATACTATAAAACTGTAACAAAGCCAAATATGTACATTAAATATTTTTTGAAAATTTTGATCGGGGTAGGCTTTGTTATCGACTTAGAAGCCAAAAATAATCCTTTTACAATTTTTGCCTGTCTGTCTGTCTTTCTGTCCCTGTGAACACGCATCTTCTATCTATCTATATCTATACATATAATAAAAGGCTAACGGGACGAAATCTGTACATTAAATACCTTAAAGAAAAAATACTCTGGGAGGGCTTACAATCAATGACACAACACAATGCTATAGTTTTTAAAATTTTTGTCTGTCTGTCTGTCTGTCGTTTGTACAGGATTCACGCAAAAACTACTGGACGGATTTTGACGAAATTTGGTATGGTGGTAGCTTATACACCGGTATAACATTTAGGCTATGTTTTACATATATATCTCATTTGTATGTCTGTTTATTTTACTTTTAAGAAAACATAAAAGAGAAGAAATTTACACAAAAACTACTAGACAGATTTTCACGAAATGTTGTAAGGTAGTAGTTTATACATCGATATAACATACTAGCTTCTGCCCTCGACTTCGTCCGCGTGTAATAGTTACTTTTGGACCCTGAACCCGAGAAAAACCTCTGTTTTGGAACATTCTTCATTGATGCTCCACCCCCATTGCTCTTAGCTTGATGCTATATAGTATATAGCCTACCTCGATAAATGAGCTATCTAACACTCTTCAAATCGGAGCAGTAATTCCTGAGATAAGAGCGTTCAAGAAAACAAACTTTGCAGCTTACTGTAACAAGACCAAATCTGTACATTAAATATCTTTTGAAAATTATAGTCGGGGTAGACTTTGTTATCGATATAGAAGCCAAAGATTATCCTTTTACAATTTTTGTCTGTCTCTCGGTCTGTCCCTGTAAGCACGCATAACTCTGAAAGTACTGGACCAATTTGGACGAAACTTGACACATGATTTAATTAATATTACAAGGTTACATTTAGGATACTTTTTGTCCCGTAAAACGCAAGGGGTTCTAGAGGATAACGAAAGACAAAAAAATGTAGCTAGGCTTTTTTGCGACACCTTAGTACAAGAGCCAGCAACGATGGAAAAATAGATATATTATGCCCTTCCAAACAGGATTCAGGATACCTGGTAGCCGGTTAACGTTGTGTTTTTAATGCGCATCACACCTTTACAGGTCAAAATTTTTATTTATAAATAATTTTAGGAATAAAATGTTTGGTTACTTTTTAACCCTATTAAAACATGAGTCTATCACTGCCAGACAATTTTGTTATTGACAATAATGTGCCCGATGATATTCTTTATAAATAAAATAATTCATTTCAAACCATTTTATTTTTTCCATTGCAAAGAACATATATCATTTTATATACCATTACGATATTGAGATTTCACCGTAAACACTGAAAAACAACAATAAACGTAGACATATGACTTGGGACTGAAGACATCTTGAATACATGCATCTATAACAGGCGTTTCCACAATTATCGATATCTTTATCATACATAAAATGGGGTAAACATATCAATGCAGTTGCAGAATCTAGCTCTAAGTTTCTAAACGTTTTCAAAGCATTAGCCGGTTTTATTTAGGGTGTTCATCCATAACATTTAGTTCGTTTATACTTCAATATTACACGCAGTTGAATTAACTATGCGAGCTTTCTTTATGATAGTAGTGCTCAGGTTAACCTCTATAAACTTGAAAAAGTCTAAAACCAGGCCATGAGAATTATCGGGGGTTTCATTAAAAGTACTCCAATGCATGTTATGGAAAGCGAATTGAGCATATGTTCGTTACATCTTAGGAGACAATATTTAGCTGGCAAAATTCTATTTAAATTTAAGTCATTAGAAAAGAACGAACTAACTAATGTATTAGAAGAACTGTCCATCTCTTTCAAATCACTCTATTGGCATAACAGAAAAAAAACCATTATTAGTTTCTATTTTTTCTCAATATAAAAATACTCCAATTCAAACAAGTATAAAACATGAAATGTTCACTTTACACACCTGGGTCGATAACATTGATTTACACAATATAATTAAAATAAATGTAGATGGTATTTGGAAGCCAAAGCGTCAATATGATGTTAAAATAAAAGATATTTGTCTTCAATATATAAATAAACATTATCAAAATTTTGTTAAAATATACACTGACGGATCTAAAGCTGGTAATTATTTAGGAGCCACATTTTTTTAGTCAAATTCCAAAACTTTTATGAAATTTCAAATTGATGAAAATATTTCAATTATGCACACTGAATTGATAGCAATTGCAAAGGCTTTATCATTTGCACAATCAACTGAGTCCATTAAGATTGTTATTTTATCCGATTCAAACAGTGCTCTTCAACACGTAGCTCGATATACCTCGACTTTTCGAGGAATACTGATAGCCTACACTATTTTGAAGCAATTACTAGATTTCAAAGCAAAGAACAAAGTAATTGTTTTACACTGGATCTCTTCTCATATAGGTATAACTGGGAATGAAAGCGCTAATCTTTTTGACAGAGAAGGATCCTCCGAAGGTGCTCCTATTAATATTTTACCAACTTACTTGGATGTATGGTCAGTATTTAAAAATAGCTGTTACTCGCATTGGAAGGAATACTTTGATAAGCGTTCTAAAACAAAACGAATATGGTACAGAACGATTCAGCCACGCCCCTTAAGGTCACCATGGATTGATGACAGTACGATTTGCAGTCGGAAAGCAATCACAGGAATAAGATTACACTCAGAACACATCCCGTCTAAACAGTTCGCCTACCTAATGCGTAAAGTACGATGACCCCTCTGCCAGAGTTGTGAGTTCATTGATGATGTGCACCACATCCTGGCAGAATGTGTTCGAAACGAAGATATTAGATCTCGGCTTAATGCCTCTGGTTCGTTCCACACTGGTTTGTACAATTCGTTATTGTCTGACCCCACTTCGAAAGATGCTAAAGAATTGTACAAAATTAATGTAAGCTATTGTTAAGTTTATTGTCATTCTTATTGTTATATAGTTGTATGTCACTTAGGCGATATAGTTGCGCAGGCGACTAAGCCTTAATTTAAAAAAAATAATAATATTAAAATTGCAGCTATCTTAACATGGTTTGAACATACTTTATTTTATTTACTAAAAAATAGCATCGGGCACATTATTGTTAATAACAAAAATGTCTGGCAATAATAATTTCATGTTTAAGTGGCGTTTTAAAGTTAGTAGAAAACAAAACATTCAAAAATCAATATTTTTGCATGTAAAAGTGCGATATGCACTAATAAACGCAACGTTTACCGGCAGCCAGGTAGCCCGCACACTGTTCGGAAGAACATAATGATATATAAAAAACTGGCTTATTGAAATTCTTTGTCAAAACCGTTCCTAGCTCTTAGACAAATAGTTACAGGCATGTGACATTTGACGCGTCGTGCTCATATCTTTTTAATATTTATTTTTTTCTTCAATACAATGGATTGTGAAAAAGTTTTAATACAAGTTGAAAATAGTTATGATATCATTCATGGTTCATTTATCATTATTTATTTTATGAATATATTTTATCTTTTAATTTACAATTTAACTCTATCAACTTGATATTTTATAATGTAAACTCTACTGACTGTATAGTAAACGTCTACAAAAAAGGGAAAGGAACTTCGTTAGGACCTGGGGATCCATAGACCTCTAAAGCTTTTTTTCACATTACCGCCAATATATGTAGGTTAGTTTTTATTTTAATGGAACCCGGTAGATGATGCTACGAATGGGTTGTGGGCTTATTTTAAAACCATACCACATACCATCTGGGTATATGTTTGAGTGAGTCTCTTGATAGTTTGGATTCACAATTGGAAACCGTAGGTGTGGGTGCAATAAGGTTTTAGATTGATTAAAATTATTCGCGTTTAAAAATACAGTTGACAACAGTGATAACCGATTTGGTGCAGATGAAGTTGCACGGGTCAGCTAGTACTATAATAAAACTGTAACAAAGCCAAATATGTACATTAAATATTTTTTGAAAATTTTGATCGGGGTAGACTTTGCTATCGACATAGAAGCCAAAAAATCCTTTTACAATTTTTGTCTGTCTGTCTGTCTTTCTGCTGGTTCTTTAAAATATATTATGGCCTTCCAAACAGGATTCAGGATACCTGGTAGCCGGTTAACGTTGTGTTTTTTAATGCGCTTCACACCTTTACAGGTCAAAATTTTGATTTATAAATAATTTTAGGAACATTTTTTTCAGTACCTTTTAAACGCTATTAAAGACATGAATTTATCACTGCCAGACAATTTTGTTATTGACAATAATGTGCCCAATGATGTTCTTTATAAATAAAATAATTCATTTCAAACCATTTTATTTTTTCCATTGCAAAGAACATATTTCATTTTAATAACCATTATGATATTGAGATTTCACCGTAAACAATGAAAAATAACGATAAACGTAGACATATGACTTGGGTCTGACGCCATCTTGAATACATGCGTCTATAACAGATGCTTCCACAATTATCCCTATCTTTATCACACAGCCAGTGTTGCGCTAAACTATAGCTATAGCTAAGTTATTCCATACATATTATTTTTAATTTACCCTCTTTTATGTGTAAATAAAATAATATTAAAATTACAGCTATCTTAATATGGTTTGAACATACTTTTTTTATTTACAAAAAATAGCATCGGACAAATTATTGTTAATAGCAAAAATGTCTGGCAACAATAATTTCATGTTTTAGAAGCGTTTCAAAGTTAGTGAAAAACAAAACATTCTAAAATTATATAAAAATCAATATTTTTGCCTGCATGGTGCGATATGCACTAATAAATGCAACGTTTACCGGCAGCCAGGTAGCGCGCACGCTGTTGGAAGAACATAATGATATATAAAAAACTGGCTTATTCAAATTCGTTGTCGAAACCGTTGCTAGCTTTTAGACGAATAGTTACAGGCAAGTGACAGTTGACGCGTCGTGCTCATATCTTTTTAATATTTATATTTTTCTTCAATACAATGGAGTGTGAAAAAGTTTTAATACAAGTTGAAAATAGTTATGATATCATTCAGTGTTTAATTTATCATTATTTATTTTATGAATATATTTTATCGTTTAATTTACAATTTAACTCTATCAACTTGATATAATTGATTTATAATGTAAACTATACTGACTGTATAGTAAACGTCTACAAAAAAGGGAAAGGAACTTTGTTCCAACTGGAGGTCCATAGACCTCTTTTTTTTACATTACCGCCAATATATGTAGGTTAGTTTTTTTTTTATTGAACCCGGTAGATGATGCTACGAATGGGTTGTAGGCTTATTTTAAAAGATTTCTCACATACCATCTGGATATATGTTTGAGTGAGTCCCTTGATAGTTTGGATTCACAATTGGAAACGGTAGGTATGGCTGCAGTCGGGTTTTAGGTTTATTAAAATTTTTCGCATTTAAAAATACAACTGAAACCAGTGATAACCGATTTGGTGCAGACGAAGTTGCACGGGTCAGCTAGTAGAAATATAAAATCATAAATGAAAAACGAAACTTCAATTGAAACTTAAACATCAAGGAGCAATTAGTTCTGCATTGGCCCAACGATATAAAAGTTTTAAAAAAATAAGCAAAGGTCATAACTCGTCATTTGGAATTAAAACAAAAAAAATGACATAACTTATCACTTAAACACGTTACTATCTTTATAAAACAATACTTTTATTAAATTATATTACAAGTTATCAATGTTCCAGTAGTAATTATGTTGCAATCAATATTATTAACTTAAATATTTAACACAAGACAATGGTAGAAACGCTAATCAAGCCTTGTTAAAATGAAGAAAAAAAAATTAAATGGTGTAAATAATGAACCCGTAAGCGTCACGATAACGTTCATCAAAGCCACACGACGCCTGTAAATATGAACGATGCAAAATAGCAGGATACTATTAGACATCTTTGACTTACTTACCTACTCTTACCTAAAAAAGGATGTAAAAAAAGAATCAACCTGTAATTTTAGAGGGAACAACGTTGTTATAAGATATTCTTTGCGTTGGTCCGCGGGACCAATAACTGCGTGCGAATCGAAAAGACAACAAGCTAGCGCAGGTATGTGAATCTTGATTACTACTTATAATTAAATTCATGCCTATGGCAAACGCAGACCGACCACTCGATCGACGCCACTAAAAAGACATAAAAAAAAATTAGTAGGGCAGGACCCTGCCGGTAAAAGATGCACGAAAATCATACAAAGCCGTCCGTTTCTACACAATAATGTTGGATTAAGAGGATGTATGGAAAATTTTGTACAACAACATCGTTCAGTTCTTATTGATAATTAGATAGTTATTGGTCTTAATTACGCCTTACCACAGTACTAATTGTGGTCACCGAATGTCTGCTACCAAGAATACCATTTTACTAATTGACAATGTAGATAATTCCTGCAATTTGATAAATCTGTGGATTAATATATCTAAAATATATAATAAGAATGTAAATCTAAAGTGTCTGTACGTTTTAGATTTTTGTGAAAAAAAATCAAGTATAGATACTTCCTATAGAATAGAGATATTCCTAGAGGAAAATGTAATAAAATACTTTTCAATCATTTTTAGAAATGTCTGTCTGTCTGTCTGTTCGTATGGACACGAATCACTGCAAAAGTACTGCGTTCACGATAAAACCTCCCCAATAACAGACAGCACCTAGTAAACTAATAATTTAGCCATAAACCATTTTATTAGTTGTGATTACCAAAGTAATTAGGTATAATTTTATAGGATTGTGTAATCGCATCAATTCAGAACGGTTGCACATATTTGGTTAGTTCTTTTTTGTTGTGTTTGTATAAAGAAAAATGAAAAATTGAAAAATTATACGGGAAAGTGAAAAAATCGAATAAAAAAAACATAACAAAGTGAGTGACTGAGTGACAATGTTGAAAGATCAAAAATGTTTCCGGAATCGACAGATCCTTAGTACACTCGTGCCAAGTCGGACCGAACAGCTAGTATTTTATAAAAACCCATATACATTAATTTGTCAGTTCGAGTTTCTAAGAAACACAATCACAGAACATTATAAAATAATAATTAGACATTTTATTAAAATAACAATTAACTTAATAACATCTAGTTTACCTACACTCCCTTTAAGTATTTAAGCTACGCGACAGCTATGAAATTAATTTAAATTAACTCTGAAATTTATTTCCCAATCATTCTAGTGTAAAAAACAATGGCGCGCGGTACTCTTGCTGTGTTGATTGTGGTTTGCCTCCTTGTGAATGTTTTCTGCTTACCACCGAATCTACACAGACTTACTAGAGCCATCTCCAATAATGGAGTTTCTAATTCTATGAGTGTGAGTACAATTATTTATTTACTAGCTGACCCGTGCAACTTTGTCTGCACCAAATCGGTTATCACTGGTGTCAATTGTATTTTTAAACGCGAAAAATTTTAATAAATCTAAAACCTTATTGCAGCCACACCTACGGTTTCCCTTTGTGAATCCAAACTATCAAGGGACTCACTCAAACATATACCCAGATGGTATGTGGTATGGTTTTAAAATAAGCCTACAACCCGTTCGTAGCATCATCTACCGGGTTCCATTAAAATAAAAACTAACCTATATATATTGGCGGTAATGATAAAAAAAGCTTTAGAGGTCTATGGATCCCCACGTCCTAACGAATTTCCTTTACCTTTTTTGTAGACGTTTACTACACTGTCAGTAGAGTTTACATTATAAAATATCAAGTTGATAGAGTTAAATCGTAAATTAAACGATAAAATATATTCATAAAATAAATAATGATAAATGAACCAATGATATCATAACTATTTTCAACTTGTATTAAAACTTTTTTACACTCCATTGTATACAATCATTATTATTGAATCTTTATTTTATATTTATATATTTAAAAAGTTTACTGGGTTAATGAGAGTGTCGGATTTTCATACCCTTTTTTACCATTCTAGGGGTTTCGCATTCAAAAATCCTTTCTTAATGCTCGCCTACAGTGTGCAAGGGAGTTATATGTAAATTTTCACTACCTTAGCCCCAGTAATTCGGTCTGTCCGTTGATATGTCAGTGAGTCTGATATTCTCGATTTAATTTTTTTTTAAAGGCATTGGGGTACATTTCATAGTGTAGCGGACCTCATGGCTGTCTGGTGGTATTTTTTTTACTAAGATGGCAAGTATCCAGGACAAAGCGACCTATCGATCGTTATTTTGATTTTGGAAAGTATTAATTGATTTTCGAACACGTGCGTAACGTATGATACGTAATGATATCTCCACTTAGGGAAATCTCGTCACCTCTATAATCTTTTTTTTTGAACTGACTACGCTATTGGGTAGGCCGAGCATGAGGTACTTAGCCGCTTGGCTACAAGCTCAAGGGTGCAAAGTGGCCGAACCTCTTAGGTTACTGCCTTAGAGATGCAAGCCCCGCGAATCTGTCTAAACTAAACTAAGCTAGCTATTCGTACATATAAGAATTCGTGAGACACACATGTGTACCGGAATGTGTGCTTCACGAATTGAAATGTATATTTCGTATCTGGCAACTAGACTAATCTAAACTAATTTAAGCAGTTTGAAAATATGGGAAAAATACATCCACCATATGAGTGCCTGCCTACCTGTGATATTAGAGATCTCAAACGCTAGATGAAAAGGCACCAATATCAAATTTTTGCTCCAATTAAATAAAGATTACACTCGGACTTACAACCTAGAATGAACCTGTACTTTCAATTTTATAATTCCTATAACACGAAGGTCTATAAGGAAAAAAAATACATTTGGGCTTCTTTTATTCTTCATCTATTATTGAAGAGAAACGGTGTCTAGAAATTACAGACCTCGTAATAAAGGAACGTTTACTTTTAAAATGTTTTCCTTAGCGAAAAAAAAACTAGATTTACACTTTATGCGATTTTGTATTATTAAAAGGAAAATTATAATAAATTGTATTTTTATTTCAACTAGCTACCCGCCCTGACTTCGCACGGCTATTCTTTGGAAGAAAATAATACCAAATCTTCCTTTTACAGTAAGAAAACGTAATGAAATGGAATGTCAACTAAACAACTGAACGTCAATTCTGTCAATTAAGGATGTCGAGCTGTCGCACAATCGATTTTTAGACATAGAAAAATCGATTAAACTTAAACATCGAATCGATTCAGTGAATCGACATCTGACACTATAAAAACGTGTTCCGATTATTCCTATCTAGATGAAAATAAAGCCATACAATAATTTATATACAAAAAAGGTGATAAAAAAATGAGATATCAATATTAAAAAAAGGACATCAAAAGAAAGAAAATAAGCAATCGATTTTTGAATAACCGATCACCTAGACCTAGTTTTTTTCACGAATAAATTCGACAGACCACGATTCGGATCGCTTTAAGAATTGTTATGTTTTTAATGAATTGCCATCCCTACTGTGAATATTTTTGAAAAAGATTTTACTATCTTCTCTTTCCCTCGCTCACTCACTTTTTATATGGATCTTTTTTTAACGCAAACTATTCATTTTCCATACATTTTTTCAATCATTTTATTCCATACACACCTTATTCTGACAATTACGAACAGGGCAAAACAAGAATTATGCAAATATAACGCCGTTCTGAAGTAATGCGCTTACATACATTTGTCAGTTGATTTTTATTCATATATCACACTGCTATTACAAAACCGTCGCAACTCGAAAATCGCGTCAATTGAGGTTTCAATTAAAGTTAATAGAAAAAGTGATAACCTCAGTAAAAAATATCTCTAAACTGAAGCGAGAAATAGCGCTCTAATCAACTTTTAATGAACTACTAACTACTTCTATCCCCCACCAATATTGCATCATTTTTAGTTTCAAAAAAGAGCGATCGGGTGAAGTCGTGTCACTATATCAGGTAGAATTACATTTTAAAGCAAAGTACTTTTATTAGTATAATTTTCTATAAAAAATACATAGTGTCAGCGAACTTTCAGTAGATAGCGAGAAATCAGTTTTTCATGGATTCTGAAAAAAGTGTTTTTTTTAGTTACGACAGTATTATAATAGCAGTGCGATATATAGATTAACCAAAATGTATCATTACATTTTACGAATGACTATATAACTTTTTAAATTTACAGAATGACAATGGTTCTACTCAAGAAACTTCACCGCTAGGGAGCTTTATAATGGACATAGTAAAGGCTAAACTCAATCTTGTCGCCAAATTATTGGCTAACGCAGCATCTTCTCTCAACAAGTGACAACCAAAGGTGGATTACTTGATACATAAGTGCCATAAATTATAATCACGGTGTCATCGAGTCAAAAGTAAATAAATGTATTATTTTTAGCAAATACTTTGTTTTTAATTTATCTCTAGAGAACTAGGAGAATTGTGTATTGTTGTAATGCAACTGCAATCACAGTTTATTAGCATGTCAAGAATTAGTCCAAACTACTCGTACGATACATACACCCAGCAATTGTAGCTTAACCCTTAAATGCATGAACTCTTAATTTTAACTACAAAAAATATATTCTATGTGTAGTATTATACAAGTTTATAAAAAATAAGAAAACATCGTTTGTATTCAGTCAATGATATTATAAGTAAAATGTTATAGATACGTTACCTAAATTATATTTTGACAAAACAAATGGCACTATGACGCACACATACGTAAACTAATATTGTAATGCCCCACTGTTTTAGATAAAATGTAGAAGTAAGATGGCATATTCTCAATATCGGTGGTGAAAAAGAGATAGTTATATGTTGCTTAGGTACGTGCGGATCGACGGTGCTAGCTAGCCAAGTTTTAACAAGACTCTATCGAAGCGCTTATGACGTATCTAAAGCTTTTTAGTTATAATATCGTTGGTATTTAGTATTCATATTATAATCATATATCTAATTGTAGTCTTATTATAAAGCGAGCGGAATTATGCGCTTTTTTACTTTGTCCGAACAGCTCGACCTACAATCGTATACACTGTAAAGTAAAACTTAACAACGATTAATGTAAATGCGACAAGTGCGACAAGCGGTGTGATGCGCATGCGCAGGAGAGAAGTAAATGTATCCAATTTTTCACAACGAAAAAGTTATTTTCGGACATCCATTTTTATATTTTATTTTTTCCTCATAACATAAAACATATTCTTACGATAATTAACGATGCAGACGATGTCGCAGGTATCAGCTAGTAATGAATAATAATAACAACAATAAAACTACTATATATTATATATAAGTTTATAATCAAAATATTTATATAATTTTTCTTAAGATACATACAATATAACAATATAAAATACAAAGTATATCATAAATTCTTCAAGAAAATGGTGAACAATGGATATAGATTAATTAGGTTCGTAGGTAATTCTTTTAAAGCCATTTCTCAGTCACCGACGAGATGGTCAGTTCGTTACTCTGTAAAATAAATAGGAATAGTTTTGCAGGTTTAAAATTATCACTATAATACATAACATGAGGTATAGCATAACTCATAACAATAGAGAGATTGGCTGTAGATTAAAGTGTCCGTCTCGTACATAGTCTCTGCCTAATCTGAGTTATTAACTAAAGAACATTGATATACAAAAACCCAAGATGCAAACTTAACGTCTCACAGATAGCACACAAAAATGAGTTCATAATTTTGGATTATGCAGTCATTTCAAATAGTCTCGCGTCACTTGCGTCCTTGTAAAAACAACTTTAAATCATTCGGGAATGGTTGAATTTACAAAATCATAAGTTTATCGCATAACTACAGCCACGTATGTGTACTGGGGAGTTTTTGCGGCCGGTTTCGAGCGCTACTTTTATTAGAGACTGTGCGTATCGGGTCTTTATATGTCAATGCTTAACAACTAAAAATCCTTCGAACCAAAAACCAAAAGTGCATTTACTTCTACTTTACAATACAAAATTATTTTTTGTATCGAAGAAAAGAGACGTGACTTACAAAAAAGTTTCCTTGAATAAAAATTAATATTTTCTAGGATTTATTTAGTAATCAGATAACATCATAATAATAGAAAAAATCATGGTTATGATATTATTTTAAAAAAAATTTCCAAATTACATTAACATTACGTGCTGTACGTCACTGCGTCAGCGACATCTCGCGACATTTCGGTTGCAAGGCCGGTATTGATGAATCCACTGGTAGCTTAACGAGGTCCGTCATCACCAACCCGGGAGATACACTCTGCAATTATTATAACCAGTGCCGAGGTTATAATAACACACGACAGAGATATTCATACCCTGTTGCTTTTAGCCTGCTTGATTCAATTTATAAAAAATACGTTTTAATGCATAGGTTCCCAACATAGAGTAACAAACCTGCGCGTAGTTAATAGAGAGTGCACAATCGGTTTTTAGTATGGGAACCGTGCGATCCGATTTCGCGGGTGTGAGGAGGGACGTGGGGGTAGCGCGGGGTAACGCCCATTGTTTCTATAGTGATGTGCATTACAAACTTGTACGGACACTGTATCGATATGTTAATTATGATAAAAAAAAGTTCGATAAAAATGTATTCAATTTATTTATTGTAACAATAGCATCTTAATCACTAAAATACAATAAAAGCATATTTAATTAAATATTATAATACAAAATTTTGTAACCCTTAAATAAAATAAGACTATTATAAACTCGACTCTTCGAATTTACTTTATACTACTTTTAAAAATGTAATAGAGTGTGATGTTTAAATATATTTTAACTAGCTGTACACGCGACTTCGCCCGCGTGGAATGGTATCTTTGGATAGCAGCGTTTCACTGCAAAGAGCTTATTAAATTATTTAAGTACATAAGGTATATAGAATTAATATGTGTTTATTTAATAATCAAAATATTTAATAATTAAAAATAATATGCACACGTTTCCACGCCACCTTTGAGGTAGTGTACTTAGCGCGTTTTTTTAATGTGGTTTCCCCGGTAGGCATATTCCCGTCCCTTTGTAATTGTTCTAATAACTCTAAATAGCTCCATTTTATAGGCAAATCATCTCCATCGTATAAAACAGATTTGGCCTGGAAACAATTACGGACTAATTTTAACGCATGACAAACATCGACAAATAATGCAATTTCTCGACCTGTCGCAGGGTCTGTATATGTGGATTTTATTTTATTAGCGGAGAAATCACATCCAAGTACTTTCGCCATGATCAAATTTGCTGGACAAGCATCAAATGTAATCGAAACTACTTGCACGCCAGTATCTTTTATGGAATTTAAACACTGACAAATTAGATTAGCCCTCTGCACTCCATTAACGCTATTAACCAAAAAATATCCTATAGGTACTTTCCAGTTGGAATTAATGGAAACAATTAGAAAAACTAATGCATCTTTTGCTTCTTCTCGACAATCACTCTCCGTGTTACCATTTAAACTAACGTAACCATGAAATTGATTACCATCCCACTCGACAGATTTACGTATCGCCATTTCATCTAATACTAACGAACACAGAATAGGATAATTACATGACCTAGCCTTGTTTTTTAGTGCATTTAAAGCTTCTATTGTAAAACCTGGGTTGCCGTCAATATTTTGATACCATCTAGAAATAGTACATGTATGTGGTAAACAAGACTGAAATGTTCGACGTACGTAATTGTATGCCCTTGGAGACAAGTAATGTAACGTTAAAGCAAATGATCCAATGTTTTCTGGGTATACCTTTTCATTACGAAGATTTTGGCTTTTAATAAATTGTCTTTTCATTATATCGGCACTTGTGATATTCATACTACTTAAAACTTCAAGATCTGATTTGTTTATTAAATCCTTTTGCTTCAACTCTTGAAGTAAATCTTCCATTGGAAATAATTTGCGCTTCAGACGCCTTTGTTTGCATTGTAAGCGTTTTATTTTTAATAGACATTGATGTGAAATACGTACAAAGCATTCTATACGTGACCTGAGTTTTTTTTACGAGGGGTGTCAATTAAAATGGAAAAATGGACAAATCTATACTATAATAAAACTGTAGCAAGGTCAAATCTGTACATTAAATATTTTTTGAAAATTTTTATCGGGGTAGACTTTGTTATCGATATAGAAGCCAAAAATAATCTTTTTACAATTTTTGTCTGTCTGTCTGTCTGTCTGTCTGTCTGTCTGTCCCTGTGAACACGCATCACTCTGAAAGTACTGAACCGATTTTGACGAAACTTGGCACAGTGATAACTAATATTACGAGATTACATCTAGGATACTTTTTATCTCATAAAACGCAAGGGATTCTCCAGGATCTGCCTGTTTGTCTGTCCCTTTGAACACGTACCACTCTGAAAGTACTGAACCAATTTTGACAAAATTTGGCACAGTGATAACTAATATTACAAGGTTACATCTAGAATACTTTTTATCTCATAAAACGCAAGGGATTCTCCAGGATAACGGACGAAAGTCAAAAATTTGTAGTTAATGAAATTTTTTGACGGATTTTGGTAAATTTTCATTGTGCTATATATAGCAGACAGATTAGCTAAAAAGATAAGCTATATTTCCCTAAGCTACTTTAAAAAAAATACAAAAAAAAAATCGTCGGGATTCGAACCGTCGACTCCGGCGGACCATATAACGTCCTATACGTTATAACTGAGCTACGGCTATATGACATTTTTATGCGTAATTATCGACCTCATATGAAGAAAATATGTGTAAACGAAACTGTCACTTATATGTTGTTACATTTATTTTATTGTATAAAAAATGTTTGCTAAACAAAGGTGACAAGATTTTTTCCTAAAACATAAACCTAGATAATAGTTGCATTGTAGAAGATGAATCTCAACTAGAGTTCTATCAGTACGTGTGTTGTTTCGATATTTGATAAAATTAGTTTTCTAAATGTTGTTGAGTCTTGAAGTAGTTAGGTTCAGGTTTGTGAATCTTAAAATAAATCAGTTGAGGTGTATGCAGTTTTTTTTTTTTCGAACTGACCACGGTATTGACCTAGCAAGGTCTTAACAGCTTCACCGGACTACTGTTTGCAGTTACTATGTTGTATTTATACTAATATTATAATGAGTGGTAAAGTTTTGTTTTCGAGGAATGCTTGGTACCTACTACTGGTCCGTATTCAAAAATTCTTTCACTGTTAGAAAGGTATATTATCCCAAGTTCAGTATCTCAGTAAAAAAGGTGGTTTGTATGTCAAAAGTAAAATAAATGTGACCAAATTAAAATTGAATGCAGATTTCACGTATACTTTACAAATTATTATAAAACAAACAACTAAAACAAAATGGAAATTTAATGTAGATGAAGTTCAACTTTTACAGTATGTTACGTGATGAAGTTACAAGGGGTACTGGGAAGACATTTATCGGCAATATATGTAAGTTAGTTTTGATCTTCACTTTGATGACACTACTTTAGGTAATGCTGCGAACAGATTCTAGGCTTATTTTAAAAGATTTCTCACATACCAACTGGGTATATGTTTGAGTGAGTCCCTGGATAGTTTGGATTCACGATTGGAAGTGCTGGATAACGCTGCAATAGGGTTGTAGGTTTTTTAAGATTATTTGCGTTTAAAAATACAATTAAAACCGGTAATAACCGATTTGGTGCAGACGAAGTTGCACGGGTCAGCTAGTAATAAATAATAATGCCTTACGTCAAGCTTTAAAGATGGAACTGCATTTGGAAATAAGTATCGCCTTTTCTTGCTCGAATCAAAACAAGTTTTTTTATTTATTATATTATTATTATTATTTTTTATTTAATTACGAAGGTCAGAGCCGGAGGATCCAAAAAAAAACCAAATTACTTGAAATTAATTTATTACACAAAATACAAAATGATTCTAAGCCTAGAGATTATCGCCGATGTTAGGCTTACTCTCACACTAAACCTAAACTAAAACTAATAGCATAATGAATGCTACCGATATTAGGTTAACACTGTCCATCTGTTGGTTCCGTCCAAGTATTTATACATGAACAATGTGGGAACGGAGGAGTCGGACCACCGAACGTTTCCACTAAGTTTGTGCACCTGTTGTGGAAACTGCTGACTCGCACGCTTGCACACCTTTTTTTTTTTTTTTTTTTTTTTTTAACCAGGGGAAATCCTACATGGGATACACCTCCCACTGTCGGGGGACAGTGAGAGGGTTATGCCGGACTCCTACCGGCTAAAACCCCTGGGCCGCTGGGCGCGTAAGTTGACCAGAGTTGCGGGTGCGCGACAAGCATACTTCCACTAACCCTGATCACGCGCTTGGGTCTACCCGAAGATGTTAATGCGGGGACCCTCATCTCTGGGAGATTTGTTTCTCCCTTGCTTCATTCAGAAGCAGCGGCGAACCGTGCTCCTCCATCACGGGACCTCCAATACACGGCAACAAGCGCCCCCGCGCCTGCCGCCTGGAGGCTTATTAGGGAGGCATACGGTGAAAGAGTCCTCCACCACGCCTCCTTCCTCGACCGACTCTCCCACGGCGAGGAGCGGGAGCATCGGCCGATCTTTCCCTCTCACGTTCGGCTGCCTCTTTCTTGGCCATGACGCACTCACAAAACGCAAGTACGGCATGCCATGCCCTATCTTGATCAACCATAGTTCGTACCAAGGCCGGTAAAGAAAGATCATTCCCAACTACTGCCACCAGGGCACGACGCTCTTCTTCCCACGCAGGACATTCCTCCAGCGTGTGCTGAGCAGAATCCATTTGACATGAACAATGGTGGCATTCAGGTGTTGGCTCTCTTCTCGCGATCTGGTGCAGATATTTACCAAAACAGCCGTGACCGGTCAATATCTGCACCAGTCGGAAAGTGAGCGTACCATGTCCTCGGACCACCCATTCTTCATGAACAGGGCGGATCGCCTCGATTGTTCTGAGGCCCGCTGAAGGTGAAGCCAGAGATCCACTCCATAGCCTCAACTCAAACTGTCGCAGACGGATCCTTTGAGTCTCCATTTCCCGGGGAGCCGTCCTTTCGCCTCGAGCAAGCCTCCCGGAGCGCCAAAGATACATCTCCGCATAGGAGTGGGCGACTATTTCCCAAGGGGTAGAGCTTGCCAGCAGGCACGCTGCGTCATAAGACACAGTACGATAGCCTCGTACTACCCTGATAGCCATTAGCCGTTGTATTTTCCGCAAAATGGCAGTACTGCGTGGCGTCAGGGCATCGTGCCACACTGGGGCCCCATACAATGCCATAGAGCGCACCACTCCCATGTAGAGAGAACGGCAGGCCAAGCCGGCTCCCCTTAAATTCGGCAGCAGACCCGCTAGCGCAGAGGCACTGCGCATGACCTTAGGGTCCAGGTCCTTAAAATGGGCCTCAAATTTCCACCTGCTGTCTAGAACGAGGCCTAAGTATTTCATGGTATGCCTTACATCTATGCGGACACCACCAACGACGATGTGCGTGCCAGGAGGCGGCGCTCTCCGAGGGCCGTGGAAGCAAACTGCTTCCGTCTTATTGAGGGCCACCTCGAGACCGAGCTTCCGGATCCTCCCGACAACTTGGGCCACACTTACTGTAGCCAAACGAAGTGCCTCTTGGAGACTCTTCCCACGTGCCGTCACCATCGTGTCATCGGCATAGCAGGTCACAGCGGCGCCGGGCAGAAGAGCGCCGCGCAGCACCCAATCATAGCCGATGTTCCACAGAAGCGGACCAAGAACCGACCCCTGTGGAACACCGCATGATATTTCCCTGTGGTGGGTGCGTGCGTCCTGCCCGACGCATATGACCCGCCTGCCTTCCAAATAGGAACCCACCAAATGACGCAGGTACTGGGGTACCCGGTGGTACAAGAGTCCCTCTGTTATACATTCCCAGGGGAGGCTGTTGAACGCGTTGGCTATATCTAACGATACAGCCAACAGCACTCCACCCTGGGAAACGGCTTTCTCTGACAGGACCTTGACGCGTGTGATTGCGTCAATCGTGGAACGACCTTCCCGGAATCCAAATTGGACGTCAGAAAGGTCGGGCCCTATCCTGGCTAGGTGTTCAGTCAGGCGTCGCACAATGACTCTTTCGAAGAGCTTAGCCACCTCGTCAAGCAGTACAATGGGGCGGTAAGCCGACGGAGACTCTACTGGCCTTCCCTGCTTGCGCAGCAAGACGAGGCTGCCAACTTTCCACTGGGGAGGAAACTGCCTTTGTTCGAGACATGCATTATAAAGTCCTCTTAACCTCTCCCCTAAGGCCTCCATGGCTAAAACCCAGACGCGGCCAGGGATTCCGTCAAGCCCTGGGGCTGTACTTTTTCCCCGGAGCCGTCTCACGGCCACATCTAGTTCTGCCTCCGTGATAGGAGGAACGTCTCCACAAATGCCGCGTTCGGGCGGAGCCGCAAAGGGAGGAGCAAACTGCGCTCTCTGTGGGAACAAAGCAGACAGTATGTCCCCCAACAATTGTGGATCCAGGCTTTGAGTGACCGGAGGAGCCCAGGGTCGCAGAAAGCCCATCACCGTCCTATAGGGACGACCCCACAGATCACTTTCCACCATTTCCAAAAGCTCTTGTCTGGCTGTGGCCTTTGCTCTTCTTATTGCGATCTGAAAGGTCTTCTTCGCCCCCCTGTATGTATCATAGAGAGTGGCCTCAACATTTGCATCCCGACCGTGACGCCGCCTACGGTACCGTGCATAACGGCGCCTCGCAGCAACACACAGAGCCCGCATATATGCTAGGTCAGACGACCACCAGTATGTCTGACGTCTAGGCGGCTGGGGCCTGACCCGAGGCATCGCAGCATCGGCAACGCATGACATTGTTCCCCGGAACCAACCCGACTCCGCGACAACATCGATAGGCGCATCCGGCACTGGCGGCCAGGACGCAACAATTGAGGCCTCCACTAGTAGGTCCTCGTTCATTTTGTTTAGAGCCCACCTGGGGGCTAAGGTCAAGTCCGGGTTCGAGGAAAAAGTCGTTGGTAGGAGGCAGATCTCAAATCGGATGTAGCGATGATCTGAAAGAGATTCCGCCTCCTCCACGACTCGCCAGTTCCTAATTCGTCGGGCGACAGCAGGGAATGCGAACGTAAGGTCCACGATTGAACGTTGTGTAGCGATGGCGTAATACTTGGAACACCTACCGCATCGTGGGACTGGAACTCTTACTCAGCAATTATGGTGTGTAGCGATGGCGTAACATCTCCCCCCTCAGAGCGGCAACTATTTTAGAACTTTGAGAGAAAATGTTGCCGGAGCACTTTGTGAGGTTGCGGTTCTCTCAGCATCCTCGTTTTGCGGATCTTCAGTCTTGACGTTCATCTGATTTCTCTTAAGATTTTTATAGAATCGGCGTATGAATAATGCAGTACCTATTATAACTGCAGCAGCAAGTATGACGTAGACTGGTATTGTGGTGTGATTAACAACATTAGATGAAGTCTGGTCCAGGTGTATCAATGGCTGCAGCATTGACTTCTCTTGGTATTTGTGAAGATCCCTGAGGTTGACGGAGTTTAGTTTTAGCTGTGGTAATGGTAATGTATATGGAGCTTCAGATTTCATCGAAATTTTCATGATTTTCAGAGGTTGTCCTTCAATTCTATCGTAGCTATTTCTTATACTGATTTCTTCTGTATTCAGGAAACAGCTGATCGGAATAGTGATAAGAAAGCTTCCTCGCACTGTGTTGTAGCTCTCGTGTCCGCAGATAGTATGAATTTTTGTTGGGTGAGGAAAAGAAATAACGTAGTGCCTTTCGTCAAGCCGGTCCACAGCTTCTTTAGATAGTTTGATTGAATTCATCTCGCAGGATGAATCCACGGAATGATTGTTAATGAGATGCTGGATACAGTCTGGTTGTGTTTGGACTTGATGCTTCATGTCTTCTTCGCATAAGAATTGATTATTGTACTTCGGGCATTCTGCCTCTATGTACATGAATGCATGTCTGTTACTTGCTATTAAAGGATAGGGAGGTATGATAGACAGGTTATTTTTATTAGGAATGATAGCTAATCTATATAAATAGTAATTTTTGGGTGATACTATGGGAAACTTTAAAGTGATAACTATACGCCTGTCTGAAAAATAGTAGCCAGGTTTAATAATGTTATAATAGTCTCTTAAATCTATTCCTAAAACATATCCTTGGGGATAAATCAATTCTAGCTTCTCTCTCATTTTGGATAATATATCTACACTAACAATAGAATGGTGTGTGCTTGATGCACGCACAAAACTTAAAATATTCTCTAACCTAGAAAGTTCTGCCATAATGTCATCTGCGTTTTCCGAGATTATTATTAATAACTGAGCAAATTTAGCATATTTAATGAGACTTGTGTCTCTATGTGCCTCACTATTTAAAAGGAGCGCTAAAGTACTATTAATCATTTCTTGATTTCGAACTATCTGTATTATAACTTTATTGTGGTGTGCCATCCAATCCTTACTTAAACTGATGTGGTTATTAAATTCATGAGCAATCTTTGCTTGATTGTTTTCCAAAATTTTTATAGCGTCGTTGAATTTAATCGCGTCTAAGTAATCGAGGTTACCAGTTATGCTCTTAATAACGGAACCTAGACCATCTATAATGCCTCTTTTATTGCGTTGGGGCTTTAGACTACTCAAGTGACCTAATATTTTCTGTAGTTTATTATCTAGATATTCTATTTGTAGTTCGTATAAGGTGAAGGTGTCATTTTCGAGTTTATTCTTAAAGTCGGTAAGCTGATTTTGTAAGATGTCAATTTGATCTTCAATATTATCCAATTCTACGTATTGTAAGAAGGTATGATAATGTGTTATTAATGTGGTGGGTCCTAATTTAAAGGGTAAAAGTCCAGGTCCATCGTCTAGAGCTTCAAGTTTTATTTCTTGAGCCTCCGGTATTGTCATTTTGGTCAGAGTCCAAAGGAGCCTGTAACAATTTGGCAGAGTTAGGAACTCTCTTAAAGCGTGACTTAGCTACAGGTCCTCGTTTTTTGGAGGTATATATATGTATAGGTAAATTGGCTAAAACGGTGTCTTGAGTAAAGCGTGGAGCAAGTTTTTGTCGACTAGCTGATGGGTTGTTAATAAAAATTGGTTGGTTCGGTTGATATTCACTTTCAGGCTCGCGGGTCCTGTTACGGTTTTCTATTAAATTCGTTCGGTTAGTAAGCGCGGTTTCATTGATTAGGCTATATACGGCTTTCATTTGTTCACGATGGGTTCTTATATATTGCTGTAATAAGTGCGTGGCTATGTTCATGCCAACCGGGTCCCTAGGATCGAAATGTCCGTTAATTAACTCATAAGGTCGGCATTTCGTAAAGCTATGCACGGAACTATTGTACGCTAAAATAGCATAAGGCATAAGATTTATAACGGACTCATCTTTTTGTTGGAGTTTAAAGATACGTAGATGTTCTAAGAGGGTTGAATGCAGTCTTTCGACATTGCCGTTATCATTAGGCGCATTGGGCAAGGTTCTATGATGTACTATTTGATGTAATTTAGTGAATTCAGAGAATAGCTCGTTGGTGAATTCAGTACCGTTGTCAGTTACGATGGTAAGTGGGAGACCGTGGTGGGTACTGAAATGAAGTAGGCTTTGAATCACGCTTATGGCTGTCCCGTCACGAAGGTGGTAAGCCTGTCCGTACTTGGAGAAAACGTCAACTAATGTCAGATATTTTTCATTTTGCACTGTGAATAGGTCAAGGTGGATAATTTCAAAGGGTTTTGTCGCTGGCGGTACTACGTTGAATCTTTGTTTAATGGGATTCCTATCATATTTAGCTTGACCACATATAGTGCAGTTGTTAATAAATTTAGTTATGTGATCTCTCATTTTAGGCCAGTAGTATTTATTTGAAAGGGACATATAACATTCGTTAATGCCCCGATGATTTGTTTTACCATCGTGGTAATTACGGATTAATTCTTGTTGTCGAAAGTATTCCTTGACGTTTTCTATCTCTTTCCTGGTTAATACTAAATTCATTGCGGAGCTACGAAACTTTTCCTGAATAACCGGGATTAGGTCATAAATACGTGAGGGTGGGTTTATGAGGAGGGCGGTTCTGGCCTTTGGATTCACATATTCTTTTATGGCACTAATAACGTCTTCAGTCAAGTTATTTTCAGATATCTGTACGCATGTTCTCGTGTGCGTGTTAAATGGTTTCGTAACTGCCGGTCGTCGTTTTACGTCACCTACTACTGTCATAATAAGTTGTTTGTTAAATTTATTCAGTGGGTCGCTAGTTATAGGTATTTCTAGTATAGGGTTTTCGATAGACGTATGTTGTGTTCCTACATTACTTATATCGACAGCTATGTCAGAACTGTAAGCTCTCATAGTAGGTGCGGTGTCAGTTGAAGAGTCACTTACAAGTGCTCTATCGTCAGGTGCCGTAACTGTTGACTCAGTGTCCGAAATGTTAACTACCATAGAATTGGCATTTTCATTATGGATTTCGACCCGAGAAAGTGCATCGGCATTAGTGTTGGCTTTCCCTTTTTTGTATATGACCGTGAAGTCATATTCACTAAGCTTGAGCCTCCACCTTGTTAGTCGAGAATTTGGTTCCTTAAGACTCATAATCCACTGAAGTGGTTTATGGTCTGTAAGTATTTTGAATTTTCGGCCAAACAGATATGGTCGAAAATACTTAGTGGCCCAAACTATAGCCAAAAGTTCCTTTTCTATAGTACTATAGTTGATTTCGCTATCGTTTAGGGTTCGGGAAGCGAAGCACACAGGCTTGTCTGATCCTACAGGTCCTTGGGAGAGAATGGCGCCGAGAGCTATATTTGAAGCGTCAGTGGTCAGTATGAAACCCTTTGTGAAATCGGGGTATTGCAATATGGGGTCGTTGGTTAACAGGGTTTTACACTTTTCGAAACTACTTGTATACTGGGAATTTAATACGACCTTATTACCCTTCTTTAAACAGTTGGTAAGTGGTTTGACAATTCGAGCGAAATCCGGAATAAACTTTCGGTAATACCCGACAAGTCCGAGAAACTGTTTAATTTCCTTCGGAGTTTTGGGAATAGGATAGTTTTTTATTGCCGCGATTTTATCCGTGTTTGGTTTGATTCCCTCTCTACTAATGATATGACCTAGGTATGTGGTTTCTAATTTTAAAAATTCTGACTTATCCATCTCGATTTTAAAGTTAGATTCTCTAAGCCTCTGAAACACCTTTTTGAGGTTTACCATGTGCTCCTGGAGTGACGTGCTGAAGGCAATTATATCATCAAGATACACCAGACACACAGTATTTTGCAGGTCCTTAAGCACATTGTCCATCACACGTTGAAATGTAGATGGCGAATTTTTTAGACCCATGGGCATACGTAAAAATTCATAATGCCCATGTTCTACATTGAACGCAGTTTTTGGAACGTCTTCGGGGCTCATTTCGACTTGGTAAAATCCGCTGGCCAAGTCTAGTGTAGTGAAGTACTGACTATTACCCAGTTTATCTAATACGTCTGATATGTTGGGGATCGGATACTTATCATCAAGTGTCTTTTCATTAACTTTGCGGAAGTCAACGACAAGTCGCCATTTCGTTTTGCCAGATGCGTCGGCTTTTTTGGGTACAATCCATATTGGGGAACTCCAAGCAGACTCGGAAGGTTGAATGATCCCTTGATCTAACATTTCATGAATTTGTCGTTTGACCTCGTCCCTATGAATAAATGGATAGCGGTAACTTTTCGTATACACTGGTTCCTCATCGGTAGTTCGAATCCGATGCTTTATTTTATTATTAAATGTTAGTGCCTCCCCTTCGATGTAAAATACGTCCGCATACTGAGAACACAAAACTTCTAAATTCGCGCGTTCCTCATCGTTTAAGTGGTCCGTACGTAGACGTGTTAAGACCTTGTCGGTACGCGTGGGTATCCGTTCAGTGCGCGCGTATTCGTTAGTGTGAGCTTCGGCTAGAATCGGGTACTCCATTGAAAAAATTTTGTCGTGTGACGACGGGTTATTAACTTCTAAAATACCGTGTTTGTCGCTAACTACCGTAAGACAGTCTCTTATGACGCAATTGTATACTACTTGTTCCGGTATAAACGCGTCGCCGTCGTGAATATTAATCAGAAGTCTAACTAATTTAGAAGAATTTGCCGGGATAATGTTTTCATATAGGTTAACGTTTTGCGAGTTGTACATCTGAATGGGATTCGTCGCGTCGCGAGTTATTAGTACTTTATTCTTGAGGTCAATTTTAGTTTCCCACTTTTCAAGTAAGTCAAGCCCGATAAGTCCGTCAAAGTACTTATGGAAACGATACACAAATAATTTAATGCAATCAAGGTTGTTTAGTTCTGGGAAACATTCTAAAGTCACAGAATAATTATTGCGAGTGGTAGCATGCACATTACTTACTTCGAAGGGGTCGTAATTAAGAGGTACATGCGGAAAATAACGTTCAATTGCTTCAGGGCTGATGAAAGACTGATTCGCCCCGGTATCTATGAGAAATTTTAGAGGAGGATTGGAAATCTGGATATAGGGAAGTTGTCGTTGCGTTTGGAGGTTAATTTCTATTTTGAGCTTCTTGATTTCTGAGCTTTCAGAAAATCCTGCTCTTTATTTGTAGAAGGTTGGGGAATGTTTACGTCATCCGTGTCTGTCGGTTCACAATTGATATAATCAGAATAGTCCTGAGTCTCATCATGGTCATATACCGCGGGACAGTCATAATTAAATTCATATTCTGGGTAATACGAATAAGGTTCATAGTCAGGGTAATGGTATATTTCATTATCAAAGCACTCGTTAAGATTCATCTCCCTCGTTTTAAAGTAGTTACTAGGCGGCGGGTTACCCGACCTTGCCCAGTCATGTCCGCCCAAACCAATAGGTGGTAAGGGTTTGGTCACATAGTGACTTACACCGCTCATTGGCTTAGGGCCTGTATTGAATGATTGAGGTCGCGGTTGCATTTTGAATGAATTGTGTTGAGCATTGTAGTTAAGAGGCAACGCACGGAACATTTGTTGGGTGCGGGAAGGACCTTGAGGGTGTCGGTTTATTGGAGGGTTAGGTCGCCATGCTGTTATAGGTTGGGAATGAGGCACTGATCGCAGGAAAGGTATATTGTACGTAGTTGCAGGAGGAGCGAATGATTTCTGTACTGGCATTGCAAACGGTGGCAACTGCATAGGTTTTGGTGCAGTATTAACATTAGGTTTACGATCACTCACTACATCATTTCGTTGTTGCAAGTACATCACATTTAGTTCGTCCTGCACAAATTGTAAGGCCTTCTCGACACTATCGGGACGCATACACCTTATACGTGAACCTAAAGGCTCTTTTAACCCGCGAACAAACGCTTGTAGCGTAAGTTTCTTATATAGGGTGCGTTTCGCCTCTATGGTTGTGGCAATAGATTCGTGTAGGCTTACATATGTCATGATGGTGCTAAATAGATTCTGACAGTGATCATAAAATTCCTGGGGTGAATTATTACCCTGGGTAGCGATAGCGAGGTCATTATAGAGGGCTGTTTCGTCCCTTTGATCCGAAAAATTATTTATTAAGGCATTTCTAATACCATCCCAGCTTTCTGGGATACCATTCGCATTTATTGTGCGGGCGGCCGGCCCTGTAATTTTATTAAGTATTCCGTTCAGTAAGGATAGATTGGAAAGCTCACTACCCGGTTCGGTACTTAAATATACAGCACATATCTGGTCACATAGTTTTATGAATCGAGTTAATACATTAGGGCTCCCGTCAAATTCGGGCACCGTGCGTAAAACCTTGAAGATGGTGTCTAGGTCCATCTCTATAATATTACTTGACTCTACTAAGGTTTCTAAATATCTATTACTATCTACAAGGTTTCTACGGGCTTGCCTACTCGATGTAGGGCCTGCAGAAAATTTTCTGTGATAGAAAATTTTGAAAAATTACTCTAATACTATCTACTAAGTTTATTTGGACCTGCCTACTCGATGTAGGCCCTATCCGAAATTTTCTGCGATAGAAAATTTAAATTACTAAGTAAGGATAAACTTAGGGATTAGCAAGTACAGGAGCGATTCAAGTACTTACATGAAATATTTCATTTTGGTTCCTTTGGAATCGATGTTTGGATTTGTCCTCCAGCCGTTGGCCTCCAGGTTCTTTTTCGGGTATCCGGACACTCAGCAATAAGGTGGTTCGATGTGAGAATACCCTAGCTAATCTATCCGAATATCCTACCGACTGCGCCAATTACGAAGGTCAGAGCCGGAGGATCCAAAAAAAACCAAATTACTTGAAATTAATTTATTACACAAAATACAAAATGATTCTAAGCCTAGAGATTATCGCCGATGTTAGGCTTACTCTCACACTAAACCTAAACTAAAACTAATAGCATAATGAATGCTACCGATATTAGGTTAACACTGTCCATCTGTTGGTTCCGTCCAAGTATTTATACATGAACAATGTGGGAACGGAGGAGTCGGACCACCGAACGTTTCCACTAAGTTTGTGCACCTGTTGTGGAAACTGCTGACTCGCACGCTTGCACACCTGCCGCAACTGGGAACTGGGAACTCGGCATTCTTCTTATTCATCGATGATGTTGTGTAGCGATGGCGTAATACTTGGAACACCTACCGCATCGTGGGACTGGAACTCTTACTCAGCAATTATGGTGTGTAGCGATGGCGTAACAATTTATTATATTATTATTATTATTATTTTTGGAATGTGTTGTGCTTACCATCAGACATAGTGCAGTCATTTTAATGTGCTACAAAAAAAATTCTCAATACAGTTAGTAATACCATTTATTGTTTATTATTTTTATATATATATATATCATAGGAGGCAAACGAACAGACGGGCCACCTGATGTTAAGTGATCACTGCCGTCCATAGACACTAGCAACACCCGGGGGTGTCGCAAGTGCGTTGCCAGCCTGTGTTTGGGGGGAAGGGGGAGAGGGAAGGGTGAGGGTAGAGGGAGGAGGTAGGGTTGAGGGAAGGGCAGGTGGGCCTCCGGCGCTCTCACTGACCGAACGAAATACAACAATGCAAGCACTGTTACTTCACGTCGGTTTTCTGTAGGTCGGGTGGTACTACCCCGGGTGAGCCGACCCATTCACACTGAAACCAGTAATAGCTTCAACGTGGCTCTATTAGTTTTCATTTGCGGTTTTTCCAGCTTTAATGTTGTGGAGAGGCCATTGGGACAATTTTTTTAATCAAAGGTACCCTATGACCTTTTCTGTCCTCCTCACAACTTGTATACAAAATTTCATGACAATGGGTTAAGTAGTTAAGACGTGAAAGTATAACAAACACGCAAACCTATGAATTTGTAATATTAGTTAAGATTTGATTATACAACAGCTATGCTGGCAGAAACATATTCATAAGGAATAAAAAAATAATAAAGTCATAATTATTGCTTTATTATCTACTTTTAATTTAATAAGCTCATACGGTGTTATTACAAAAAAGTTAAATACCTACGTATTAAACCCAGGCTTTAAAAAGGTTTCGTATTAAACGCACCGCGGTCGCTGAATGTTCGCCATCTTGCTCTTTTATCTCGCTTTGGTTACGTTAGGTTAGACTTGCGAAAAAGGATTACGTGATCCGGCTGCGGCAGCGGTCGGCGAGCGCGGTGCATTTAATACGAAAGTACCAAAAAACCTTATCAATGGCAAAATATGAACCTCTTTCTCGGTATATAAAAACTGGAGATCTTAAAATAACTAAACATGATATATGAACGGTTAAAATTGGATTTAGTTCATTTCGAAATGTCACGACACAAATAATGTATTATTATCTTCATACGGATATATTTTATCCACTAGCCAAAATATGACTTGTACTAAAATTGTTAACATGGATCATAAAATAGTACAAAGTATTTAGTAAATACGTACCAGCACATAACGGCCAATAACTGTGTTTTATGTCCACACTAACACGAGTGTGAGACGTAAAATCCGAACGTAAAATAAAAACCCAATAAATTACGCTCCCATGTATGTAAGAAATTTTCCTATGTTTTTGTTTACCCTATAGATTTTATGTACTCCTTGTACTAGCGACAGTATTCTTGGTTATTTCATGGCTATCCAAGGGAGAATCGGCTCCCGAATATTTGAGATATTTTGAGAATATGAATGAAGGGCGACCAATAGATAATATAATAATATTCTGAAAGTTTCAAAAACCTGTTACTTTTCTGTATGTATTAAAAGTTATCGAGAAAAAATCGTGGCTGTCATAAAAACTGCCGACAGAAGTGAAAGCCCAAAACAATGGAATAACTATGTACTTTTTTCATTTTCAAAATCAATTATAATTTGAATTATGTCTTTCAATTTCCTTATTTGTAAATTGAAATCGTTATTAAAACATTAGTTTGATTTTCACATGGCACTCCGAAAAATACTTATATATATTTTTATACGCGTCGCTAATCTAATGCAAGCGCAATACGTCACGAACATGTTGACGTCATCAGTGACAGCCTGTAACGCAAAATCACAAGATTTTACCCAACCAAAAATTCAAGCACGCATATGATGCAGTCGAGTATATAGGTCGAGGTCATTGATGTTGCGAACCCATAAGTTTTTCCCCTACCAAATATTTTTTTAGACGCTTAACGCGGCTAAAGAAATTTTCACTTCAAAATTCTCAAAATATAATACGTATTCACGTACGTTACAGTAAATATAGCTTATGTACAGGAAATAAGTTATAGAATTTACAACCAAGGATAACAAAAGTGTAAGTTACTTGAACATAAGTCGTTAAGAGCTGTTAGTTACTTACAACGCAAATATAAATGGCGTCATTTATAAAGCTAAAACGCAGACCAAGTCGCGAGCTATATATAATAAGATAAGGATTATCAGAGTCATTTAAATAACTACCTTTTCTACGACTGTAAAATTCATATAAATGTATTATCTCCTTAATATATAAAATTCCAGTGTTATGACGTTTGTCCACGATGAACTCCGAAACTACTCAGCCGATCTTTATGAAACGTTGACATTTATATAATATTAAAAAAATCCTAAAAGTCAACCGCAGCGCCACCTACCGCGCCAAATTGTGAATCTAAACCATTCTCGGATCCACTGTAACACGCACACAAAATTTCATCAAAATCGGTCCAGCCGTTTAGGAGGAGTTCAGTGACATACGCACGTACAGAAGAAATTTATATATAAAAAGATATTATATAATTTACTAGCGGACCCGGCAGACGTTGTCCCGCCCTGATTATAAAACAATTCTTGACAAATTATATACCAATATGTTCCTCATGAATCACTTTATGCACTGGTGAAAACCGCATGAAGATCCGTTCTGTAGTTTTTGAGTTTATCGCGAACAGACAGACAGACAGACGTGGTAGAAGAGGACTTTGTTTTATACTATGTAATTAATGATGATGATATACTTTGGTCGAACTTTAACGATAGAGTAATTTATATTTCAACTAATGGCCTCAATATTTTTTAATTCAAGGTTAATAAATGATTAGCAATGTTGATTATAATTAATTGTAGGTTTCATCAGTCTCGAACAGATGGCGCTTTAAATTTATTTGTTGACAGAAAACTGTAGGACCGACTGTCATAGATATTTCATAGATGGCGCCACGCTTTAATTTTAAATTTCTTTTTCAACTCTAGTTTATTTTACACGAATATAATTCAATTTAACATGTAATAACTGGGCCACGGCAACGCGTGGTTGGGTAAGCTAATAACTTTATATAAATGTAGTTATATAGATAATTTCCGTGAAAGTACAAGCCTGCTAAAATGTGTCTATATATTGTTGAAGAACCATGATATCACAGGAAAGGGCGTAGATGTTGAACGGCAGATATCGTTATACGTGCTCCGAAGGGTTAAATTTACAAGCGTTTCACTAAACCGAGATGGCTATCATAAAAACTAACCCTGCTCATTTGAACGCCTTATCTCGTGATGATTCTACGAACGTTATGTATTCGCTTACGAGGCGTACTCTATCTAACACCGTAGCGACATCTTTATCAAGTTACAGATAATCGTAAAATTACATTGTGAATATTCATGGCATATTATTTTACCTAAGAAATGTTATTTCAAATGTAAAAGACTCGCCAAAAAGTTTTTTAAAACAAACATTAAAATCTTTGTTAGTCTTATGTTACTTACATATACTACTTATGTTACTTAGACAACACCTACTGTGCTTATTGTTGCTAAAATCATCCTTACTAATATTATAAATGTGAATGTTTGTTTGCTTGTTACGCTAAACTACTTAACGGATCATCATCAAATTTTGAGTAGTTACACCCAAACAAAGGTACTATTCAAGGAGAATAGTTTAAATGTAACCGTGGACAAACGCGGGTGACTAATCATTCGAAAATCTATTTTTTTTTACTTTATTTTTGGCCACCAATCTTCCATTGTCGAGTAGTTAATAGTATTACAAGTGTCGTGTGATTATTTCAATCTCCATGTTAATGTTCCAACAAAATGGTGGCGCCCTTGTTGGAAATTTTTGTGGCATCTCAGAATTCATGCTCCGTGGTATTATTTTCCATTCACTTCACTTATTCACAATAACCGAATTATATTACGTAAAACACAACCAATTTTACAAAATATACACCCAAATAATATAAGATTTTGAATACAATTTTAAATCCACTACATGGCGGACTAAAATTCCGCCAAAAACTCCCCGAAAATCTATTGTCATCGACCTGTGCTAATAACTGAACTTAAATAAATATGAAGGTTATGGAACGAATGATTACTCGGAGTATTGTATTCATAATTTGTGATATTTATTAATCTATGCTTAAGAAGTTGTCATTGACGTTATATGTCATTACCAAGGAATTTATAATTGGTGTATAAATTCCTTGGTCATTACTTACTCTATGGAAGGAGTTTTTGGCGGGATCTTAGTTTGTCATGTCATCGATTTTATATTTTACTAGCGGCTCGTCCCGGCTTCGCACGGATGGACAATTGTTTTAAACATTTGGGTTAAACATATGTGGATTGGCTAAAACTATCATAGTCTTGAAAATCTTGTACCCACGATCCAACCCAGAATCGAAAATCTTACAGCACACACCACACCCCAGCAACGACGCGAGCGGCATATTTTCTTTAGATTGACATTTTTAAACTCGTAATATCTTTTAAATGCAATGACCGATTTTAATAATTCAAAAAGTTATCTACAGGTACTGAAAAAAAGTTTCGGCAGCGTATGCGATGAAAGTCATTTCATGGCAATTTTTTTCATACCTTGGATTACACGATGCCACAAAAACTCCATGGAAAGTTCTAACAAGATGGCCACCATATTGTTAGTTCATTGAAATTATATCAAGAAACTTGTAATATCGATACTCATTTGACAATGGCAGTAATAGTCTACTAGAAGACTGGTTGCAAAAAATGGAATGGAAGAAGAACTTGTAATACTATTAACTACTCGACAATGGCAGTAATAATCTAAAAGAGTCGTTGCCAAAAATAAAGTTAAAAAAAAATGTGAAATACGGTGCCCTTTATTAAGAAATTAATAAACAGGAAGCATTACTTACACTGCCCGGGTAATATGAACAATAATTCACTGATCGGACTAAGTAATTAATGCTTATTTAAATTTTATTATGGAGAAATTATTTTCGGTTATTATCGTCATATATTTACATGTATCTATGAGTAGATTTATGTTATATATCTATACCAATATTATAAACCTGGAGGGTTTGTTTGTTTGGTTGAACGCGCTAATCTCAGGAACTACTGGTCCGCTTGAAAAAAATCTTTCAGTGTTAGATAACTCATTTATGAATGAAATAGTTATATGTTAATGTCATATGTGTTTATTGTAACTATTTTTTTGGTATACTGTTATATATTTCTATTATAGATAGTACTTAGATGTAGCTAATTTTTTAGTTTTTTTCTCTCTCTCTCTCTCTCTCATTATATTGCTAATTCCGAATGTATTTGCGTGAAAATGAAATTTAAAAAGAAAAGAAAAAAAACGATTTATGTTTCGGAGCCACGATACAACACGTCATATACAACTGACGTAGAGTGCGAAAAAAAAATGAAAGTGTCTCGCTAATAATTTCAATTTACAAACACGGTGGTCCTTCATTTTATCATAGAACAGATAAAAAACTTGACACGGTAATTAATAAGAATTATTAGCGTCTTGTCGTATAGACATTTTTCCTAATTATTTTCACACAATAAACATGAATCACTTCGGTTTGTAGTTAGCTATTTATTATGCTGAATAGAGATTATGTATTTGAATATGGTAATAAAATAATATGAGCGTGTAGGTGTGTCATACAGCTACTCGTAACACGGCAGCCATTTTGCAAATATGAACGTAAAGACTATAACACAACTAGTGTTGGTCGTCTTATTGGTTACGAAATATCGATATCGGACTTAAATTATTTATAAGCTGGAGATTTTATTAAAAGATCAAATGCTGTTGTATAACCATTATACTATATTATAGGTATATGTATTAAATGGGTAAAAATACTCGGTATTATCCGGAATATATTGCTTTATGTAAATGTTAAAAATATCTTCAAAAACGATAATTCGATTTTTACAATTTTTTTAAGACAACCTCGGTACTACGGATCAAAACAAGTAGAAGTGTACATATAAAAAAATTGTGTGGTTTTATGAAACCACGGTAAAAGTGTAACATTTTTTCACACTATAGACATTTAACTAATAATAGTCTATACACTACACGGTCAGCTGCTGCGAACTATAGGCGCCGCCATATTGGCCCTGGCTGCTCTGACGAGCGCCTTTCACTTTATCCCTACTCCGCGGCCGACCATCACGCGACATGCAACACACAGACGAAAAAGTTTGAGACGATGTAATAAAAGTTTCACTTTAAAAAAAGGAAAACGGGCAAAAAGGAAGACACAAAATCTCGATTGTAAAGATTAATAAATGTAAGTATATATTTTTTTTCACAGGAGGCAAACGAACGGATGGGTCACCTGATACTAAGTGATCACCACCGTCCATAGACCCTTGCACAGCCAGGGGAGTCGCAAGTGCGTTGCCAACCTGTGTTTGGGGGAGGGGATGGGAGACAGGGAGCGTGGAAGGGAGAGGGGAGGTGGGCCTCCGGTGCTCTCACTGATCGAACGAAACGCAACAATGCAAGTACTGTTATTCACATCGGTGTTTCTGTGAGAGAGTGGTTCTACTCCGGGCGAGCCGACCCATTTAAGCTGAAACCAATAATAGCTTCAGCGTGGCTCTACCACCTAAAATAATAATTAATATTAAATTAAATCCGTTCAAACATACATACAAAACTCCGGTGCTTGTATCGTAATGCTTATAACCGATCACCGTATATTTATCGTGGAATAAGTTTCCTATCCTTATAAGCAAGCGCAATTCCCTGTTGTATGGTTATCGTATGGATTCTCACATAACCTATTGCTTCTCTGAGTGATAGGATTTCTCATGTAAAGAAATGGTGGCGTTGCAACATATGAAAATTGGGACATATTTAAATACATATATACACATTATCTTTATTTTTATGATTACTATTTATTACTATAAATAAATAAACATAAAACAATCATTTTACACCGTCACGCTATGCCGAAACAGCCAAATTTCGATATAAGTCCCGTTTACGTATAACCATTGCAACACATCGGCTACCTGCAGCACAACGCGACGATACGAGGAACTGGGGACTCATCACTACCGTGGGATCGTGAGTACTACATCATATATTTAATCCCAATTTGAAGTTACTATTCGTTCAGACCTTGAGCAGTAGTCACATCTCTTAGGTTAGGTCTTAGATTTGGTTTTAATAGGTTAAGTTTTATCGTACTATTGTCTCACATCTCGAGCTGTAGAAACCTTTTAGTTTTAGATTTAATATAAGTTAATTGTATCTTTTAATATCAATAAATCTTATATTAAAAGTGTATTTTTTGTATCTCGTTGACGCGCCTCACATAATTAGTGTATAAAAAATATAATTTATCTAAAATTTATATATCGATAAATTTGAAAAGGAAGTTATGGGCCCGTAACTATCGATTTTGCATAAGGATTTTACGAGGCACCGTGGATGTTGAGTACAGCCCAGATTGTGACTTTGCATGTATTGCCGCGATTTACAACTCCCGCTTTCGCTAACTAATAAATGCTAACATATTGTAATGCCAAGAAAAAACGCTAAAATCCAATTTTTTGAACTGAATTATAACGCTGATATTTCAGTCGGCTGGATTTTTTATTACGCCTTTATACATAATTTGAAATCTATACTTAATATTATAAAGCAGAAGACTTTGTTTGCTTGAACGCGTTAATCTCAGACACTACGGGTCCAATTTAAAAATTCTTCTAGTGTTAGATAGCTTATTTATCGAGGAAGGCTATAGACTATATATCATCACGTTAAAACCAATAGGAGCGGAACACCAATGAAGAATGTTTCAAAATCGATAACGTACGTATTATTTAAAAATATTATCACCTTCTACGTAAACGAAGTCGCGAGTTAAAGTTAGCGTTAGCCCAAAGTAACTATTCCACGCCGACGGAGTCCCGGGCAGAAGCTAGTACTCAATATAGATAGGGCATTTCACGCGAAGCAGACAACCAAAAAAGTGAGTTAATATAATGTTTATTTGTCAAGTTATATGTTTCTAAAGAATTACCTTATTTAAAATTCGCATTTTCGGCAGTAGTTCTTCGAATTTAACAGATTTCCATTAAAAGGTCAAAATAGAAATTTCATTTCTCAAGAGGTAAGAGAAGTTACATACATTGTAATTTACGTAATGACCAATCAGAGCAGAGCCAATGCCTCGAGCGGGGTCGAGGTGCCATCTTTACTTTTAGAGGGTGCACAGTTTATGTGACGCATTGGTTTGAACGATAGAAAAGGGTCAAGTTGGATCGTTGATGAGAGTATTTATATTCGGTGATTAAAGTAAGATCGGTGCCCCGAACTCGCTGCTCGGTCATAATTGTTAATCTTTCATTTCATCTCATCAGGTCAAACCTGTTCGTTTGCATCCTATGATATACAAAAAAAATTGTCTATATATGAGTCCTGTAATACTTTTGTCAAGACGCTGACTGCATGGCCGTACATTAATTTGGCCCGCCATTGAAAATCAGCGCTGCAATACCACCCAGATGTACTGCAAGCACGGAGCTGAGAGCGGAGAGGTGTAATTGTTGGATAAACTATGTATCAATATTTCTTTAATTAAGATCAAATTTACGTAAATACAAGCAAAGAAAGCATCAGCTAGTACAAAGTGTTCTTCAAACACGTGTGCGCAACCATACCTGCGTAAACCATATATCACACCGCCGTTGACCACAATGGTACTACCACCAGGTACTGGTAGTATTTTTTATAATGCCCGACCTTAAGATGAAAATAAGCCGCCAAGCATTTGCGTTTTCTGGCAGCTGCACTTGAGAATCAAATCTCTGTTATGATTAGATGGGCCATATTACCACACGTAAACTAGTCAGTGTTAGTAACTTTGTCGTCGTGAAAATTATTTGTTGTTTCATGGGACCTACCTGTTTTGTCTGATTTAAGTCTGTTTTTATTTTTTAAGTATGCTTTCTTATTTTTACTTAACCGTTTCACTGATTTTAGTGAATTCTCTTCAATTATATAATTATTGCTTAGTTCCTATGGAAAAGAGTTTTGATACTTGGTCTGTTAATGCTTTAAAAGTTCCTCTATCTCTGCCATTAAATTTCTCGTCCAAATCGATTACGCTGTTTGAGAGGTTAGCCCATTCAAATATGGATTTATTTTTTCTTTTATTATTGTATCTGGTTACTGTATTTTCTACTACAATCATACCTGAAGAAGACTTGGTTTCAAGTATAATTGTTGAAATAGTCAACAGTGCGCAACGTTAAACTTTTGTACTTGACAATGGTGGCAGCTAATGAAACTATTATTCAGACGTCCTAATATATTTTTTTTTAACATTCCTTCTTTTACCTATAGGTCGTTGTCTTTGCAGATTGCACGAAACCCTTTATGTCTGATAAGTAATAGCAGACTAATTTCCAGTTTTAGATAGAACTTATGTATAAGAGAAATTTCACTTTCAAAGTATGCGTACAGTGAAGATAAAGCGCTTAAGGTGGGGTTAAAAAACTCTCAAGCGGGTTTTTTATATTTTTTATGGGATTTAGCGTTTTACCACAATCTCACCTAAAATTAAGTGAGAATGTTGTTGAATGTTTTCCTTCGTCGAAAGATTAAACGATCGACGCAACCTTTGAACATTCTACAACTGAATCTACCTGAACTATCCTGTGGAAAAGGACATATAACTTCTGAGAAAATAATCGCTTTTTGAAAGAGTTTCTCATAAACGATTCATTTTTATAACAGTATATAGTTTCAGTTTTTAGCGTTTTTGTATGAGCAATTACAAGTATATTTCTATATGAAATGATGAGATTCTGAACTATGAGGTTGTAAAAATTATGAGAACTTTATAACGTTTTCATTATTATGACTTCATATAAGCCTAAAGAGAAACGTTAGGTGAATTAAAATCCCAATAACTTGTCTTTTTTTTAATGTGTTGAAAATGAATTTGCTATCATTGTGCATATAAGACAACTAGCAGATACCCGTTTCATTTGCGTTTTTTATTATATCAACAATATATTTCACAGAAATTCTTCCACCATTAAAAGCTGATTGTTATGAGAATTTATGAGATCTACTCTATATGGTCCAATGATAGGGCTTCTCAACCCTGAATGTGACGTCATATTGTTCCAGTTTCTATGATAATCAGTACACGTTCCCGATGTAAAATAAAGCTCAAAGCTGTAAATTAAATGTAACTTTATTAATCAAACTTGAGTAATACAGTTTTAATGTAACTACGCGGCTCCACGTCGGAGCGAGCAAGGTTGGAACCCTCTGTTAACCGCTTCGGGGACTAAAAGCGAGATTAAACGCAGTTTGACGGCTTTCGCGGTTCATAATAGAGTACGTGGAGTGAGGTGAGTGACCGCAAACTGAGCATTGCTTATTTTTCAATACTTTTGTTAAATCTAAGTAGTTCTCTGTTAGAGATACTGTGAAGTTTTCCAATCTTTTTGATTTGAAGCCATGATAGTATAGTTGACAGCGTGTTCGGATACCGCGTAGATGGACGTAGGTTCGAATCCTGGAAACTGAGTTGAAGCATTCGGTGATGGAAAATATCGCGATGAAACCATAGCACATCGGTAGTTTGAGATAAACGAAAATACTCATAGTACAATTAACATCATCAATTATCAGTGTATAGTATGAAACCAAGTGAAATCCCTTCTAAGTGTGTACTTAATGTGTGCTTTACACTTTTGGGGTGTAAGGGGTGTTGAATAACATCTGTTATCATCCACTCCGGTGCAACTACGTCACATTCAAGAAGCGAGACTACAAAACGACCGGCTCATTGACATTAGCGCCACCATATTAGAGATACACATTGATACAAGCGCCACCATATTAGAGATTCACATTGATACTAGCGCCACCATATTAGAGAGACACATTGACACTAGCGCCACCATATTAAAGATACATAAATAAGAATTATTATAATTATATAGATTTCAATAAAACACAAATAAGAATTGATATTATTATATAGAATTGATTTATTACTTGTATAATATTAGTTTATTGGTTATAATTATATTTGCGTCACTTAAATTATTTTGCAGAATTATGAATAAATAGTACAGTAGAAACTCGATTAACCGGACTAATTGTTGTCGTTAGGCATTCGGATAATCGCGAATCCGTATAACTGAGGGCCGGATAATCGAGTTTCTACTGTATTTGCTTTGACTTCCATAGTTCGGCATATAAAAGGCAAGATGTCGGTGATATCTACGCATTATTATGTACAAAGTATTGTAAGGCGAAGCTCTGCCCGAATAAATAGTGAGATACTGATCTACAAAGTGTTTATTGGCATCCCTGACTGAATCGACACTATACGTGATAATTGTAACACATCATAAGACTTGAGACACCCAAGCCAACCTCACCTGCACGTGGTGCACCCTGCTAAATAACGAACAAGGCAATGGCGATAGTGGGGTAGCCGGTAGGGTTTTATAGCCTGACTGGGTCGCAACCACCATGTACGAGTATATGACGAAAAAGCCCGTTATAGTGATTCGCTTCTGCGGGTCGCGTTTCGGGATCAGTCTGTGCATATCCAGCTTTTCGCAGGCCGGCATGACAGCGGCGACTGGCGAGGGATACTTTCTCTTTAGGTGGTCGCCATTGTATATGGATTCTCGTTCTCGCATCGGTCGCGAGCGGTCGCTTGCTAATACAATCTTTGCTTCTACCTGAGTAACATAGACCTAGTAATTAGATAGAAGTGGCAGTAATATTATTGTTACTTATTAATTATTTTTAAATATGGTGCTATCCCAAGATAAGGAGTTTCAATCGGACTCAAATAGTGAGAGCCATGTTACAAAAACAAAAAAAGCAACATTGAATTGGAAAAAGGGAACAAGAAAAAATACCAGTAAAGCAAACGATCTACAGAGCTTTAAAGAAGAAATTCTTGAATTATTAAAGGAATAAAATCGCTCCTTAAACCAACTGAAATCAGACCTCTCTGACGTTAAAATGCAGAACAATGATATAGCAAAATGCATTGAACATCTCACTGAAGACTACAAAGATCTGAAACGCCAAGTTGATATCCTGGAGAAGGACAAAAGAAATTATATACAACGTATAGAAAACCTCGAAAATCAAACAAATCAAATGCAACGTCAGCAAAGACAAAATTTTATTGAAATAAGAAATATCCCTCAACACGAGAATGAAAATCTACTTTCACTTTTTACTTCTATCTGTAACACCCTTGAGGTGTCCATCCAACCAGAGCGAATTCAAAGTATAAAGCGTTCGACGGTAAGACATGTTCAAAATAAGCCAATACTGGTACAACTAACTGATTCTATTATAAAGACAGAAATTAAAAATAGTCTAAAAAAATATAATTCGAAGTTAAATGAAGAACGTTTTAATACAAACGATATTAATATTTCCGGCCCGAAGCAAATTATTTATATAACAGATTATCTAACTGACAAAACTAAGAAACTTTTTTATCTCAGCCGGGAATTGGCAAAATCCAAAAACTTTAAATATTGCTGGGTGAAGAATGAAAAAGTATTCATACGGAAAAAGGATGGTGAGTCTCATATACACATCAGAAGTGAGGACTATCTTCAGCAACTTGAGCTTCAGATTCGACTAAGTAAAAATATTATAATGATTAGAAATACTACTTTTTATATCTACGTCAATTTAAACACAAATAATACTCTCACATTCCGTTATATCCTTCATGTTTCTCTATTATTAAATATAGTAATTTTTTTAACTAGTTTCTCCTACATAGGCCAAATTAATGTAACATCACTCATCCAAAATCCAATTAAATTTATAAAGGTAATAAGGATATATGTTAAAAATGGTTCGACTCTAAACATTTTTAGCTCTATTATGTTATTTAGTTGTACCCCCAACGGATGGGGTCATAGAGTAACAAACCTGCGCGTAGTTAATAGACAGTGCACAATCGGTTTTTAGTATGGGAACCGTGCGATCCGTTTTCGCGGGTGTGAGGAGGGACGTGGGGGTAACGCGGGGTAACACCCATTGTTTCTATAGTGATGTGCATTACAAACTTGTACGGACACTGTATCGATATGTTAATTATGATAAAAAAAAAGTTCGATAAAAACGTATTCAATTTATTTATTGTAACAATAGCATCTTAATCACTAAAATACAATAAAATATATTTAATTAAATATTATAATACAAAATTTTGTAACCTTTAAATAAAATAAGATTATTATAAACTCGACTCTTCGAATTTATTTTATCTTTACTACTTTTAAAAATGTAATAGAGTGTGATGTTTAAATATATTTTAACTAGCTGTACCCGCGACTTCGTCCGCGTGGAATTGTATCTTTGGATAGCAGTGTTTCACTGCAAAGAGCTTATTAAATTATTTAAGTATATAAGTACATAAGATATATAAAATTAATATGTGTTTATTTAATAATCATAAAAATATATAAATAAACTAGCGGACCGGGCGGACGTTGTCCTGCCTTGAAAACAAAAAAATCCTAAAAGTCGACCGCAGCGCCACCTACCGGGTCCAATTGTGAATCTAAACCATTCTCGGATCCACTCGAACACGCACACAAAATTTCATCAAAATTGGTCCAGTCGTTTAGGAGGAGTTCAGTCACATACACACGCACACAAGAAATATATATATTAAGATAAACATTATATAATTTAAATGCCAAATAAAAAATATCACAACAGTTATCAAAAGTATCGGTTAATAATAGAATTAATATTGCTTATAAAATAAGAAATCAATTTATAGATACTCGATACAATCCGAATACGCACAACACTACAGTGTCTTAGACATATGGCGCGCTGCCATGACAGTTTGGTTTAGTTTAATATTTTATTTCACAAGGAAACTTAATTCAATCAATACTTACACATGAAAAGAGATACTAGATTTTAGGTTTTCCTTTCTGTAATGATTTTTACAATTATTCACTGCACAATTAGACATATTTACTGCGTATAATAATATTTTAGCGGAGACGTACACTGTCAGAGCTACGCGAACAGACTGATCGTGCTTACGGGAGTCGGGAAGACATACATGAAAAATTCATGTATGAGTGGTAAGGCAGGCACGACGCTTATGCGACTTCTATTGTAAATGGAAGCGGTTTCATAATTCTATGCCCGCGCGCTTATTTTCTAAATTAATACAATCATAGCAATGCAATCATGCATTGCATGATGGTGTACCAGTCTTTTCATTTTTATGATAACAGATACGAAGACATGTAAAAGCTAATAATGGTACCTATAAAATAACACCGAACACAAAAATTTTACAGGAAGTGATATGATTGATGAAGTTGGAATAAGGTTTGTACAAGTGTATTTGAACCACTTTCACGACGTAAAAAATAAACTAAGGTCTTTTTATTTCATCTTTCTGCATCATGTTTGCCATTACCTGAAAAAAATAAAAACCCGTGAGGACATTATCCGGGCCTCAAATTACTTCAGTCAAATTAGATTCCAATTCCGTACCGAACCTCATGTTACTCATCTCACTCTATCACTTATCGCTGGCTTTATCAATAGTGAGTTAGCTTAATCTATGTAGTCAGGTGAAGTTGTTAAGACCTTGCAAGTCAATAGCGTAGTCAGTTCGAAAAAAAAAATGCATAGTATAAAACAAAGTCCTCTGCCACGCCTGTCTGTCTGTTCGCGATAAACTCAAAAACTACTGAACGAATTTTCATGCGGTATTCCCCTGTAGATACAGTGATTCATGTGGAAGGTTTAGGTATATAATTTGTCAAGGTTTTTTATTATCAGGGCGGGACAACGTTCGCCGGGCCCGCTAGTAATATTATAAAGCTAAAGAGTTTGTTTGCTTGAACGCCCTAATCCCAGGAATTACTGATCCGATTTGAAAAATTATTTCAGTGTTACATAGTTCATTTATTGAGGAAGGCTATAGGCTATATCATCAACTCACACATCACATCACATCATCATCAGATTATATCATCACGATAGGACCAATAGGAGCGGAGCACCATTGAAGAATGTTTTGTTTCAAAATCGGTTTTCTTTAGTGTTAGCCAAAAATTCCCATCCGGACGAAGTTCTAGTGGAAGGAGCGAAGGAGCTAGTGTTAGATAAATCGAATAAAGAAAAACCAAAAACCCAACTGCCGAAACTTTGAAACCTTTTAGTAATATAAAGCTTCAGTTGAGATTTCGCCTCTACCTTTTTATTATCACGCTTTTATTAGCTTCACCTGTATGTTTGTTTGTAACCGACCCCTTTGAGCTCGATTTTGTCCTACTTTGAACGATCAGATTTAATTCAAACTTTGCACACCTGTCAAAGGTCAATGACAATGCAATAATCCGAAAAAAAAAAGTTAAAAAAATTTAACTAAAAAATTAAAAATAAATAATAGTTTAAAAAAACTAAAAAAACACGCTTTTATAAAAAATCCAACTAAAAACAGAAAATAAAATTTAATAAATTTGGATTAAGAATAGTGTAAATTAGCAATAAATGTATATTTTTGTAAAAAGTGACAAAAAAATGATAAAAATACTGATATCTGGAGGTGCTGATATTAACATGCGATGCGTCACTGTCACTTTTTACAAAAATATACATTTATTTCTAACTAGCTGACCCGTGCAACTTCGTCTGCACCAAATCGGTTATTACCGGTTTCAATTGTATTTTTAAACGCAAATAATCTTAAAAAACCTAAAACCCTATTGCAGTGTTATCCAGCACTTCCAATCGTGAATCCAAACTATCCAGGGACTCACTCAAACATATACCCAGTTGGTATGTGAGAAATCTTTTAAAATAAGCCTAGAATCTGTTCGCAGCATTACCTAAAGTAGTGTCATCAAAGTGAAGATCAAAACTAACTTACATATATTGCCGATAAATGTCTTCCCAGTACCCCTTGTGACTTCATCACGTAACATACTGTAAAAGTTGAACTTTATCTACATTAAATTTCCATTTTGTTTTAGTTGTTTGTTTTTGTTTTAAAGTATACGTGAAATCTGCATTCAATTTTAATTTGGTCACATTTATTTTACTTTTGACATACAAACCACCTTTTTTACTGAGATACTGAACTTGGGATAATATACCTTTCTAACAGTGAAAGAATTTTTGAAATCGGACCAGTAGTAGGTACCAAGCATTCCTCGAAAACAAAACTTTACCACTCATTATAATATTAGTATAAATACAACATAGTAACTGCAAACAGTAGTCCGGTGAAGCTGTTAAGACCTTGCTAGGTCAATACCGTGGTCAGTTCGAGAAAAAAAAATAACTGCATACACCTCAACTGATTTATTTTAATCTTAGATTCACAAACCTGAACCCAACTACTTCAAGACTCAACAACATTTAGAAAACTAATTTTATCAAATATCGAAACAACACACGTACTGATAGAACTCTAGTTGAGATTCATCTTCTACAATGCAATGTAACTATTATCTAGGTTTATGTTTTAGGAAAAAATCTTGTCACCTTTGTTTAGCAAACATTTTTTATACAATAAAATAAATGTAACAACATATAAGTGACAGTTTCGTTTACACATATTTTCTTCATATGAGGTCTATAATTATGGACAGAAATGTCATGTAGCCGTAGCTCAGTTGTAACGTACTGGACGTTATGTGGTCCGCCGGAGCCGACGGTTCGAATCCTAGCGATCTCTTTTTTTGGTATTTTTTTTAAAGTAGCTTAGGGAAATATAGCTTATCTTTTTAGCTAATCTGTCTGCTATATATAGCACAATGAAAATTTACCAAAATCCGTCAAAAATTTCATTAACTACAAATTTTTGACTTTCGTCCGTTATCCTGGAGAATCCCTTGCGTTTTATGAGATAAAAAGTATTCTAGATGTAACCTTGTAATATTAGTTATCACTGTGCCAAATTTCGTCAAAATTGGTTCAGTACTTTCAGAGTGGTACGTGTTCAAAGGGACAGACAAACAGGCAGATCCTGGAGAATCCTTTGCGTTTTATGAGATAAAAAGTATCCTAGATGTAATCTCGTAATATTAGTTATCACTGTGCCAAGTTTCGTCAAAATCGGTTCAGTACTTTCAGAGTGATGCGTGTTCACAGGGACAGACAGACAGACAGACAGACAAAAATTGTAAAAAGATTATTTTTGGCTTCTATATCGATAACAAAGTCTACCCCGATAAAAATTTTCAAAAAATATTTAATGTACAGATTTGACCTTGCTACAGTTTTATTATAGTATAGATTTACACTATTCTTAATCCAAATTTATTAAATTTTATTTTCTGTTTTTTAGTTGGATTTTTTAAAAAAGCGTGTTTTTTTTCGTTTTTTTAAACTATTATTTATAATTATGTATATCATTACCTCAGTTAAGAACTTATCGACATCTTTTATGCTACTATTTATCAAACGGTTCAGGTCACAATGTGTGTAAAAAAATACATACCTATACTCATTCTATGCAATTGAGGATATAGGATTTTTATGCATGGTAATATTATACCAGGTGACTGTTTAGACAGTAGCAATACTTCTGGAGGACACTTTGCACTGGATTCTCGTTCTAAATCAATAAAAAAAAATTGGTGCTTAATATTTTACCTCCTCATATGCAAAACGATTTTTAACTAGACTAACAAAATTAACGACAGTAAAAAAAGTTGCGGACCAAGAAAAAAAATATATATTTGACCTAATATCTAGAAAAATACAAAAATTATACACAATCCTCTATGCTTCTATGTTAAAGCACGGTGTCAATGACCGTCGGGTGATTTCACTTTCATTTGAAAGGGAACGTCAGGAACAAAACAAAAGGGTTTACTATATAAAGTTATTAAATTCGGGTCGCCGATTGTAGCTTTTGACACCGGTCGTTACACTTAGGTTTATTATTTTATTTACACGTTTGTAGCTATTCTTTTGAAAGTCTTAGAACAAACTTTAACTTAGGTTTTCTTGGTTGTTTATTAGTATTTGTTTTAATTTTATTATTTTATATGTTAAATGTAACCATGAAATGTCATGTCCTAGAATACTGTGAGTGTTTCAACATTCATCTGTAAATTAATATTAATGTAATATTATAATTAAATTAATATTAATATTCAAATAAATTATATATAACTAAATAAATTAAGAGGTGAAAATTAATCTAGCACTGACAGATTTTGGATAATATAACAGTATGATGCAGTGTTTTGAATCGAACATTGGAACACTCACTGGGTAAAGGAAACTTGTGTATAAGTAATGAATACATAAAGTAACAACACCAGAGGAAGCCACGCCGAGGAAGTGGATTGTGGTCATTAAATTGTCAAACGGAAACGTACAGCCTCCCCGATAGATACCATACCGCAAAAATGCGCATATTTTAATATACTTAAGGCGGAACAGAGTTCGCGGGCACTGCTAATAAAATATATTGATGTACACAAAAAATGGAAAAATAAAGTAAATTTTCAAAAAAAAGTATTAACCGACTTCAATATCAATCAAAAACCCATAAGGCACTAAAAAGCGGAAAATAAATAGTTTATCAAATTAACCAAATTAAATAAAACATATGAATATGTGTGCTACCTAGAGATATATTAGAAGTCGGTGCCAACTGAAAATCGTATCATCTACATAGGTACAAAAAGTTTAAGTTCACTCTCGCGTCTCTGTAATACTTTTCTACCTGGAACAAATTTGAAATTTCGGTTGGCACCGATTTCCAATACATCTCTAGGTAGCACACATATTCATATGTTTTATTTAATTTGGTTAATTTGATAAACTATTTATTTTCCGCTTTTTAGTGCCTTATGGGTTTTTGATTGATATTGAAGTCGGTTAATACTTTTTTTTGAAAATTTACTTTATATGATATGATATGATGGTAAAAATTATTGATAAATAATACTCATGTGCACTAAAAGTGGATTTGTATAAAGTACCAATGCTAATGTGTGTTCGTATGTAAACTATTGTGTCTCCACGGAAAAGGTTTTGTTTACTCTATTTAATAAATACTTATGTATTCACATATTTTTAACATATCTATCTTCTATACTATAATAAAACTGTAACAAAGCCAAATATGTACATAAAATATTTTTTGAAAATTTTGATCGGGGTAGGCTTTGTTATCGACTTAGAAGCCAAAAATAATCCTTTTACAATTTTTGCCTCTCTGTCTGTCTTTCTGTCCCTGTGAACACGCATCTTCTATACTATAATAAAACTGTAACAAAGCCAAATATGTACATTAAATATTTTTTGAAAATTTTGATCGGGGTAGACTTTGCTATCGACATAGAAGCCAAAAAATCCTTTTACAATTTTTGTCTGTCTGTCTGTCTTTCTGCTGGTTCTTTAAAATATATTATGGCCTTCCAAACAGGATTCAGGATACCTGGTAGCCGGTTAACGTTGTGTTTTTTAATGCGCTTCACACCTTTACAGGTCAAAATTTTGATTTATAAATAATTTTTTTCAGTACCTTTTAAACGCTATTAAAGACATGAATTTATCACTGCCAGACAATTTTGTTATTGACAATAATGTGCCCAATGATATTCTTTATAAATAAAATAATTCATTTCAAACCATTTTATTTTTTCCATTGCAAAGAACATATTTCATTTTAATAACCATTATGATATTGAGATTTCACCGTAAACAATGAAAAATAACGATAAACGTAGACATATGACTTGGGACTGACGCCATCTTGAATACATGCGTCTATAACAGACGCTTCCACAATTATCCCTATCTTTATCACACAGCCAGTGTTGCGCTAAACTATAGCTGTAGCCAAGTTATTCCATATATATTATTTTTAATTTACCCTCTTTTATGTGTAAATAAAATAATATTAAAATTACAGCTATCTTAACATGACTTGAACATACTTTTTTTATTTACAAAAAATAGCATCGGACAAATTATTGTTAATAGCAAAAATGTCTGGCAACAATAATTTCATGTTTTAGTAGCGTTTCAAAGTTAGTGAAAAACAAAACATTCTAAAATTATATAAAAATCAATATTTTTGCCTGCATGGTGCGATATGCACTAATAAATGCAACGTTTACCGGCAGCCAGGTAGCCCGCACGCTGTCGGAAGAACATAATGATATATAAAAAACTGGCTTATTCAAATTCGTTGTCGAAACCGTTGCTAGCTTTTAGACGAATAGTTACAGGCAAGTGACAGTTGACGCGTCGTGCTCATATCTTTTTAATATTTATATTTTTCTTCAATACAATGGAGTGTGAAAAAGTTTTAATACAAGCTGAAAATAGTTATGATATCATTCAGTGTTTAATTTATCATTATTTATTTTATGAATATATTTTATCGTTTAATTTACAATTTAACTCTATCAACTTGATATAATTGATTTATAATGTAAACTATACTGACTGTATAGTAAACGTCTACAAAAAGTAAATTTTCAAAAAAAAGTATTAACCGACTTCAATATCAATCAAAAACCCATAAGGCACTAAAAAGCGGAAAATAAATAGTTTATCAAATTAACCAAATTAAATAAAACATATGAATATGTGTGCTACCTAGAGATGTATTGGAAGTCGGTGCCAACCGAAATTTCAAATTTGTTCCAGGTAGAAATGTGTTATAGAGACGCGAGAGTGGACTTAAACTTTGTACCTATGTAGATGATATGATTTTCGTTTCGCACCGACTTCCAATACATCTCTAGGTAGCACACATATTCATATGTTTTATTTAATTTGGTTAATTTGATAAACTATTTATTATCCGCTTTTTAGTGCCTTATGGGTTTTTGATTGATATTGAAGTCGGTTAATACTTTTTTTTGAAAATTTACTTTATTTTTCCATTTTTAGTGTACATAAATATATTATACTAGCAGTGCCCGCGAACTCCGTTCCGCCTTAAGTATATTAAAATATGCGCATTTTTGCGATATGGTATCTATCGGTATGGTATGCGATATGGTTTCAATTGGTTGTACAATAAGTAACGTTTGGTACGAACGCAACCTTATCAATAATCCGCGATAGTTTCTACCACCAACTCGGCTTCCATCGCTTCACACATAATACACCTTAGGTAATGTAATTATAATGCTTACGTCATGTTGCAACACAGCAACGAACATAAGCACAATAAGCTCCTAAGAATTGAAGAGTTTTTTTTATAATATTGGTGGCAAATGAACATACGGGTCACCTGATGGTAAGTGATCACGGCCGCCTATGGACACCTGCGACACGAGAGGAAACACAGATGCGTTGCCGGCCCTTAAGAAAGGAGTAGGCTCGTTTCATGAAAGTTTTCTTACTTTGTCACGGATCCCATGATCAGAACCTAACCAAATTCTCATCAAACTACCCTTGAAGTACATCCTTTCCAATAAAAAATGAATCATCGAAATCGGTTAGCGTGATATTGAGTTATTCGTCTATTTGTCGTGTACATACTTAATACAAATTTAAAACTTATACGGTTTTGCACTGGATGCCGTTGTCGGAACTGAACCAAATTGAAATGGGACCACACGGGAAGTACCAGCTTTCAAATAAAAAAAGAATAATCAAAATCGGTTCACCCAGTCCAAAGTTATGAGGTAACAAAAATAAAAAAAAAAAAAAAAAAAAAAAAAAATGCGCATATTTTAATATACTTAAGGCGGAAAGGAGTTCGCGGGTACTGCTAGTAAAATATATTTATGTACACTAAAAATGGAAAAATAAAGTAAATTTTCAAAAAAAAAGTATTAACCGACTTCAATATCAATCAAAAACCCATAAGGCACTAAAAAGCGGAAAATAAATAGTTTATCAAATTAACCAAATTAAATAAAACATATGAATATGTGTGCTACCTAGAGATGTATTGGAAGTCGGTGCGAACCGAAAATCATATCATAGGTACAAAGTTTAAGTCCACTCTCGCGTCTCTGTAATACATTTCTACCTGGAACAAATTTGAAATTTCGGTTGGCACCGATTTCCAATACATCTCTAGGTAGCACACATATTCATATGTTTTATTTAATTTGGTTAATTTAATAAACTATTTATTTTCCGCTTTTTAGTGCCTTATGGGTTTTTGATTGATATTGAAGTCGGTTAATACTTTTTTTTGAAAATTTACTTTATTTACATTACCGCCAATATATGTAGGTTAGTTTTTTTTTTTGAACCCGGTAGATGATGCTACGAACGGGTTGTAGGCTTATTTTAAAAGATTTCTCACATACCATCTGGATATATGTTTGAGTGAGTCCCTTGATAGTTTGGATTCACAGTTGGAAACAGTAGGTGTGGCTGCAGTCGGGTTTTAGGTTTATTAAAATTTTTCGCGTTTAAAAATACAATTGAAACCAGTGATAACCGATTTGGCGCAGACGAAGTTGCACGGGTCAGCTAGTAGAAATATAAAATCATAAATGAAAAACGAAACTTCAATTGAAACTTAAACATCAAGGAGCAATTAGTTCTGTATTGGCCCAACGATATAAAAGTTTTAAAAAAATAAACAAAGGTCATATCTCGTCATTTGGAATTAAGACAAAAAAAAATGACATAACTTATCACTTAAACACGTTACTATCTTTATAAAACAATACTTTTATTAAATTATATTACAAGTTATCAATGTTCCAGTAGTAATTATGTTGCAATCAATATTATTAACTTAAATATTTAACACAAGACAATGGTAGAAAAGCTAATCAAGCCTTGCTAAAATGAAGAAAAAAAAATTAAATGGTGTAAATAATGCACCCGTAAGCGTCACGATAACGTTCATCAAAGCCACACGACGCGTGTAAATATGAACGATGCAAAATAGCAGGATACTATTAGACATCTTTTTTTTTTTTTTTTTTTTATTGTAGCTCGGCAAAGTGACTGTACTGTGCCTGATGGTAAGCACAGTACAATCCAAAAACAATGGCGACCGCCGAAAGACATACTATCCATCGCCGGTCGCCGCTGTCATGCCGGCCTGAAAGCGACCCAGTCAGGGACAGTCCCCCCCCAGTTGCTGGATATACACCGGCTGATCCCGGAACGCGACACGCCCAAACGTGCCACTATGGCGGGTGTTCCACCTGGTGTACGGTGGTCGCGATCCAGTCGGGTACAGACACCCTACCACCCCGCATCTTTGACTTACTTACCTACTCTTACCTAAAAAAGGATGTAAAAAAAGAATCAACCTGTAATTTTAGAGGGAACAACGTTGTTATAAGATTTACAAGCTAGCGCAGGTATGTGAATCTTGATTACTACTTATAACTAAATTCATGCCTATGGCAAACGCAGACCGACCACGCGACCGACGCCACTAAAAAGACATAAAAAAAAAATTAGTAGGGCAGGACCCTGCCGATAAAAGATGCACGAAAATCATACAAAGCAGTCCGTTTCTACACAATAATGTTGGATTAAGAGGATGTATGGAAAATTTTGTACAACAACATCGTTCAGTTCTTATAGATAATTAGATAGTTATTGGTCTTAATTACGCCTTACCACAGTACTAATTGTGGTCACCGAATGTCTGCTACCAAGAATACCATTTTACTAATTGACAATGTAGATTATTCCTGCAATTTGATAAATCTGTGGATAATATATCTAAAATATATAATAAGAATGTAAATCTAAAGTGTCTGTACGTTTTAGATTTTTGTGAAAAAAAATCAAGTATAGATACTTCCTATAGAATAGAGATATTCCTAGACGAAAATGTAATAAAATACTTTTCAATCATTTTTAGAAATGTCTGTTCGTATGGACACGAATCACTGCAAAAGTACTGCGTTCACGATAAAACCTCCCCAATAACAGACAGCACCTAGTAAACTAATAATTTAGCCATAAACCATTTTATTAGTTGTGATTACCAAAGTAATTAGGTATAATTTTATAGGATTGTGTAATCGCATCAATTCAGAACGGTTGCACATATTTGGTTAGTTCTTTTTTGTTGTGTTTGTATAAAGAAAAATGAAAAATTGAAAAATTATACGGGAAAAAATCGAATAAAAAAAACATAACAAAGTGAGTGATTGAGTGACACAGTTGAAAGATCAAAAATGTTTCCGGAATCAACAGATCCTTAGTACACCCGTGCGAAGTCGGACCGAACAGCTAGTATTTCATAAAAACATATACATTAATTTGTCAGTTCGAGTTTCTAAGAAACACAATCACAGAACATTATAAAATAATAATTAGACATTTTATTAAAATAACAATTAACTTAATAACATCTAGTTTACCTACACTCCTTTTAAGTATTTAAGCTACGCGACAGCTATGAAATTAATTTAAATTAACTCTGAAATTTATTTCCCAATCATTCTAGTGTAAAAAACAATGGCGCGCGGTACTCTTGCTGTGTTGATTGTGGTTTGCCTCCTTGTGAATGTTTTCTGCTTACCACCGAATCTAGACAGACTTACTAGAGCCATCTCCAATAATGGAGTTTCTAATTCTATGCGTGTGAGTACAATTATTTATTTACTAGCTGACCCGTGCAACTTTGTCTGCACCAAATCGGTTATCACTGGTATCAATTGTATTTTAAAACGCGAAAAATTTTAATAAATCTAAAACCTTATTGCAGCCACACCTACGGTTTCCCTTTGTGAATCCAAACTATCAAGGGACTCACTCAAACATATACCCAGATGGTATGTGGTATGGTTTTAAAATAAGCCTACAACCCGTTCGTAGCATCATCTACCGGGTTCCGTTAAAATAAAAACTAACCTACATATATTGGCGGTAATGAGCAAAAAAGCTTTAGAGGTCTATGGATCCCCACGTCCTAACGAAGTTCCTTTCCTTTTTTTGTAGACGTTTACTACACAGTCAGTAGAGTTGACATTATAAAATATCTAGTTGATAGAGTTAAATCGTAAATTAAACGATAAAATATATTCATAAAATAAATAATGATAAATGAACCAATGATATCATAACTATTTTCAACTTGTATTAAAACTTTTTTACACTCCATTGTATGCAATCATTATTATTGAATCTTTATTTTATATTTATATATTTAAAAAGTTTACTGGGTTAATGAGAGTGTCGGATTTTCATACCCTTTTTTACCATTCTAGAGGTTTCGCATTCAAAAATCCTTTCTTAATGCTCGCCTACAGTGTGCAAGGGAGTTATATGTAAATTTTCACTGCCTTAGCCCCAGTAATTCGGTCTGTCCGTTGATATGTCAGTGAGTCTGATATTCTCAATTTAATTTTTTTTTAAAAGGCATTGGGGTATATTTCATATTGTAGCGGACCTCATGGCTGTCAGGTGGTATTTTTTTTACTAAGATGGCAAGTATCCAGGACAAAGCGACCTATCGATCGTTATTTTGATTTTGGAAAGTATTAATTGATTTTCGAACACGTGCGTAACGTATGATACGTAATGATATCTCCACTTAGGGAAATCTCGTCACCTCTATAATCTTTTTTTTTGAACTGAGTACGCTATTGGGTAGGCCGAGCATGAAGTACTTAGCCGCTTGGCTACAAGCTCAAGGGTGCAAAGTGGCCGAACCTCTTAGGTTACTGCCTTAGAGATGCAAACCCCGCGAATCTGTCTAAACTAAACTAAGCTAGCTATTCGTACATATAAGAATTCGTGAGACACACATGTGTACCGGAATGTGTGCTTCACGAATTGAAATGTATATTTCGTATCTGGCAACTAGACTAATCTAAACTAATTTAAGCAGTTTGAAAATATGGGAAAAAAACATTCACCATATGAGTGCCTGCCTACCTGTGATATTAGAGATCTCAAACGCTAGATGAAAAGGCACCAATATCAAATTTTTGCTCCAATTAAATAAAGATTACACTCGGACTTACAACCTAGAATGAATCTGTACTTTCAATTTTATAATTCCTATAACACGAAGGTTTATAAGGAAAAAAAATACATTTGGGCTTCTTTTATTCTTCATCTATTATTGAAGAGAAACGGTGTCTGGAAATTACAGACCTCGTAATAAAGGAACGTTTACTTTTAAAATGTTTTCCTTAGCGAAAAATTAAACTAGATTTACACTTTATGCGATTTTGTATTATTAAAAGGAAAATTATAATAAATTGTGTTTTTATTTCAACTAGCTGCCCGCCCTGACTTCGCACGGCTATTCTTTGGAAGAAAATAATACCAAATCTTCCTTTTACAGTAAGAAAACGTAATGAAATGGAATGTCAACTAAACAACTGAACGTCAATTCTGTCAATTAGGGATGTCGAGCTGTCGTACAATCGATTTTTAGATATAGAAAAATCGATTAAACTTAAACATCAAATCGATTCAGTGAATCGACATCTGACACTATAAAAACGTGTTCCGATTATTCCTATCTAGATGAAAATAAAGCCATACAATTATTTTTATACAAAAAAGGTGATAAAAAATGAGATATCGATATTAAAAAAAGGACATCAAAACAAAGAAAATAAGCAATCGATTTTTGAATAACCGATCACCTAGACCTAGTTTTTTTCACGAATAAATTCGACAGACCACGATTCGGATCGCTTTAAGAATCGTTATTTTTTTAATGAATCGCCATCCCTACTGTGGATATTTTTGAAAAAGATTTTACTATCTTCTCTTTCCCTCACTCACTCACTTTTTATATGGATCTTTTATATGGATCTTTTTTTAACGCAAACTATTCATTTTCCATACATTTTTTCAATCATTTTATTCCATAAACACCTTATTCTGACAATTACGAACAGGGCAAAACAAGAATTATGCAAATATAACGCCGTTCTGAAATAATGCGCTTACATACATTTATCAGTTGATTTTTATTCATATATCACACTGCTATTACAAAACCGTCGCAACTCGAAAATCGCGTCAATTGAGATTTCAATTAAACTTAATAGAAAAAGTGATAAAGTACTTTTATTAGTATAATTTTCTATAAAAAATACATAGTGTCAGCGAACTTTCAGTAGATAGCGAGAAATCAGTTTTTCATGGATTCTGAAAAAAGTGTTTTTTTTAGTTACGACAGTATTATAATAGCAGTGCGATATATAGATTAACCAAAATGTATCATTACATTTTACGAATGACTATATAACTTTTTAAATTTACAGAATGACAATGGTTCTACTCAAGAAACTTCACCGCTAGGGGGCTTTATAATGGACATAGTAAAGGCTAAACTCAATCTTGTCGCCAAATTATTGGCTAACGCAGCATCTTCTCTCAACAAGTGACAACCAAAGGTGGATTACTTGATACATAAGTGCCATAAATTATAATCACATGTCACGTGTCATCGAGTCAAAAGTTAATAAATGTATTATTTTTAGCAAATACTTTGTTTTTAATTTATCTCTAGAGAACTAGGAGAATTGTGTATTGTTGTAATGCAACTGCAATCACAGTTTATTAGCATGTCAAGAATTAGTCCAAACTACTCGTACGATACATACACCCAGCAATTGTAGCTTAACCCTCAAATGCATGAACTCTTAATTTTAACTACAAAAAATATATTCTATGTGTAGTATTATACAAGTTTATAAAAAATAAGAAAACATCGTTTGTATTCAGTCAATGATATTATAAGTAAAATGTTATAGATACGTTACCAAAATTATATTTTGACAAAACAAATGGCACTATGACGCACACATACGTAAAGTAATATTGTAATGCCACACTGTTTTAGATAAAATGTAGACGTAAGATGGCATATTCTCAATATCGGTGGTGAAAAAGAGATAGTTATATGTTGCTTAGGTACGTGCGGATCGACGGTGCTAGCTAGCCAAGTTTTAACAAGACTCTATCGTAGCGCTTATGACGTATCTAAAGCTTTTAGTTATAATATCGTTGGTGTAGTCCGGTGAAGCTGTAAAGACCTTGCCAGGTCAATAGCATAGTCAGTTCGAAAAAAAAAAAAATATCGTTGGTATTTAGTATTCATATATTTAATTGTAGTCTTATTATAAATCGAGCGGAATTATGCGCTTTTTTACTTTGTCCGAACAGCTCTACCTACAATCGTATACACTGTAAAGTAAAACTTAACAACGATTAATGTAAATGCGACAAGTGCGACAAGCGGTGTGATGCGCATGCGCAGGAGAGAAGTAAATGTATCCAATTTTTCACAAAGAAAAAGTTATTTTCGGACATCCATTTTTATATTTTATTTTTTCCTCATAACATAAAACATATTCTTACGATAATTAACGATGCAGACGATGTCGCAGGTATCAGCTAGTAATGAATAATAATAACAACAATAAAACTACTATATATTATATATACGCTTATAATCAAAATATTTATATAATTTTTCTTAAGATACATACAATACAACAATATAAAATACAAAGTATATCATAAATTCTTCAAGAAAATGGTGAACAATGGATATAGATTAATTAGGTTCGTAGGTAATTCTTTTAAAGCCATTTCTCAGTCACCGACGAGATGGTCAGTTCTTTACTCTGTAAAATAAATAGGAATAGTTTTGCAGGTTTAAAATTATCACTATAATACATAACATGAGGTATAGCATAACTCATAACAATAGAGAGATTGGCTGTAGATTAAAGTGACAGTCTCGTACATAGTCTCTGCCTAATCTGAGTTATTAACTAAAGAACATTGATATACAAAAACCCAAGATGCAAACTTAACGTCTCACAGATAGCACACAAAAACGAGTTCATAATTTTGGATTATGCAGTCATTTCAAATAGTCTCGCGTCGCTTGCGTCCTTGTAAAAACAACTTTAAATCATTCGGGTATGGTTGAATTTACAAAATCATAAGTTTATCGCATAACTACACCCACGTATGTGTATTGGGGAGTTTTTGCGGCCGGTTTCGAGCGCTACTTTTATTAGAGACTGTGCGTATCGGGTCTTTATATGTCAATGCTTAACAACTAGAAATCCTTCGAACCAAAAACCAAAAGTGCATTTACTTCTACTTTACAATACAAAATTATTTTTTGTATCGAAGAAAAGAAACGTGACTGACAAAAAAGTTTCCTTGAATAAAAATTAATATTTTCTAGGATTTAGTTAGTAATCAGATAACATCATAATAATAGAAAAAATCATGGTTATGATATTATTTTTCCAAATAATTTCAAATACACTAACATTCACGTTGGGCGGCGTTGACAGCACGTACGTCACTGCGTCAGCGACATCTCGCGACATTTCGGTTGCAAGGCCGGTATTGATGAATCCACTGGTAGCTTAACGAGGTCCGACCAACCCGGGGGATACACTCTGCAATTATTATAACCAGTGCCGAGGTTATAATAACACACGACAGAAATATTCATACCCTGTTGCTTTTAGCCTGCTTGATTCAATTTATAAAAAATACGTTTTAATGCATAGGTTCCCAACATAGAGTAACGAACCTGCGCGTAGTTAATAGAGAGTGCACAATCGGTTTTTAGTATGGGAACCGTGCGATCCGATTTCGCGGGTGTGAGGAGGGACGTGGGGGTAGCGCGGGGTAACGCCCATTGTTTCTATAGTGATGTGCATTACAAACTTGTACGGACACTGTATCGATATGTTAATTATGATAAAAAAAAGTTCGATAAAAATGTATTCAATTTATTTATTGTAACAATAGCATCTTAATCACTAAAATACAATAAAAATATATTTAATTAAATATTATAATACAAAATTTTGTAACCCTTAAATAAAATAAGATTATTATAAACTCGACTCTTCGAATTTACTTTATCTTTACTAATTTTAAAAATGTAATAGACTGTGATGTTTAAATATATTTTAACTAGCTGTACCCGCGACTTCGCCCGCGTGGAATGGTATCTTTGGATAGCAGCGTTTCACTGCAAAGAGCTTATTAAATTATTTAAGTACATAAGGTATATAGAATGAATATGTGTTTATTTAATAATCAAAATATTTAATAATTAAAAATATGCACACGTTTCCACGCCACCTTTGAGGTAGTGTACTTAGCGCGTTTTTGTTAATGTGGTTTCCCCGGTAGGCCTATTCCCGTCCCTTTCTAATGGTTCTAATAACTCTAAATAGCTCCATTTTATAGGCAAATCATCTCCATCGTATAAAACAGATTTGGCCTGGAAACAATTACGGACTAATTTTAACGCATGACAAACATCGACAAATAATGCAATTTCTCGACCTGTTGCAGGCTCTGTAAATGTGGATTTTATTTTATTAGCGGAGAAATCACATCCAAGTACTTTCGCCATGTTCAAATTTGCTGAACAAGCATCAAATGTAATCGAAACTACTTATTAGATATTAAACAAATTAGATTAGCCCTCTGTACTCCATTAACGCTATTAACCAAAAAATATCCTATAGGTACTTTCCAGTTGGAATTAATGGAAACAATTAGAAAAACTAATGCATCTTTTGCTTCTACTCGACAATCACTCTCCGTGTTACCATTTAAACTAACGTAACCATGAAATTGAATACCATCCCACTCGACAGATTTACGTATCGCCATTTCATCTAATACTAACGAACACAGAATAGGATAATTACATGACCTAGCCTTGTTTTTTAGTGCATTTAAAGCTTCTATTGTAAAACCTGGGTTGCCGTCAATATTTTGATACCATCTAGAAATAGTACATGTATGTGGTAAACAAGACTGAAATGTTCGACGTACGTAATTGTATGCCCTTGGAGACAAGTAATGTAACGTTAAAGCAAATGATCCAATGTTTTCTGGGTATACCTTTTCATTACGAAAATTTTGGCTTTTAATAAATTGTCTTTTCATTATATCGGCACTTGTGATATTCATACTACTTAAAACTTCAATATCTGATTTGTTTATTAAATCCTTTTGCTTCAACTCTTGAAGTAAATCTTCCATTGGAAATAATTTACGCTTCAGACGCCTTTGTTTGCATTGTAAGCGTTTTATTTTTAATAGACGTTGATGTGAAATACGTTCCAAGCATTCTATACGTGACCTGAGTTTTTTTTACGAGGGGTATCAATAGATTTATCTGGTACAAAACTAGCTGTATCTTCTACGTCCATCGATGATTCTTGTACATGTCGGTCAATCTAAAACACAGAACGCATAATTTATTTTATTTAGAATAGTTCTATCCTACGTTAAACCATAAGCAAACAATTAAAATGGACAAATAATATATAATAATGCCTTACGTCAAGCTTTAAAGATGGAACTGCATTTGGAAATAAGTATCGCCTTTTTTTGCTCGAATCAAAACAAGTTTCCTCAAAATGTTCTGAACATATTGTAGTCCGAGGGCCAGGAAACCAACCATCTTTGCGAACTACATTAATCCATTTTTGTTTCATCTTCTGATCCTTAGGGAAGCTGTAACATTACGAAATTTGTCACTGAACATAAATCTAAAAATATATAAATAAATAAACATTATATCATTTAAATGACAAATAAAAAATATCACAACAGTTATCAAAAGTAGCGGTTAATAATAGAATTAATATTGCTTATAAAATTAAAAATCAATTTATAGATACTCGATACAATCCGAATAGGCACAACACTACAGCGTCTTAGACATATGGCGTGCTGCCATGACAGTTTGGTTTAGTTTAATATTTTATTTCACAAAGAAACTTAATTCAATCAATACTTACACATGAAAAGAGATATAACTAGATTTTAGGTTTTACTTTCTGTAATGATTTTTACAATTATTCACTGCACAATTAGACATATTTACTGCGTATAATAATATTTTAGCGGAGACATTTACTGTCAGAGCTACGCGAACAGACTGATCGTGCTTACGGGAGTCGGGAAGGACATACATGAAAAATTCATGTATGAGTGGTAAGACAGGCACGACGCTTATGCGACTTCTATTGTAAATGGAAGCGGTTTCATAATTCTATGCCCGCGCTCTTATTTTCTAAATTAATACAATCATAGCAATGCAATCATGCATTGCATGATGGCGTACCAGTCTTTTCATTTTTATGATAACAGGTACGAAGACATATAAAAGCTAATAATGGTACCTATAAAATAACACCGAACACAACAATTTTACAGGAAGTGATATGGTTGATGAAATTGGAATAAGGTTTGTACAAGTGTATTTGAACCACTTTCACGACGTAAAAAATAAACTAAGGTCTTTTTATTTCATCTTTCTGCATCATGTTTGCCATTACCTGAAAAAAATAAAAACCCGTGAGGACATTATCCGGGTCCCGAAATTACTTCAGTCAAATTAGATTCCAATTCCGTACCGAACCTCATGTTACTCATCTCACTCTATCACTTACCGCTGGCTTTATCAATAGTGAGTTAGCTTAATCTATGTAGTCCGGTGAACTTGTTAAGACCTTGCAAGTCAATAACGTAGTCAGTTCGAAAAAAAAAATGCATAGTATAAAACAAAGTCCTCTGCCACGCCTGTCTGTCTGTTCGCGATAAACTCAAAAACTACTGAACGAATTTTCATGCGGTATTCTCCTGTAGATACAGTGATTCATGTGGATGGTTTAGGCATATAATTTGTCAAGGTTTTTTATTATCAGGGCGGGACAACGTTCGCCGGGCCCGCTAGTAATATTATAAAGCTAAAGAGTTTGTTTGCTTGAACGCCCTAATCCCAGGAATTACTGATCCGATTTGAGAAATTATTTCAGTGTTACATAGTTTATTTATTGAGGAAGGCTATAGGCTATATCATCAATTCACACATCACATCACATCATCATCAGATTATATCATCACGATAGGACCAATAGGAGTGGAGCACCAATGAAGAATGTTTTGTTTCAAAATCGGTTTTCTTTAGTGTTAGCCCAAAATTCCCATCCGGACGAAGTTTTAGTGGAAGGAGCGAAGGAGCTAGTGTTAGATAAATCGAATAAAGAAAAACCAAAAACCCAACTGCTGAAACTTTGAAACCTTTTAGTAATATAAAGCTTCAGTTGAGATTTCGCCTCTACCTTTTTATTATCACGCTTTTATTAGCTTCACCTGTATGTTTGTATGTATGTTTGTTTGTAACCGACCCCTTTGAGCTCGATTTTGTCCTACTTTGAACGATCAGATTTAATTCAAACTTTGCACACCTGTCAAAGGTCAATGACAATGCAATAATCCGAAAAAAAAGTTAAAAAAATTTATCTAAAAAATGAAAAATAAATAATAGTTTAAAAAAACTAAAAAAACACGCTTTCATAAAAAATCCAACTAAAAAACAGAAAATATAATTTAATAAATTTGGATTAAGAATAGTGTAAATTAGAAATAAATGTATATTTTTGTAAAAAGTGACAAAAAAATGATAAAAATACTGATATCTGGAGGTGCTGATATTAACATGCGATGCGTCACTGTCACTTTTTACAAAAATATACATTTATTTCTAATTTACACTATTCTTAAACCAAATTTATTAAATTTAATTTTCTGTTTTTTAGTTGGATTTTTTATGAAAGCATGTTTTTTTTGTATTTTTAAACTATTATTTATAATTATGTATATCATTTTACCTCAGTTAAGAACTTATCGACATCTTTTATGCTACTATTTATCAAACTGTTCAGGCCACAAGGTGTGTAAAAAAATACATACCTATACTCATTCTATGCAATTGAGGATATAGGATTTTTAATGCATGGTAATATTATACCAGGTGACTGTTTAGACAGTAGCAATACTTCTGGGGGACACTCTGCACTGGATTCTCGTGCTAAATCAATAAAAATAATAGGTGCTTAATATTTTACCTCCTCATATGCAAAACGATTTTTAACTAGACTAACAAAATTAACGACAGCAAAAAAGTTGCGGACCAAGAAAAAATATATATATTTGACCTAATATCTAGAAAAATACAAAAATTATACACAATCCTCTATGCTTCTATGTTAAAGCACGGTGTCAATGACCGTCGGGTGATTTCACTTTCATTTGAAAGGGAACATCAGGAACAAAACAAAAGGGTTTACTATATAAAGTTATTAAATTCGGGTCGCCGATTGTAGCTTTTGACACCGGTCGTTGCACTTAGGTTTATTATTTTATTTACACGTTTGTAGCTATTCTTTTGAAAGTCTTAGAACAAACTTTAACTTAGGTTTTCTTGGTTTTTTATTAGTATTTGTTTTAATTTTATTATTTTATATGTTAAATGTAACCATGATATGTCATGTCCTAGAATACTGTGAGTGTTTAAACATTCATCTGTAAATTAATATTAATGTAATATTATAATTAAATTAATATTAATATTCAAATAAATTATATATAACGAAATAAATTAAGAGGTGAAAATTAATCTAGCACTGACAGATTTTGGATAATATAACAGTATGACGCAGTGTTTTGAATCGAACATTGGAACACTCACTGGGTAAAGGAAACTTGTGTATAAGTAATGAATACATAAAGTAACAACACCAGAGGAAGCCACGCCGAGGAGGTGGATTGTGGTCATTAAATTGTCAAACGGAAACGTACAGCCTCCCCGATAGATACCATACCGCAAAAATGCGCATATTTTAATATACTTAAGGCGGAAGGGAGTTCGCGGGCACTGCTAATAAAATATATTGATGTACACAAAAAATGGAAAAATAAAGTAAATTTTCAAAAAAAAGTATTAACCGACTTCAATATCAATCAAAAACCCATAAGGCACTAAAAAGCGGAAAATAAATAGTTTATCAAATTAACCAAATTAAATAAAACATATGAATATGTGTGCTACCTAGAGATATATTAGAAGTCGGTGCCAACTGAAAATCGTATCATCTACATAGGTACAAAAAGTTTAAGTTCACTCTCGCGTCTCTGTAATACTTTTCTACCTGGAACAAATTTGAAATTTCGGTTGGCACCGATTTCCAATACATCTCTAGGTAGCACACATATTCATATGTTTTATTTAATTTGGTTAATTTGATAAACTATTTATTTTCCGCTTTTTAGTGCCTTATGGGTTTTTGATTGATATTGAAGTCGGTTAATACTTTTTTTTGAAAATTTACTTTATATGATATGATATGATGGTAAAAATTATTGATAAATAATACTCATGTGCACTAAAAGTGGATTTGTATAAAGTACCAATGCTAATGTGTGTTCGTATGTAAACTATTGTGTCTCCACGGAAAAGGTTTTGTTTACTCTATTTAATAAATACTTATGTATTCACACATTTTTAACATATCTATCTTCTATACTATAATAAAACTGTAACAAAGCCAAATATGTACATAAAATATTTTTTGAAAATTTTGATCGGGGTAGGCTTTGTTATCGACTTAGAAGCAAAAAATAATCCTTTTACAATTTTTGCATGTCTTTCTGTCCCTGTGAACACGCATCTTCTATACTATAATAAAACTGTAACAAAGCCAAATATGTACATTAAATATTTTTTGAAAATTTTGATCGGGGTAGACTTTGCTATCGACATAGAAGCCAAAAAATCCTTTTACAATTTTTGTCTGTCTGTTTGTCTTTCTGCTGGTTCTTTAAAATATATTATGGCCTTCCAAACAGGATTCAGGATACCTGGTAGCCGGTTAACGTTGTGTTTTTTAATGCGCTTCACATCTTTACAGGTCAAAATTTTGATTTATAAATAATTTTTTTCAGTACCTTTTAAACGCTATTAAAGACATGAATTTATCACTGCCAGACAATTTTGTTATTGACAATAATGTGCCCAATGATATTCTTTATAAATAAAATAATTCATTTCAAACCATTTTATTTTTTCCATTGCAAAGAACATATTTCATTTTAATAACCATCATGATATTGAGATTTCACCGTAAACAATGAAAAATAACGATAAACGTAGACATATGACTTGGGACTGACGCCATCTTGAATACATGCGTCTATAACAGACGCTTCCACAATTATCCCTATCTTTATCACACAGCCAGTGTTGCGCTAAACTATAGCTATAGCCAAGTTATTCCATACATATTATTTTTAATTTACCCTCTTTTATGTGTAAATAAAATAATATTAAAATTACAGCTATCTGAACATGATTTGAACATACTTTTTTATTTACAAAAAATATCATTGGACAAATTATTGTTAATAGCAAAAATGTCTGGCAACAATAATTTCATGTTTTAGTAGCGTTTCAAAGTTAGTGAAAAACAAAACATTCTAAAATTATATAAAAATCAATATTTTTGCCTGCATGGTGCGATATGCACTAATAAATGCAACGTTTACCGGCAGCCAGGTAGCCCGCACGCTGTCGGAAGAACATAATGATATATAAAAAACTGGCTTATTCAAATACGTTGTCGAAACCGTTGCTAGCTTTTAGACGAATAGTTACAGGCAAGTGACAGTTGACGCGTCGTGCTCATATCTTTTTAATATTTCTATTTTTCTTCAATACAATGGAGTGTGAAAAAGTTTTAATACAAGCTGAAAATAGTTATGATATCATTCAGTGTTTAATTTATCATTATTTATTTTATGAATATATTTTATCGTTTAATTTACAATTTAACTCTATCAACTTGATATAATTGATTTATAATGTAAACTATACTGACTGTATAGTAAACGTCTACAAAAAGTAAATTTTCAAAAAAAAAGTATTAACCGACTTCAATATCAATCAAAACCCCATAAGGCACTAAAAAGCGGAAAATAAATAGTTTATCAAATTAACCAAATTAAATGAAACATATGAATATGTGTGCTACCTAGAGATGTATTGGAAGTCGGTGCCAACCGAAATTTCAAATTTGTTCCAGGTAGAAATGTATTATAGAGACGCGAGAGTGGACTTAAACTTTGTACCTATGTAGATGATATGATTTTCGGTTCGCACCGACTTCCAATACATCTCTAGGTAGCACACATATTCATATGTTTTATTTAATTTGGTTAATTTGATAAACTATTTATTTTCCGCTTTTTAGTGCCTTATGGGTTTTTGATTGATATTGAAGTCGGTTAATACTTTTTTTTGAAAATTTACTTTATTTTTCCATTTTTAGTGTACATAAATATATTTTACTAGCAGTGCCCGCGAACTCCGTTCCGCCTTAAGTATATTAAAATATGCGCATTTTTGCGATATGGTATCTATCGGTATGGTATGCGATATGGTTTCAATTGGTTGTACAATAAGTAACGTTTGGTACGAACGCAACCTTATCAATAATCCGCGATAGTTTCTATCACCAACTCGGCTTCCATCGCTTCACACATAATACACCTTAGGTAATGTAATTATAATGCTTACGTCATGTTGCAACACAGCAACGAACATAAGCACAATAAGCTCCTAAGAATTGAAGAGTTTTTTTTAATAATATTGGTGGCAAATGAACATACGGGTCACCTGATGGTAAGTGATCACGGCCGCCCATGGACACCTGCGACACGAGAGGAAACACAGATGCGTTGCCGGCCCTTAAGAAAGGAGTAGGCTCGTTTCATGAAAGTTTTCTTACTTTGTCACGGATCCCATGATCAGAACCTAACCAAATTCTCATCAAACTACCCTTGAAGTACATCCTTTCCAATAAAAAATTAATCATCGAAATCGGTTAGCGTGATATTGAGTTATTCGTCTATTTGTCGTGTACATACTTAATACAAATTTAAAACTTATACGGTTTTGCACTGGATGCCGTTGTCGGAACTGAACCAAATTGAAATGGGACCACACGGGAAGTACCAGCTTTCAAATAAAAAAAGAATAATCAAAATCAGTTCACCCAGTCCAAAGTTATGAGGTAACAAACATAAAAAAAAAAATACAGTCGAATTGATAACCTCCTCCTTTTTTTGAAGTCGGTTAAAAAAGGAAAGGAACTTTGTTCCAATTGGAGGTCCATAGACCTCTTTTTTTACATTACCGCCAATATATGTAGGTTAGTTTTTTTTATTGAACCCGGTAGATGATGCTACGAACGGGTTGTAGGCTTATTTTAAAAGATTTCTCACATACCATCTGGATATATGTTTGAGTGAGTCCCTTGATAGTTTGGATTCACAGTTGGAAACGGTAGGTGTGGCGGCAGTCGGGTTTTAGGTTTATTAAAATTTTTCGCGTTTAAAAATACAATTGAAACCAGTGATAACCGATTTGGCGCAGACTAAGTTGCACAGGTCAGCTAGTAGAAATATAAAATCATAAATGAAAAACGAAACTTCATTTGAAACTTAAACATCAAGGAGCAATTAGTTCTGTATTGGCCCAACGATATAAAAGTTTAAAAAAAAATAAACAAAGGTCATATCTCGTCATTTGGAATTAAGACAAAAAAAATGACATAACTTATCACTTAAACACGTTACTATCTTTATAAAACAATACTTTTATTAAATTATATTACAAGTTATCAATGTTCCAGTAGTAATTATGTTGCAATCAATATTATTAACTGAAATATTTAATACAAGACAATGGTAGAAACGCTAATCAAGCCTTGCTAAAATGAAGAAAAAAAAATTAAATGGTGTAAATAATGCACCCGTAAGCGTCACGATAACGTTCATCAAAGCCACACGACGCGTGTAAATATGAACGATGCAAAATAGCAGGATACTATTAGACATCTTTGACTTACTTACCTACTCTTACCTAAAAAAGGATGTAAAAAAAGAATCAACCTGTAATTTTAGAGGGAACAACGTTGTTATAAGATTTACAAGCTAGCGCAGGTATGTGAATCTTGATTACTACTTATAACTAAATTCATGCCTATGGCAAACGCAGACCGACCACTCGATCGACGCCACTAAAAAGACATAAAAAAAAATTAGTAGGGCAGGACCCTGCCGGTAAAAGATGCACGAAAATCATACAAAGCGGTCCGTTTCTACACAATAATGTTGGATTAAGAGGATGTATGGAAAATTTTGTACAACAACATCGTTCAGTTCTTATAGATAATTAGATAGTTATTGGTCTCAATTACGCCTTACCACAGTACTAATTGTGGTCACCGAATGTCTGCTACCAAGAATACCATTTTACTAATTGACAATGTAGATTATTCCTGCAATTTGATAAATCTGTGGATTAATATATCTAAAATATATAATAAGAATGTAAATCTAAAGTGTCTGTACGTTTTAGATTTTTGTGAAAAAAAATCAAGTATAGATACTTCCTATAGAATAGAGATATTCCTAGAGGAAAATGTAATAAAATACTTTTCAATCACTTTTAGAAATGTCTGTCTGTCTGTCTGTTCACGATAACACCTCCCCAATAATAGACAGCACCTAGTAAACTAATAATTTAGCCATAAACCATTTTATTAGTTGTGATTACCATAGTAATTAGGTATAATTTTATAGGATTGTGTAATCGCATCAATTCAGAACGGTTGCACATATTTGGTTAGTTCTTTTTTGTTGTGTTTGTATAAAGAAAAATGAAAAATTGAAAAATTATACGGGAAAAAATCGAATAAAAAAAACATAACAAAGTGAGTGATTGAGTGACACAGTTGAAAGATCAAAAATGTTTCCGGAATCAACAGATCCTTAGTACACCCGTGCGAAGTCGGACCGAACAGCTAGTATTTCATAAAAACATATACATTAATTTGTCAGTTCGAGTTTCTAAGAAACACAATCACAGAACATTATAAAATAATAATTAGACATTTTATTAAAATAACAATTAACTTAATAACATCTAGTTTACCTACACTCCCTTTAAGTATTTAAGCTACGCGACAGCTATGAAATTAATTTAAATTAACTCTGAAATTTATTTCCCAATCATTCTAGTGTAAAAAACAATGGCGCGCGGTACTCTTGCTGTGTTGATTGTGGTTTGCCTCCTTGTGAATGTTTTCTGCTTACCACCGAATCTAAACAGACTTACTAGAGCCATCTCCAATAATGGAGTTTCTAATTCTATGCGTGTGAGTACAATTATTTATTTACTAGCTGACCCGTGCAACTTTGTCTGCACCAAATCGGTTATCACTGGTATCAATTGTATTTTAAAACGCGAAAAATTTTAATAAATCTAAAACCTTATTGCAGCCACACCTACGGTTTCCCTCTGTGAATCCAAACTATCAAGGAACTCACTCAAACATATACCCAGATGGTATGTGGTATGGTTTTAAAATAAGCCTACAACCCGTTCGTAGCATCATCTACCGGGTTCCATTAAAATAAAAACCAACCTACATATATTGGCGGTAATGAGCAAAAAAGCTTTAGAGGTCTATGGATCCCCACGTCCTAACGAAGTTCCTTTCCTTTTTTTGTAGACGTTTACTACACAGTCAGTAGAGTTGACATTATAAAATATCTAGTTGATAGAGTTAAATCGTAAATTAAACGATAAAATATATTCATAAAATAAATAATGATAAATGAACCAATGATATCATAACTATTTTCAACTTGTATTAAAACTTTTTTACACTCCATTGTATGCAATCATTATTATTGAATCTTTATTTTATATTTATATATTTAAAAAGTTTACTGGGTTAATGAGAGTGTCGGATTTTCATACCCTTTTTTACCATTCTAGAGGTTTCGCATTCAAAAATCCTTTCTTAATGCTCGCCTACAGTGTGCAAGGGAGTTATATGTAAATTTTCACTGCCTTAGCCCCAGTAATTCGGTCTGTCCGTTGATATGTCAGTGAGTCTGATATTCTCAATTTAATTTTTTTTTAAAAGGCATTGGGGTATATTTCATATTGTAGCGGACCTCATGGCTGTCAGGTGGTATTTTTTTTACTAAGATGGCAAGTATCCAGGACAAAGCGACCTATCGATCGTTATTTTGATTTTGGAAAGTATTAATTGATTTTCGAACACGTGCGTAACGTATGATACGTAATGATATCTCCACTTAGGGAAATCTCGTCACCTCTATAATCTTTTTTTTTGAACTGAGTACGCTATTGGGTAGGCCGAGCATGAAGTACTTAGCCGCTTGGCTACAAGCTCAAGGGTGCAAAGTGGCCGAACCTCTTAGGTTACTGCCTTAGAGATGCAAGCCCCGCGAATCTGTCTAAACTAAACTAAGCTAGCTATTCGTACATATAAGAATTCGTGAGACACACATGTGTACCGGAATGTGTGCTTCACGAATTGAAATGTATATTTCGTATCTGGCAACTAGACTAATCTAAACTAATTTAAGCAGTTTGAAAATATGGGAAAAAAACATTCACCATATGAGTGCCTGCCTACCTGTGATATTAGAGATCTCAAACGCTAGATGAAAAGGCACCAATATCAAATTTTTGCTCCAATTAAATAAAGATTACACTCGGACTTACAACCTAGAATGAATCTGTACTTTCAATTTTATAATTCCTATAACACGAAGGTTTATAAGGAAAAAAAATACATTTGGGCTTCTTTTATTCTTCATCTATTATTGAAGAGAAACGGTGTCTGGAAATTACAGACCTCGTAATAAAGGAACGTTTACTTTTAAAATGTTTTCCTTAGCGAAAAATTAAACTAGATTTACACTTTATGCGATTTTGTATTATTAAAAGGAAAATTATAATAAATTGTGTTTTTATTTCAACTAGCTGCCCGCCCTGACTTCGCACGGCTATTCTTTGGAAGAAAATAATACCAAATCTTCCTTTTACAGTAAGAAAACGTAATGAAATGGAATGTCAACTAAACAACTGAACGTCAATTCTGTCAATTAGGGATGTCGAGCTGTCGTACAATCGATTTTTAGATATAGAAAAATCGATTAAACTTAAACATCGAATCTATTCAGTGAATCGACATCTGACACTATAAAAACGTGTTCCGATTATTCCTATCTAGATGAAAATAAAGCCATACAATTATTTATATACAAAAAAGGTGATAAAAAATGAGATATCGATATTAAAAAAAGGACATCAAAACAAAGAAAATAAGCAATCGATTTTTGAATAACCGATCACCTAGACCTAGTTTTTTTCACGAATAAATTCGACAGACCACGATTCGGATCGCTTTAAGAATCGTTATTTTTTTAATGAATCGCCATCCCTACTGTGGATATTTTTGAAAAAGATTTTACTATCTTCTCTTTCCCTCACTCACTCACTTTTTATATGGATCTTTTTTTAACGCAAACTATTCATTTTCCATACATTTTTTCAATCATTTTATTCCATACACACCTTATTCTGACAATTACGAACAGGGCAAAACAAGAATTATGCAAATATAACGCCGTTCTGAAATAATGCGCTTACATACATTTATCAGTTGATTTTTATTCATATATCACACTGCTATTACAAAACCGTCGCAACTCGAAAATCGCGTCAATTGAGATTTCAATTAAACTTAATAGAAAAAGTGATAACCTCAGTAAAAAATATCTCTAAACTGAAGCGAGAAATAGCGCTCTAATCAACTTTTAATGAACTACTAACTACTTCTATCCCCCACCAATATTGCATCATTTTTAGTTTCAAAAAAGAGCGATCGGGTGAAGTCGTGTCACTATATCAGGTAGAATTACATTTTAAAGCAAAGTACTTTTATTAGTATAATTTTCTATAAAAAATACATAGTGTCAGCGAACTTTCAGTAGATAGCGAGAAATCAGTTTTTCATGGATTCTGAAAAAAGTGTTTTTTTTAGTTACGACAGTATTGTAATAGCAGTGCGATATATAGATTAACCAAAATGTATCATTAAATTTTACGAATGACTATATAACTTTTTAAATTTACAGAATGACAATGGTTCTACTCAACAAACTTCACCGCTAGGGGACTTTATAATGGACGTAATAAAGGCTAAACTCGCTTTTGTCGGCAAATTATTTACTAAAGCAGCATCTTCTCTCAACAAGTGACAACCAAAGGTGGATTACTTGATACATAAGTGCCATAAATTATAATCACGGTGTCATCGAGTCAAAAGTAAATAAATGTATTATTTTTAGCAAATACTTTGTTTTTAATTTATCTCTAGAGAACTAGGAGAATTGTGTATTGTTGTAATGCAACTGCAATCACAGTTTATTAGCATGTCAAGAATTAGTCCAAACTACTCGTACGATACATACACCCAGCAATTGTAGCTTAACCCTTAAATACATGAACTCTTAATTTTAACTACAAAAAATATATTCTATGTGTAGTATTATACAAGTTTATAAAAAATAAGAAAACATCGTTTGTATTCAGTCAATGATATTATAAGTAAAATGTTATATATACGTTACGTTACCTAAATTATATTTTGACAAAACAAATGGCACTATGACGCACACATACGTAAACTAATATTGTAATGCCACACTGTTTTAGATAAAATGTAGAAGTAAGATGGCATATTCTCAATATCGGTGGTGAAAAAGAGATAGTTATATGTTGCTTAGGTACGTGCGGATCGACGGTGCTAGCTAGCCAAGTTTTAACAAGACTCTATCGAAGCGCTTATGACGTATCTAAAGCTTTTTAGTTATAATATCGTTGGTATTTAGTATTCATATTATAATCATATATCTAATTGTAGTCTTATTATAAAGCGAGCGGAATTATGCGCTTTTTTACTTTGTCCGAACAGCTCGACCTACAATCGTATACACTGTAAAGTAAAACTTAACAACGATTAATGTAAATGCGACAAGTGCGACAAGCGGTGTGATGCGCATGCGCAGGAGAGAAGTAAATGTATCCAATTTTTCACAAAGAAAAAGTTATTTTCGGACATCCATTTTTATATTTTATTTTTTCCTCATAACATAAAACATATTCTTACGATAATTAACGATGCAAACGATGTCGCAGGTATCAGCTAGTAATGAATAATAATAACAATAATAAAACTACTATATATTATATATACGTTTATAATCAAAATATTTATATAATTTTTCTTAAGATACATACAATACAACAATATAAAATACAAAGTATATCATAAATTCTTCAAGAAAATGGTGAACAATGGATATAGATTAATTAGGTTCGTAGGTAATTCTTTTAAAGCCATTTCTCAGTCACCGACGAGATGGTCAGTTCGTTACTCTGTAAAATAAATAGGAATAGTTTTGCAGGTTTAAAATTATCACTATAATACATAACATGAGGTATAGCATAACTCATAACAATAGAGAGATTGGCTGTAGATTAAAGTGACAGTCTCGTACATAGTCTCTGCCTAATCTGAGTTATTAACTAAAGAACATTGATATACAAAAACCCAAGATGCAAACTTAACGTCTCACAGATAGCACACAAAAATGAGTTCATAATTTTGGATTATGCAGTCATTTCAAATAGTCTCGCGTCGCTTGCGTCCTTGTAAAAACAACTTTAAATCATTCGGGTATGGTTGAATTTACAAAATCATAAGTTTATCGCATAACTACAGCCACGTATGTGTATTGGGGAGTTTTTGCGGCCGGTTTCGAGCGCTACTTTTATTAGAGACTGTGCGTATCGGGTCTTTATATGTCAATGCTTAACAACTAAAAATCCTTCGAACCAAAAACCAAAAGTGCATTTACTTCTACTTTACAATACAAAATTATTTTTTGTATCGAAGAAAAGAGACGTGACTTACAAAAAAGTTTCCTTGAATAAATATGAATATTTTCTAGAATTTATTTAGTAATCAGATAACATCATAATAATAGAAAAAATCATGGTTATGATATTATTTTTCCAAATAATCTCATATACACTAACATTCACGTTGGGCGGCGTTGACAGCACGTACGTCACTGCGTCAGCGACATCTCGCGACATTTCGGTTGCAAGGCCGGTATTGATCAATCCACTGGTAGCTTAACGAGGTCCGTCATCACCAACCCGGGAGATACACTCTGCAATTATTATAACCAGTGCCGAGGTTATAATAACACACGACAGAGATATTCATACCCTGTTGCTTTTAGCCTGCTTGATTCAATTTATAAAAAATACGTTTTAATGCATAGGTTCCCAACATAGAGTAACAAACCTGCGCGTAGTTAATAGACAGTGCACAATCGGTTTTTAGTATGGGAACCGTGCGATCCGGTTTCGCGGGTGTGAGGAGGGACATGGGGGTAGCGCGGGGTAACGCCCATTGTTTCTCTAGTGATGTGCATTACAAACTTGTACGGACACTGTATCGATATGTTAATTATGATAAAAAAAAGTTCGATAAAAATGTATTCAATTTATTTATTGTAACAATAGCATCTTAATCACTAAAATACAATATAAATATATTTAATTAAATATTATAATACAAAATTTTGTAACCCTTAAATAAAATAAGATTATTATAAACTCGACTCTTCGAATTTATTTTATCTTTACTACTTTTAAAAATGTAATAGAGTGTGATGTTTAAATATATTTTAACTAGCTGTACCCGCGACTTCGCCCGCGTGGAATGGTATCTTTGGATAGCAGCGTTTCACTGCAAAGAGCTTATTAAATTATTTAAGTACATAAGGTATATAGAATTAATATGTGTTTATTTAATAATCAAAATATTTAATAATTAAAAATAATATGCACACGTTTCCACGCCATCTTTGAGGTAGTGTACTTAGCGCGTTTTTTTAATGTGGTTTCCCCAGTAGGCCTATTCCCGTCCCTTTGTAATTGTTCTAATAACTCTAAATAGCTAAATTGTCTTTTCATTATATCGGCACTTGTGATATTCATACTACTTAAAACTTCAAGATCTGATTTGTTTATTAAATCCTTTTGCTTCAACTCTTGAAGTAAATCTTCCATTGGAAATAATTTGCGCTTCAGACGCCTTTGTTTGCATTGTAAGCGTTTTATTTTTAATAGACGTTGATGTGAAATACGTTCCAAGCATTCTATACGTGACCTGAGTTTTTTTTTTTACGAGGGGTATCAATAGATTTATCTGGTACAAAACTAGCTGTATCTTCTACGTCCATCGATGATTCTTGTACATGTTGGTCAATCTAAAACACAGAACGCATAATTTATTTTATTTCGAATAGTTCTATCCTACGTTAAACCATAAGCACACAATTAAAATGGACAAATAATAAATAATAATGCCTTACGTCAAGCTTTAAACATGGAACTGCATTTGGAAATAAGTATCGCCTTTTTTTGCTCGAATCAAAACAAGTTTCCTCAAAATGTTCTGAACATATTGTAGTCCGAGGGCCAGGAAACCAACCATCTTTGCGAACTACATTAATCCATTTTTGTTTCATCCATCCATCCTTAGGGAAGCTATAACATTACGAAATTTGTCACTGAACATAAATCTAAAAATATATAAATAAATAAACATTATATCATTTAAATGACAAATAAAAAATATCACAACAGTTATCAAAAGTAGCGGTTAATAATAGAATTATTATTGCTTATAAAATAAAAAATCAATTTATAGATACTCGATACAATCCGAATAGCCACAACACTACAGCGTCTTAGACATATGGCATGCTGCCATGACAGTTTGGTTTAGTTTAATATTTTATTTCACAAAGAAACTTAATTCAATCAATACTTACACATGAAAAGAGATACTAGATTTCAAGTTTTTCTTTCTGTAATGATTTTTACAATTATTCACTGCACAATTAGACATATTTACTGCGTATAATAATATTTTAGCGGAGACATTCACTGTCAGAGCTACGCGAAAGACTGACCGTGCTTACGGGAGTCGGGAAGGACATACATGAAAAATTCATGTATGAGTGGTAAGGCAGGCACGACGCTTATGCGACTTCTATTGTAAGTGTAAGCGGTTTCATAATTCTATGGATGGGGTAATATTAAATCTTTATTTTTATACATTATATCACTTTTCGTTAGGATTATAAGTTATATACTTGTCTGTTGCTTATATTCATTCATATATTTATATATATTTCTTTGTTTTCTCATGCATAATAATGTAAAGTATCTACTCCATTTCAATTATCTCCCAGGTTATAGCGTGCAATTTCTTTGTTCTATATCGGCCATAAGCACATTAAACTCTCACAACAATATTTTGTCGCCATTAGTACTTATGGTAGTACGTAAAACTATTAACAGAGAGTTTTATAAATATTTACTGTCTACAAAGTGTTCGTTTCAAACAGGTTCAAGCGTTTTGTTGCTAATGTCATATGGAGGTTATCGGTTTATGAATTGTTATTTGTATAAGACCGATTGTCGTTTATATTTTGTTTTCTATAAGCTAAACCACTGTTTGAGTTCCACACATTGGATATCTTTATCTTTTTAAACATTTAATAACTTTACCAATTTTCAATCGGATTTAGATAATGTCAATATTGCGGAATCTATAACGTGTGACATAGATAACTGTGTAAACCTATTTTCACCATGTTTAAATTCACTAAAGATAATATGCCAGAATATAAGAAGTATTAATCACAATATGTTTAATTTTCAGACACTGTTAGAAAGATCTAAAATTAAATGGAACATGATTGTACTTACAGAATGTTGGTTAAGAGATTCAGATTTTATACCCTCTTTGGACGGTTATAATTCTTTTAAAACTGCCTTGAACAAGACACAGAACGAAGGGATAGTGGTTTATTGACATAAAGATTATTGTATGAAAGTGATGGAACCGGAATTATTGAATGCAAATTGTTTATTGCTTAGCCCAAGTAATGATATTTCTATTATAGCAATTTATAAACCTCCTGGCGAACGTAATGTTGATGATTTTATTACTTCGTTAGATGAATTGCTATGTAAACATACAGCAATTAATAATCTCATTATTGTTGGTGACATCAACATTGATGTAGGGGTAGACAATGTGGATCCTAGGTCCTTTATATACCTGAATATGTTGGCTTTTCACGGCATATTACCAGCTCATACTATACCTACCCATAATAGAACATGCCTTGACCATTATATGATGAAAACAAGACGTTCTGCTTATTGCTATGTAGCCCTCACTACTATAACTGATCACTATAGTTTCATGTTAACTCTATGTTTGGATATAACACTGCGTAAATCATCTAAATTCACTAGTAGGATAGATTACGAGGGTTTAGATTTATACATGCAGAGTATTGATTTTGATAAAGTTTATAGCTTTAATGATGTTAATAAAGCAATGTCATATATGATCGATTTAATTAAGAAATCTATTACCTTAAATACTAAATTGCTTAAGATATCTAAACGCAAGAGAAATATTCGACGCTGGATTATACCAAGGCTATTAAAATGCATGAGAAATAGAGACAACTTACACAAAAAATGAAAAAAAAACCCAAATAATACAATTTTACAAATAACTTATAAAAGATACAGAAATTACTGTAATATGTTCTTAAAAAAATCAAAAATTTCATATGAAAAGCAGGAAATTACTCATTGTAAAGGTAATGTAAAGCAACTTTGGCAAATTATTAAAAGAGTTGCATATCCGCCTAAACCAAAGAACGATGCTATAGATTTGATATCAACCTCTAACCAACAATCTCAGGTTAATGACATTAATTCATACTTCGCCAATATAGGTAAATCACTAGCAGAAAGGATAAAGGCAGAAAATAGCTTGAACCCTATTTTTAATTCTTCTCCCTTATCACCTAAATAATTTGTTTTTCTTCCGGCAGAGGAAACCGAAGTTGAAATTTTAATATCAAACCTAAAAGATAATTCATGTTCGGCCCGTGATAACATCTCTGGCTTAATCCTTAAAAGATACAAAAATGTTTTAGTTGGTCCTCTCACGTATATCTGTAACCTTTCATTTACAACAGGTATCTTTCCTAGTGTCCTAAAGTCCTCTGTTATAATACCTATCCATAAAGTCGGTAATAAAGATTGCATCAACAACTACAGGCCTATTTCTATCCTCCCAACCATATCAAAAATTCTTGAAAGATTATTAAATTCCAGACTGGTCAAATATCTAGAATGCAATCAAATTCTTTCTCCAAATCAATTTGGTTTTCGTAAAAATAGATCGTGTGAAGATGCTTTATTAGAATTTACAGATTATATTGTTACTTCAATAGATAAAAAGTATAAGACTCTAGCCATATTCTTAGATCTAGCAAAAGCTTTTGACACTGATTCAATTCCAATTCTTATTAACAAATTGGAACAAATAGGGGTTCGAGGTACTCAGCTAAAATTATTGGCCGATTATTTATCACAGAGAACACAATGTGTCAAAATAGATAACTTTGTTAGCAGTGATCTGCCTGTTACTTACGGCGTGCCTCAAGGTAGTATTCTCGGGCCTACTCTCTTCCTTATTTACATTAATGATTTATGTAACCTCTCCCTACCCTATGGCAAAATATTAACATTTGCAGATGACACCATTTTGGTTTTTTTTAAGCGAGTCATGGGGTGAAGTCTTCACACATTCACAAAATGGATTAAACACTGTGATGCAATGGTTAAATGAAAATTTATTAACTCTAAACATTGATAAAACCGAATATATAGCTTTTACTCCTTTAAACTATAAGAACCCTCCTTATAATCATCTTTCTTTATCCGCTCACTCTTGTCTATTTCAAGATACTTCCGTTTGTTCCTGTATTCAATTACAGTGCGTCAACACTGTAAGATATTTAGGTATTATAATACACAGTTCCCTCTCTTTCCAGCCTCATATTGAACTTCTTACTTCTAGAGTTCGTAAACTTATTTTTATATTAAAAAATCTACGACACATTGGAGATTCAAAAATGATTAAATCTGTATATTTTGCCATCTGTCAGTCAATTATTACATATTGCATCACATCCTGGGGCGGGGCCGCTAAAACTACATAGCATATCGAATGTTCTTACTGTAAGACAACTTTTTCTCAAAAAAACTATCCTTGCCATACACTGTCGATTAAAGTATGATCCTAATATTCATTTCGGTAAAAGACGCAAGCATCATGTATGTGAGACGATCTCTCTCCGTCTACAATTTTCACATAAATTTTTCTGTTTTCTTGGTCCCCATATATATAACCAGATTAATTCTATTCTTCAAATTTATCATTTAACTAACCAAAAAGTAAAACGCATCATTCATGATTGGTTACTAACACTTTCATACAATAATACTGAAAATCTATTATCTATAGTTTCATAAGACCCTTGTTGATAATTTTATTGTTTCTGGCAAAAGTAATAAGAATACAGCTCCATTCTAGAGAACGAGAGTCTGGAGATCTGTAGTTCAGGTCTTTGAACCTTTTTCAGACTCCAGACCTCACATTAATTTCCACTATAAATTTACTGTTCTATAAAATGTATACTTTTTCTTTTTTTGTTCATAACAATATTGTATAGTTTTAAGAATGTAATTGTGAGGTCAAATAAATAAATGTATTATTATTTATTATATTATTATTATTATTTTTGGATTGTGTTGTGCTTACCATCAGACATAGTGCGGTCATTTTAATGTGCTACAAAAAAAATTCTCAATACAGTTAGTAATACCATTTATTGTTTATATTTTTTTTATATATATATCATAGGAGGCAAACGAACAGACGGGCCACCTGATGTTAAGTGATCACCGCCGTCCATAGACACTAGCAACACCCGGGGGTGTCGCAAGTGCGTTGCCAGCCTGTGTTTGGGGGGAAGGGGGAGAGGGAAGGGTGAGGGTAGAGGGAGGAGGGAGGGTTGAGGGAAGGGCAAATGGGCCTCCGGCGCTCTCACTGACCGAACGAAATGCAACAATGCAAGCACTGTTACTTCACGTCGGTTTTCTGTAGGTCGGGTGGTACTACCCCGGGTGAGCCGACCCATTCACACTGAAACCAGTAATAGCTTTAGCGAGGCTCTATTAGTTTTCATTTGCGGTTTTTCCAGCTTTAATGTTGTGGAGAGGCCATTGGAGACAATTTTTTTTAATCAAAAGTACTCTATGACCTTTTCTGTCCTCCTCACAACGTGTATACAAAATTTCATGACAATGGGTTAAGTAGTTAAGACGTCAAAGTATAACAAACACGCAAACTTACCTATGAATTTGTAATATTAGTTAAGATTTGATTATACAACAGCTATGCTGGCAGAAACATATTCATAAGGAATAAAAAAATAATAAAGTCATAATTATTGCTTTATTATCTACTTTTAATTTAATAAGCTCATACGGTGTTATTACAAAAAAGTTAAATACGTATTAAACCCAGGCTTTAAAAAGGTTTCGTATTAAACGCACCGCGGTCGCTGAATGTTCGCCATCTTGCTCTTTTGTCTCGCTTTGGTTACGTTAGGTTAGACTTGCGAAAAAGTATTACGTGATCCCGCTGCGGCAGCGGTCGGCGAGCGCGGTGCATTTAATACGAAAGTACCAAAAAACCTTATCAATGGCAAAATATGAACCTCTTTCTCGGTATATAAAAACTGGAAATCTTAAAATAACTAAACATGATATATGAACGGTTGAAATTGGATTTAGTTCATTTCGAAATGTCACGACACAAATATTGTATTATTATCTTCATACGGATATATTTTATCCACTAGCCAAAATATGACTCGTAGTAAAATTGTTAACATGGATCATAAAATAGTACAAAGTATTTAGTAAATACGTACCAGCACATAACGGCCAATAACTGTGTTTTATGTCCACACTAACACGAGTGTGAGACGTAAAATCCGAACGTAAAATAAAAACCCAATAAATTACGCTTCCATGTATGTAAGAAATTTTCCTATGTTTTTGTTTACCCTATAGATTTTATGTACTCCTTGTACTCGCGACAGTATTCTTGGTTATTTCAGGGCTATCCAAGGGAGAATCGGCTCCCGAATATTTGAGATATTTTGAGAATATGAATGAAGGGCGACCAATAGATAATATAATAATATTCTGAAAGTTTCAAAAACCTGTTACTTTTCTGTATGTATTAAAAGTTATCGAGAAAAAATCGTGGCTGTCATAAAAACTGCCGACAGAAGTGAAAGCCCAAAACAATGGAATAACTATGTACTTTTTTCATTTTCAAAATCAATTATAATATGAATGAACCGTGTGTGTGCCGGTTTAGAATAGCACCACCCCATTTCTTCCTGTGGGTGTCGTAAAAGGCGACTAAGGGATAAACCAAAGGACGGGCAGCAGTATCCTTTGAGTATTTGTCAAATCAATCTATAATCGCGAATTCGCTTGTCAAGCAGGGCGATTAAGGCAAATCTTGGAAGAAGAAGGCCTGCCAAGCTGGCGGCAGGATATAATCGTAGAACCCTCCTGCGCTAAAAAGGAAAAGACTGTCTTGGTGGAGAAGGCAACCCACCGCAGATATGCAACGGGAAATGGCGGATCCGGCGAGATAGCAAGGCAATGTGGATGGCACAGGGCGATGGTAGAGGGCTTGAGAAACCATCGGCTAGACACATCATCCAAACTTTTCTCCGGTTGTAGCGGTTTTCGTTCCACTGGGATTAGAAGAGTGAGGACGAGAGAGTGCACCTGTATCTGCGCGTATGCTTGTGCACTTTAATATTTCCTGCGCATCAGACTGCTTTAGAATATTGGACTCTGAGATTAAAGTCCTGTGGCGATGGGTAGAGGTAGAGAGGTCAGGTAGACATGCATACTTGGCTTTGTCCAAAACCTACACGCAGGCGGCTTGGGTATTGATGGTCGCTCCTACGTTGCACTTGGGATAACAACGCGGGTTCGGCAGCAGCCCGAGTGTCGAAGCAGCCCTATTTAGGGTGGCACTGCTTCCCCCGCTCAGCCGGGGACGGGGCTAGAAAAGGTGCCTCAAAAAAATGCTTATCCCATCCACTATTTGGGAGGTAATAACCACGGTTGCCTATGCATCCCATCTTACGTGGTCGACGCTACAGTAATAATAAATATAGAATATCTACGATGACATTTGGTGCGTGGAATGTTCGCACACTTCTTGATCGCGACACTAATCTCTGCCCAGAAAGGAAGACGGCAGTTGTGGCTCGTGAACTTGCACGATACAATGTGGATATAGCAGCGCTTAGCGAAACTCACTTGCCCGACGAGGGTGTGCTAATAGAACATGGAGGTGGATATAAATTCTATTGGAAAGGAACACCATCTGCGGAGCCTAGGCGCTCTGGTGTAGGATTCGCAATTAAAATCGAGATTGCCAATAAGCTTGCCGAGTGCCCACTATACATCTCGGATCGTATTATTTCACTACGTTTACATCTTAATAACAACAATCGGCTTAATGTGATCAGTGCATATGCTCCAACTTTGGATAAAGATGACGAAACTAAAAATAGATTCTATGAAGACCTAACTCAAACCCTCACAAGCATTCGTCCAAATGAGCAGATTCTAATTCTGGGTGATTTTAATGCCCGTGTTGGATGTGATTTTGAAACATGGCCTAAGATCTTGGGTAGACATGGCGTTGGTAATATGAACAGCAATGGACAACTTCTGCTTAGTTTGTGTGCTCAGTTCAGGTTAACCATCACTAATACCATTTTTCGCCTACCAACTAAATATAAAACTACTTGGATGCATCCCAGATCGAAACATTGGCATCTACTTGATTACGTGATTGTTCGACAACGAGATATTTCTCAGGTCCAGGTGACTCGCGTTATGCGAGGCGCCAATTGCTGGACAGATCACCGGCTTGTAATTACAAAGATTCGCTTAAAGTTGCAACCTCCGAGAAGATCTTGTAGAACTAAACCAAAAGGCATTTCTGTGGAGAAACTACAAGATTCAAATATATGCCAACGGTATGTAGATCTACTAATGGAATGTATGGACCGTGCTCAAGAGGGTAACCCCCAGACACGTGAGCTATCAGCAAATTGGAATGCTCTCTCTTTATGTATTCTTAAAGCTGGAACGCAAGCTCTGGGCGTAAAGAAACGTAACCACGAGGACTGGTTCGATGAAAATGACAAGAAGCTAGTCGAGTTACTAAGCATACATCGCAACTTATTACGGCAACAAAACCATTGCCGAGATAATGACAAGGATCTATCAGGTAAAATCAAGAAAAGTGGATCTGAGCTCAGAAAAGTGACGAGGGAGATAAAGGATAATTGGTGGCTACAAAAAGCCAAATACCTGCAATGGCTTTCCGATACAAAGCAATTGAGAGAGTTCCATGCAGAAGTGAGGAAACTGACTGGTTCTGAGCACCGAAATTGTGTTCCGATGAAGTCGCGGGATGGTACAATAGTACTAACAGCAAAGAGAGATATTTTAGAACTATGGATGAAGCATTTCAACGAATTGCTCAATGTTGACCGGTCGGTAAATCTCCAGTATCTTGATTCCATCCCCTCTCACCCGCCAGTTCTTGAACTAGACGAGCCACCCACATTGCAAGAAGTTGCCACGGCTATTAAAGATCAAAAAAATAATAGGGCGGTTGGGATCGATGGTATCCCTTCCGAATTACTTAAGTATGGAGGAGAAGAGCTACATATTACGATATGGAAACTTTTTGATCAAATGAGGCGTGACGAACAGGTGCCCTTAGAGTTCAAAACATCTAGAGTGTGTGCTCTGTATAAAAACAAGGGTGACAGATCTGATTGCAACTCTTACCGGGGTGTGTCGCTCCTTTCTGTCCCCGGTAAAATCTTTGCAAGGGTACTTCTCAATCGTCTTATCAACGTATCAGAGACCCTATTGCCTGAAACTCAATTTGGTTTCCGCCCGGGGAGAGGAACATCCGAAGCTATCTTTTGCGTTCGACAAATCCAAGAGAAAAGTCGGGAACAAGGTCAACTAATGTTCTTGTCCTTCGTGGACTTAGAAAAGGCTTTTGATAGCGTTCCCCGTGAGGCACTATGGAAGATTTTATCCAAATTGGGTTGCCCAGATAAGTTTGTACGTTTGATTCGTTTATTACACGATAATATGCAATGTTGCGTTACTGTTAATGGTGAAGAATCGAATTTCTTCCCTGTTATATGTGGTGTCAAACAAGGATGCGTTCTTGCACCGACACTATTCGCCTTATATTTTGCAGTTGTCGTTAAAGACGCTCTACAAACGAATGCAGAAGGCATAAGGGTGCGTTACCGTATTGATGGAGGCCTCTTCAATCTGGATAGACTTAGAGCAAGCACCAAAGTCTCATACGACAGAGTAACGGAGATTATGTACGCAGACGACTTGTGCTTCGTAGCGAATTCTCCAGCTTCTTTACAAGCGCTGATGTCTGCTCTTGACGAGTCATGTAAGAAATTCGGACTCAAGATCAGCATAAGCAAGACTGAAATAATGGTTGTAGGCTCGCAAGATGTACCTGTACAAATATGTCTAGGTCAGAATGTTTTGAAGCAAGTAAAGAAGTTTAAGTACTTGGGGAGCGCTATAACATCTAATTGTGACCTTGATGCCGAAATTAACGCCAGAATCGGTGCAGCTTCTGCTTCCTTTGGTAAGTTAAGCTTAAAGGTTTTTCGTTCTCACGATCTCAAGTTGGCAACAAAAATCTCTGTGTATATGGCAATCGTTCTGCCAAATCTATTGTATTCGTCGGAGACATGGTGCTTATATAAAAGACATATACGTACACTTGATCGCTTCCACCTGCGATGCCTAAGAAACATCATGCGTATACACTGGTCCGATCGTATAAGAAATACTGATGTCTTACGTCGTGCTAATGTATGCGGCATAGAAGCATATTTAATGCAGAGGCAACTGCGATGGTGTGGACATGTATTTCGGAGACCTGATGAGAGCGTGGTCAAGCGCATCTTATACTGTGAGCTTGAAGAAGGCAAGCGAAAGCAAGGCGGACAGCTATTACGGTATAAAGATGTCTTGAAAAGACACATGAAAGCTTGCAAAATAGATCCCTCTGTATGGGAAACAACAGCTGTGAAACGGTCAGAGTGGAAAACTCTTTTACAAAGACAAATCTACACATTTGAGGGTAGAAGAAAAGCGGAGCTTGATACTAAGCGTAATGAACTAAAAGCCAGACCACCTAAGGCTATACAATATCATTATAATAACGGTGTACTGACCTGTCCCAAGTGTGGACGTACGTCTACTGCGAAGATAGGATACGCCAGTCATCTACGTGCACATGAAAGGGCGGAAAAATAGATTGTTAAGTTTCTATTAGCGGTCGCTGTAACCGGTAACGGTTAGGAGCAGCATATAATATGAATTATGTCTTTCAATTTCCTAATTTGTAAATTGAAATCGTTATTAAAACATTAGTTTGATTTTCACATGGCACTCCGAAAAATACTTATATATATTTTTATACGCGTCGCTAATCTAATGCAAGCGCAATACGTCACGAACATGTTGACGTCATCATTGACAGCCTGTAACGCAAAATCACAAGATTTTACCCAACCAAAAATTCAAGCACGCATATGATGCAGTCGAGTATATACATGTCTGGCAATAGTCTAATACGTTACGACTATATAGAGGTCATTGATGATGCGAACCCATAAGTTTTTCCCCTACCAAATATTTTTTTAGACGCTTAACGCGGCTAAAGAAATTTTCACTTCAAAATTCCCAAAATATAATACGTATTCACGTACGTTACAGTAAATATAGCTTATGTACAGGAAATAAGATATAGAATTTACAAGCAAGGATAACAAAAGTGTAAGTTACTTGAACATAAGTCGTTAAGAGCTGTTAGTTACTTACAACGGAAATATAAATGGCGTCATTTATAAAGCTAAAACGCAGACCAAGTCGCGAGCTATGTATAATAAAATAAGGATTATCAGAGTCATTTAAATAACTACCTTTTCTACGACTGTAAAATTCATATAAATTTATTATCTCCTTAATATATAAAATTCCAGTGTTATGACGTTTGTCCACGATGAACTCCGAAACAACTCAACCGATCTTTATGAAACGTTGACATTTATATAATATTAAAAAAATCCTAAAAGTCAACCGCTGCACCACCTACCGCGCCCAATTGTGAATCTAAACCATTCTCGGATCCACTGTAACACGCATACAAAATTTCATCAAAATCGGTCCAGCCGTTTAGGAGGAGTTCAGTGACATACACATATACAGAAGAATTTTGTATATAAAAAGATATTATATAATTTACTAGCGGACCCGGCAGACGTTGTCCCGCCCTGATTATAAAACAGTTCTTGACAAATTATATACCAATATGTTCCTCATGAATCACTTTATGCACTGGTGAAAACCGCATGAAGATCCGTTCTGTAGTTTTTGAGTTTATCGCGAACAGACAGACAGACAGACGTGGTAGAAGAGGACTTTGTTTTATACTATGTAATGATGATGATATAATTTGGTCGAACTTTAACGATAGGGTAATTTATATTTCAACTAATGGCCTCAATATTTTTTAATTCAAGGTTAATAAATGATTGTCAATGTTGATTATAATTAATTGTAGGTTTCATCAGTCTCGAACAGATGGCGCTTTAAATTTATTTGTTGACAGAAAACTGTAGGACCGACTGTCATAGATATTTCATAGATGGCGCCACGTTTTTACTTTTAAATTCCTTTTTCAACTCTAGTTTATTTTACACGTATTTAATTCAATTTAACATGTAATAACTGGGCCACGGCAACGCGTGGTTGGGTAAGCTAGTAACTTTATATAAATGTAGTTATATAGATAATTTCCGTGAAAGTACAAACCTGCTAAAATGTGTCTATATATTGTTGAAGAACCATGATATCACAGGAAAGGGCGTAGATGTTGAACGGCAGATATCGTTATACGTGCTCCGAATGGTTAAATTTACAAGCGTTTCACTAAACCGAGATGGCTATCATAAAAACTAACCCTGCTCATTTGAACGCCTTATCTCGTGATGATTCTACGAACGTTATGTATTCGCTTACGAGGCGTACTCTATCTAATACCGTAGCGACATCTTTATCAAGTTACAGATAACTGTAAAATTACATTGTGAATATTCATGGCATATTATTTTAGCTAAGAAATGTTATTTCAAATGTAAAAGACTCGCCAAAAAGTTTTTTAAAACAAACATTAAAATCTTTGTTAGTCTTATGTTACTTACATATACTACTTATGTTACTTAGACAACACCTACTGTGCTTATTGGTGCTAAAATCATCCTTACTAATATTATAAATGTGAATGTTTGTTTGCTTGTTACGCTAAACTACTTAACGGTTCATCATCAAATTTTGAGTAGTTACACCCAAACAAAGGTACTATTCAAGGAGAATAGTTTAAATGTAACCGTGGACAAACGCGGGTGACTAATCATTCGAAAATCTATTTTTTTTTACTTTATTTTTGGCCACCAATCTTCCATTGTCGAGTAGTTAATAGTATTACAAGTGTCGTGTGATTATTTCAATCTCCATGTTAATGTTCTAACAAGATGGTGGCGCCCTTGTTAGAACTTTCCAGGAAAATTTTGTGGCATCTCAGAATTCATGCTCCGCGGTATTATTTTCCATTCACTTCACTTATGCACAATAACCGAATTATATTACGTAAAACACAACCAATTTTACAAAATATACAGCCAAATAATATAAGATTATGAATACAATTTTAAATCCACTACATTGCAGACTAAAATCCCGCCAAAAACTCCCCGAAAATCTATTGTCATCGACCTGTGCTAATAACTGACCTTAAATAAATATGAAGGTTATGGAACGAATGATTACTCGGAGTGTTGTATTCATAATTTGTGATATTTATTAATCTATGCTCAAGAAGTTGTCATTGACGTTATATGTCATTACTAAGGAATTTATAATTGGTGTTTACTTATAAATTCCTTGGTCATTACTTACTCTATGGAAGGAGTTTTTGGCGGGATCTTAGTTTGTCATGTCATCGATTTTATATTTTACTAGCGGCTCGTCCCGGCTTCGCACGGGTGGACAATTGTTTTAAACATTTGGGTTAAACATATGTGGATTGGCTAAAACTATCATAGTCTCGAAAATCTTGTACCCACGATCCAACCCAGAATCGAAAATCTTACAGCACACACCACACCCCAGCAACGACGCGAGCGGCATATTTTCTTTAGATTGACATTTTTAAACTCGTAAAATTTTTTGAATGCAATGACCGATTTTAATAATTCAAAAAGTTATCTACAGGTACTGAAAAAAAGTTTCGGCAGCGTATGCGATGAAAGTCATTTCATGGCAATTTTTTTCATACCTTGGATTACATGATGCCACAAAAACTCCATGGAAAGTTCTAACAAGATGGCCACCATATTGTTAGTTCATTGAAATTATATCAAGAAACTTGTAATATCGATACTCACTTGACAATGGCGGTAATAGTAATCTACTAGAAGACTGGTTGCCAAAAATGGAATGGAAGAAGAACTTGTAATACTATTAACTACTCGACAATGGTAGTAATAATCTAAAAGAGTCGTTGCCAAAAATAAAGTTAAAAAAAATGTGAAATACGGTGCCAATTATTAAGAAATTAATAAACAGAAAGCATTACTTACACTGCCCGGGTAATATGAACAATAATTCACTGATCGGACTAAGTAATTAATGCTTATTTAAATTTTATTATGGAGAAATTATTTTCGGTTATTATCGTCATATATTTACATGTATCTATGAGTAGATTTATGTTATATATCTATACCAATATTATAAACCTGGAGGGTTTGTTTGTTTGGTTGAACGCGCTAGTCTCAGGAACTACTGGTCCGCTTGAAAAAAATCTTTCAGTGTTAGATAACTCATTTATGAATGAAATAGTTATATGTTAATGTCATGTGTGTTTATTGTAACTATTTTTTTGGTATACTGTTATATATTTCTATTATAGATAGTACTTAGATGTAGCTAATTTTTTAGTTTTTTTCTCTCTCTCTCTCTCTCTCTCTCTCATTATATTGCTAATTCCGAATGTATTTGCGTGAAAATAAAATTTAAAAAGAAAAGAAAAAAAACGATTTATGTTTCGGAGCCACGATACAACACGTCATATACAACTGACGTAGAGTGCGAAAAAAAAAATGAAAGTGTCTCGCTAATAATTTCAATTTACAAACACGGTGTTCCTTCATTTTATCATAGAACAGATAAAAAATTTAACACGGTAATTAATAAGAATTATTACCGTCTTGTCGTATAGACATTTTTCCTCATTATTTTCACACAATAAACATGAATCACTTCGGTTTGTAGTTAGCTATTTATTATGCTGAATAGAGATTATGTATTTGAATATGGTAATAAAAGAATATGAGCGTGTAGGTGTGTCATACAGCTACTCGTAACACGGCAGCCATTTTGCAAATATGAACGTAAAGACTATAACACAACTAGTGTTGGTCGTCTTATTGGTTACGAAATATCGATATCGGACTTAAATTATTTATAAGCTGGAGATTTTATTAAAAGATCAAATGCTGTTGTATAACCATTATACTATATTATAGGCATATGTATTAAATGGGTAAAAATACTCGGTATTATCCGGAATATATTGTTTTCTGTAAATGTTAAAAATATCTTCAAAAACGATAATTCGATTTTACGATTTTTTTAAGACAATCTCGGTACTACGGATCAAAACACGTAGAAGTGTACATATAAAAAAATTGTGTGGTTTTATGAAACCACGATAAAAGTGAGCCTTTTTTTCACACTATAGACATTTAACTAATAATAGTCTATACACTACACGGTCAGTTGCTGCTGCGAACTATAGGCGCCGCCATATTGGCCCTGGCTGCTCTGACGAGCGCCTTTCACTTTATCCTTACTCCGCCGCCGACCATCACGCGACATGCAACACACAGACGAAAAAGTTTGAGACGATGTAATAAAAGTTTCACTTTAAAAAAAGGAAAACGGGCAAAAAGGAAGACACAAAATCTCGATTGTAAAGATTAATAAATGTAAGTATATATTTTTTTTCATAGGAGGCAAACGAACGGGTGGGTCACCTGATACTAAGTGATCACCACCGTCCATAGACCCTTGTAACACCAGGGGAGGCGCAAGTGCGTTGCCAACCTGTGTTTGGGGGAGGGGATGGGAGACAGGGAGCGTGGAAGGGAGAGGGGAGGTGGGCCTCTGGTGCTCTCACTGATCGAACGAAACGCAACAATGCAAGTAATGTTATTCACATCGGTGTTTCTGTGAGAGGGAGGTTCTACTCCGGGCGAGCCGACCCATTTATGCTGAAACCAATAATAGCTTCAGCGTGGCTCTACCACCTAAAATAATAATTAATATTAAATTAAATCCGTTCAAACATACATACAAAACTCCGGTGCTTGTATCTTAATGCTTATAACCGATCACCGTATATTTATCGTGGAATAAGTTTCCTGTCCTTATAAGCAAGCTCAATTCCCTGTTGTATGGTTATCGTATGGATTCTCACATAACCTATTGCTTCTCTGAGTGATAGGATTTCTCATGTAAAGAAATGGTGGCGTTGCAACATATGAAAATTGGTACATATTTAAATACAAATAATATATACACATTATCTTTATTTTTATGATTACTATTTATTACAATAAATAAATAAACATAAAACAATCATTTTACACCGTCACGCTATGCCGAAACAGCCAAATTTCGATATAAGTCCCGTTTACGTATAACCATTGCAACACATCGGCTACCTGCAGCACAACGCGACGATACGAGGAACTGGGGACTCATCACTACCGTGGGATCGTGAGTACTACATCATATATTTAATCCCAATTTGAAGTTACTATTCGTTCAGACCTTGAGCAGTAATCACATCTCTTAAGTTAGGTCTTAGATTCGGTTTTAATAGGCTAAGTTTTATCGTACTATTGTCTCACATCTCGAGCTGTAACCTTTTAGTTTTAGATTTAATATAAGTTAATTGTATCTTTTAACATCAATAAATCTTATATTAAAAGTGTATTTTTTGTATCTCGTTGACGCGCCTCACATAATTAGTGTATAAAAAATATAATTTATCTAAAACTTATATATCGATAAATTTGAAAAGGAAGTTATGGGCCCGTAACTATCGAGTTTGCATAAGGATTTTACGAGGCACCGTGGATGTTGAGTACAGCCCAGATTGTGACTTTGCATGTATTGCCGCGATTTACAACTCCCGCTTTCGTTAACTAATAAATGCTAACATATTGTAATGCCAAGAAAAAACGCTAAAATCCAATATTTTGAACTGAATTATAACGTTGATATTTCAGTCGGCTTGATTTTTTATTACGCCTTTATACATAATTTGAAATCTATACCTAATATTATAAAGCAGAAGACTTTGTTTGCTTGATCGCGTTAATCTCAGGAACTACGGGTCCAATTTAAAATTATTTTAGTGTTAGATAGCTTATTTATCGAGGAAGGCTATAGACTATATATCATCACGCTAATACCAATAGGAGCGGAACACCAATGAAGAATGTTTCAAAATCGATAACGTACGTATTATTTAAAAATATTATCACCTTCTACGTAAACGAAGTCGCGAGTTAAAGTTAGCGTTAGCCCAAAGTAACTATTCCACGCCGACGGAGTCGCGGGCAGAAGCTAGTACCCAATATAGATAGGGCATTTCACGTGAAGCAGACAACCAAAGAAGTGAATTAATACAATGTTTATTTGTCAAGTTATATGCTTCTAAAGAATAACCTTATTTGAAATTCGCATTTTCGGCAGTAGTTCTTTGAGTTTAACAGATTTCCAATAAAAGGTCAAACGTAGAAATTTCTATAAAAAAATAGTCCGGTGAAGCTGTTAAGACCTTGCTAGGTCAATAGCGTAGTCCGTCCGAGAAAAAAAAAACTTTTAAAAAATACTGCTCTTTATGAATTAAAATCATGCTTGATTTTTATTATTATACCAGTTTGAAAATAACGTCAATACAAAAAAATTGTAAATTCAACGGTCGCGTTTTAACTTTTCTTTATGTTGATTATGAATGAATTTACTTTACTTTCGTTATGTGCTTTAGATGAAATGCTCCACGTTTAAAAAATTATCAACTATATAATATACGCCAAAAGTAACTATAATAAATTCCATATTGTCGTAGATATATCGAGCCTCGTGCATCTTCTAACCTAGAATTATTATAGAGATGTATTTATAAACAAACGGGGTGTCGCAATTTATTACGCTATTAATTTTAAAAAAATTCAATTACTCTCAATGTATTAGGTAAGCTTAGAGAAACTGCGTATAATTTTACAAGTGTCGGGTAGAAAGTTGATTTAGCTACTGAGCCGCACGGCATAGGCATTCACAGTTCCGGGTTATTCACAGTAGTGCACACTTCTCGTTGTGCGGCTAACACTTCCTCAGCCCCCGATATCCACACGCCTCGCTCGGACTATAAACTCGATCTCGCTGAGCGCACTTGCTGGCCTACAATTTTTCATATTTGCTCCACTCCTAATAGTCACAATCTAATAGTAGATTGTTTGTAAATCTTCCCAATAAATCCTAATCCTAACTAATATATAAATGCGACTGTGAGTTTGTTTGTCACGCTTTCACGTCAAGGAATTTTGCGTACAAGCTATCATGGCAAGTAAAAAGTGACAGATGTGTGATTCCCGTTTTCAGTCGGTCATTTTAAAGAGTTACTTCTTCCTAGCGTTTTTTACTGTAATGTTATAAGTTAAAATTATACATTTGTAAACTCTGTATGGGTTTTCTTTTTTGAAGTTATACTTTTTTTTGTGCGTTAGGCAAAAATGATGAGAGTAAATTTTTGCGAAGGGCGCGCACACCGTCACGAAAAAACCGACACCCTGAAGTTAGCTATAGTCAACATTTTGTTTCTTTGTATTTGTTGTTTGTATTTCTTTGTATTAAAACTTTCAATGTATTAAATACCTTTTTTCTATTGTTAGTGTCGTTTTTTCTACAAACGTAGATAGAATAAGGCGAAAGATAAAATTTTTGAAAAGATTTTTATCTTGTTACGCCAAAGAAGTACAACTTCTAACGCGTGTACATAAGTATACACACACTTTTTTTTTAACTTTATTCTTGGTAACCAATGTCTAGTACTGCCATTGTCTAGTAGGTAATAATACTGCAAGTAACTTATGATTATTTCAATGTTCTAACAGGATGGTAGCTCGTCTTGTTAAAACTTTCCAGGGAGTTTTTGTGGCATCTCAGAATTCATGGTCCGTGCTATTATTTCCCATCCACTTCACTTATGCACAGTAACCGAACTATATTACGTATAAATGCAACCAATATTACAAATTATAGAGTAAAATAACACAAGATTATGAATAAATTAACTCCTCAGGGGTGGAGATGTGGTTGGAAAAACGATTAAGAGATCGCATTTTAAAATTTATTTTGGACGCTGATCCTCGCATTTTAAATCTTTCATAACTTTTTTTGTAGAGCCGAGGAACAAAAATTAAGTGATGAGCAAAAACGGGCAATCGATGGGCATACCCTCTACGAATTATCAAATTCTTACACGAAAAATGAAGGCCATCTTCTCGGAGATAAAATTTAATATCATAAAGAAGACACAATCACAGTTAACATAGGCTTTAATTTAGTAGAAGGAGCTTTTAAATGATTGCTTCTTCTAAAATCTATACTAATACTAGCGGACCGGGCGGACGTTGTCCTGCCTTGAAAACAAAAAAAATCCTAAAAGTCGATCGCAGCGCCACCTACCGGTTCCAATTGTGAATCTAAACCATTCTCGGATCCACTCGAACACGCACAAAAAATTTCATCAAAATCGGTCCAGTCGTTTAGGAGGAGTTCAGTCACATACACACGCACACAAGAAATATATATATTAAGATTATAAAGAGGTAAAGATTGTGCGTTTGTGACATTGTAGGGTGTAATCTCAGAAACTACTGGTCCGATTTGAAAAATTCTTTCAGTATTATATAGCTCATTTATCATCACGCTAAGAACAATAAGAGCGGAACACCAATGAAGAATGTTTCAACATTGTTTTTTTTTTCCTCTTGAGAGCTTCCGCTGCGTATTAGCGTTAGCACAATGTAGGTATTCCACGCGAACGAAGTCGCGGGCAGAAGCTAGTACATTATAAATTGAAGTCTCAATACATGCAACTTGTTCAGAAGGTACAAAAAATCTAAAAATACAATATAACTATACTATACTAGTTGTACATGAACGGGTAAAACTTGGGAAGTGAATTAAGCACTCCGAAATATCTTACATCCGCTACGTTAATACTGTTGGAAAATGTGAAATCCATTTCAATTGTGACACACAGCCACATAGAGGGTACACCTATGATTAAAAAAAAAGGTGTGTCGTAAAGACACACGATACAAGTGAAACTTTTGTATATCATGAAAATATTTTAATTGAAAAATACAACAGAAAGCCAAAGTCATGCGGTCATCCCAAGCGGTCACCCATCCAAGTACTGACCGCGCCCGACGTTGCTTAACTTCGGTGATCGGACGAGAAACGATGTTTTCAACACTCTACCCCACACGGTGTTTATCCCCATCACTTTTCGTCACGCAAAGAGGTTGCTAATTAGAATTTTAAAGCCTTTTAAAGGTTCACTTCAAAAGACTCTTGAACCGATCAGTCGTTTTCAAGTTATTCGTAGACTAACGGATGTACAGACTTACTCGCTTTCTACTGCCCACAATTTGTACGACGAACGATATGTCTTTATGTCGCGTAAATCAAAGTTGCACCGACCGTTCAAGTTTCGCTTATGCTGCCGGCGGTTCTCTTTGTTTTCCAATTTCAACTAATTTATACCCATTACCGATTGTGTTGCAAAATGTGAGGTTGTTAGGTCAAATTCAATTTCATTTATGTTTTCTCATCCGAGTTTCTTCATTCGTTTTTGCTTTAGTAGCTATTAACAAGCTTAATTGTTATTATTAAAAAGCTGGAAAGTTTTTTTTTTTATTGATAGTCGAACTTCGACCAGTGGACAAGCACTCGTCTATATAAATACAATGATAGAAATTCGCTGTTGTGCGAGCATTACCCAAATACTTCTGGATAGTTTTAATCATTTTTTTTGTATTATTATTATTATATTGACCGGCGGAATGTCAATCCGATGTCCGCAGGTTCAAATCCCGGTGTGTACCAAAGAATTTTTCGGAATGTGCTTCCTTTTACTAATTTAAATTGGTAACACTATCGGCTGACGGTGAAGAAAAACATCATGAGGAAACCTGAAATGAAAAAATATTCTTGTAGTACCATTGTATGTGGGAAAACATAGAACTGTCGATTTCTCAGAATTTGAAATCGCCAATAGGTTACTGGCTAGCGTGGTGATTATGCCCATACCTTCCTTCGGGAAGAGGCCTATGGCCCTGCAGTGGGGTCTCTTATATAATAATGATAATGATAATTATGATAATGATGATGATAGACATTTAATTCTAAACTAAACAAATTATCAGTATACCTTTATTTAATATAAATTTACTATAGATTTCAGAAACGGTTATACGATTTCAGAAGCACTGCTCGTTCAGTGTGTGTTTTGTTGCCGTAGAGAAGTTGCTTGCGATGTTGTGCTTATGTTTTTCCTCTATAGATAAAATATATTGCCAAGGCAATAAACAACGCGAGAATTTTGGCGAGATCTCTGTCATGTAGGGGATTTTATATTTTATTCATAATTTTGTGTTATTTGACTCTATTTTTTGTAAATCGTTGGTGGTGTTTTACGTAATATAGTTCGGTTATTGTGCTCAAGTGAAGTGGATAGGAAATAATAACCACCGGAGCCAATAACCACAAAAAAACTCCATTGAAAGTTTTGACAAGGGAGCCACCATTTTGTTAGAAAATCGAAATTATGACAAGACAATTGTATTACTATTACCTACTCGAAGATGGCATTTATAATCTAGAAGATTGGTTGGCAAAAGAAAATAACGCAGACGGAATTAGGTATCAATTAGTAATTAACAAAATTTGGGTGACGTAATAAAAATAATAAGTTTAACACATGTGTCCTCTATATATTTGTCGAATATAGTAGTATTCTTGTTTTATTTACCAGGTAAGCATAAATGTAAAGGAAGTTGCAACAACGGGTTTAAGACGAGAAACTCATTCGCTTGCGTATTAAAATCTCGCTATAAATGCTGATGAAAATTTAATAGCGAAGTGCAAGGTGCAGCATCAGTTCTCAGAACACACGAAGTTTTAATGCACATTCCACGGTAAACTCAAAAGTACGAGCTACATTTCTGGAAACTAGAATTTGCTATTTAGGTGTCACGACGATATTAGTTGCAAATTTTTGACGATTTTTCTTGTTTCATGATGAAATATTTAATTGCAATAAAAAATATACAAAATAAAAAATAAAGATCGAGCTTATTATCGATTCTTCTCGATAACTGTGGTGATTTCTGATCTGGTGTTAACGTTTTAACGTTCCTAAGTGAGTACATGGTTCATGCAGGAACTCTGTTTGGTAAACTATCTTTGTTCTTTTACTACTAGGCCCTGCCCGAGATTTCGTCCGCGTTGAATTGTTACTTTGGATTAACGCTAACACGCAGTGGAAGCCCTCAAAAGGAAAAAAAACGATTTTGAAACATTCTTTATTGGTGTTCCGCTCCTATTGGTCTTAGCATGATGACGTATAGCATATGGTCTTCCTGGATAAATGAGCTGTTTAACACTAAAATAATTTTAAATAGGACCAGATAAACGCTGGAAGCAGATCTGGCAGACCTCCTTATAAAATCATCATCGGACCCGACTATACTCGCCGGTGATCACAATCTCAAACATAGTCATTGGAATTCAACAAAAACCACAGCACTGACCCGGCGCATATTAACACATGCAATCAACCGAGGCTACGAAATCATAGGAAAGGATACACCTACGCATCACAGCCCCAGAATACCATCAGAAGTACACGACATAGTCATATACAAAGGACTAGTCGCGCCACCTACGCAAACAGTGCTCCCAGATCTGCCCTCCGACCACAGACCTGTTCTCTTGGAACTCTCCATTACTCCAGCAAGAGTCATGCTTCCTGCAACGGAGCAACTACTAATTACAACACCCACGCGCAAAACAGCCACACGCGAGGACGTCGACCGTTTGACAAACGACATTACCGCGTGCATCCACAACGCCTGGGATATGTCGTCACATACTGTGACACCAAATAGTAGACGCACACCAATACCCAGATATATCAAAGAATTAATTGACGAGAAAAGAAAACTCAGAATATTATGGTAGAATACCCGTTGCCCGACTCTGAAACGACTCAACTCAATGGTGACGCGCGTTAAGCTCGCTTTAGACGACCATGCGGCCAAAACCTGGGACGCACACGTCAAGAGTATAGGAGAACACCCCCTTTCAGTTCACTGCTCGTGCCGAGCACTGTCGAGAACTTCTGGACCAATCCACCCACTGATGGGAGAAGACGGAGTGTTAAAATTCGACGCCAAAGACCGGGCAGAAACCTTCGCTTCCATGATGGAGAAGCAGTTTTCACCAAACCCGATAAAAGATGAAGAACACAACAGAATGGTGACCCAATACATGGAAAACAGATTGACTGAAACCGAAACAGACGGGACCGAAGTCTACATAACACCCAGAGCGGTTCAACGCGCTCTCCAGAGATTACAAACAAAAAAGGGGATTAGACGGCATTACGAACGCTATGCTCCGCCATCTGCCGTACAAAACGGTTGCGGCGATGACGCGGCTATACAATGGTATTTCGAGATCCGGCCACTTCCCCGATGAGTGGAAAAAGGCGGCGGTAGTGATGATCAAAAAAAAGGAAAGAACCCACAACAACCCGAAAGTTAGCGACCAATTACCCTTCTCAGCACCTTATCTAAAGTGTTCGAGAGATTAATATTAGTAAAAATAAAACTTTTTATTATGATTATGAGCGAGCAATATGGCTTCAGAGAGGATCACTCAACCTCATTACAACTAGTGAGAGTATTAAACGCGATGTTAGAAAGATTCAACAAAAGGGAGCATACAGCCGTCGTCTTGCTTGATATGGAAAAAGCATTCGATAAGGTGTGGCATGAAGTGCTCTGCTACAAGTTATTGACTACCATGATCATCTCCGCCCGTCTCTACAACGCGATAAATAGTTTTCTCGAAGACAAGAAGTTTCTTGTAAAATTCGAAGGGTAAACGTCGACCGAAATAGCGGTTCGTGCAGGAGTTCCACAAAGAAGCTGCCTCTCGCCGCTCCTGTACGCCCTCTACACGAACGACGTGGCGGTGATACCTCAGAGTCATCATCGATAAGGGAATTACCTTCAGAATACATACAGAAGAAGTGATAACAAGAGCGAAAGTAGCGAGGAGAGTGCTATGGCCGGTGCTCTCTTCTAAACTCCCGCTGCGCACCAAACTACGCATATATAAGAGCTACGTGAGATCGTGCGTCACATATGCCGCCCCGCCCCGATTGCGTGCGAAAAAACCTCAAGCGCAGATTACGAGCCCAACAAAGCATGACGCTAAGAGTGACAGTCGGGGCCCCACGAAATGTGATGAACAGGACCATCACTCGCGACCTGAAGATAGAAAGCCTTGACAACTTCTTTAGAAGCCACGCTACCGGGATGTTTAAAAAGGCGGATGAATCCGCGCATGTCCGTCTCCGAAGCATAGCGCCTCTGCACACAAAACCGCCGGAGCAACCCAAAAGAGGGTCCGATATCCACGGCCACCGAATAAAAATAAGGGTGACATACAAACCACAGGTGCGCTCCCTAATCCCCAACAGGGCAGGACACGAGGAGCCGCGCCGACGAAAACTAAAAAATCAGGAAGCAAAACACTGCCAACTGATACAATAAACAGACACATCTGAACATGGTCGGGCGTCAAAACAATGGCCACCGCATAGGGCACAACCCTGAAACGGTTTCCCCGCGCCAGGCGGCGCGAGAAGAAACTAGAGAGAGAAATAGGACCAGTAGTTCCTGAGATTAGCGCGTTCATGCAAACAAACTCTTCAGCTTTATAATATTACTAGTGGGCCGGTAGAACGTTGTACCACTCTGGTAATAATAAAACCTTGACTAATTATATACATAAACCTTCCTCGTAAATCATTTTATCTACTGGTGAAAACCGCATGAAAATCTATTCAGTAGTTTTTGAGTTTATCATGAACAGGCAGACAGACGTAGCCGAGGAGTTTGTTTCATAATATGTAATTAAGTATAGATAAACCTTTTGCATATAACATCAGTACGACTGGTCTGTGTCCCTTTGCAGACTTTTGATCCGCACCCTTCTAATTTCGTTTCTAACTAAAAAACTGTTTTAAATGTATTTCAGCTTAAATGCAGTGAGAAAGACTTACGGTATTATTATTTTCCTTCACTAATATTATAATTTTAATTCCTATCACGGGTATAATGCTATGTTAGTACGTCAGATTTATAATTGAGATGATTGCCTTTAGTTCTATCTTCATTCCCGCCTTTTATGGCCATTTTGAAGGATTGCGGCGTCTATCACATTGGTATCCTGTATAGCAGAGGTTCCTAAATTTTAGAAATAACGGAACACCAACCAAATACCTTTTATTTTATGGAACCCCATATCAAATGATTACAAGTCAACACTGAAATTTATATAAGATCTTTTTAAAAGGGATGTGTAATATAATTGAAACACATTATTCTTAACTTAAAGTTTTAATCTGAGAAATGAAATTGTGTTACTGTTTTATGAACAATTATTTTATATTTCGGTCTTATTTCTGACAATTGTATGCGTATATCTGAGTTAGAATCCAATCTTGACCTGTATTTGTTTTTTGTATAAATATAAATTTGGCGGAACCCTGATGACTATTCTACGGAACCCCTATGTTCCGCGGAACCCAGTTTGGGAATCCCTGCTGTATAGTAAACACAGGTGTTGGTGTGTCTGAATATTGCCACTATAGCATATGAACAACTGTTCTTGCACTGCTTATATTCAGTTCACTGCAACCTTCGCCCGATTTTCAATACTCCTTGTCGTGAGTTTGCTCAAACTGCATATTTCGAAACGTCGGCACCTCTTATCAATTCTTCATACATTAGCCGTTCATTCTATGAGCAATACGAGCCACAAAAGTAATCTTATCCAATCCCAGGTATAAAGTAACAAATAAAAGAAATTTATACATAGTAGAGTCTTACTAATCTGGCACTATTGGAAACCAGGGGGTGTCAGATTATTGCAGTGTTTGGATTATTGGATTGTATACAATATTTGAAGGTTATACTGATGCCGGTGTGAAAGCATCTATCAGGTGGAAGAGGTGAGGGAAGGCATGAGTATCAGACTACTGAAGTGCTGGATTAGTGAGACTGTATTTTATTTCTACTAATTTATTAATTGTCATATTTTTGGAACTGTATTAAAATTACTAAGTAAGTGGTGACAGCGCCAATCACCTGTAAGAGAGATGGCATTTCTGTAAATGTTACTTCATAAAGCAAGGTTTCAAGGCGTGCTTATCAAACGGTAGAGATCAGTGAAATATCAAATAACATGTTCTAACAAATTGTCGAAATATCGTCTGAATTCCGTCTCCTTTCCACTACAGAACTACAAGGACGGGTACGCATCTCTATAGATTCACAGTAGCAACCATCCCGACAAGAACAATTAATAAGTTCGATAATTCTTATCTCTGGAGTATAGTGAATACACAATAATCCATCTCTAGTTTAGGTCGCAAATATTTCTGTAGGTAGTAGAGCCACGCTGAAGCTATTACTGGTTTCAGCATGAATGGGTCGGCTCGCTCGGGGTAGTACCACCCTCTCATAGAAAACCGACATGAAGTAACAGTGTTTGCATTGTTGCGTTTCGTTCGTTCAGTGACAGCGTCGGAGGCCCACCTCCCTTCTCCTCTCCCCCCTCCCACCCTTTCCCCCAAACACAGGCTAGCAATGCACTTTCGACTCCCCTGATGCTATTAGTGTGGATGGACAGTGGTGATCACTTAATATCAGGTGACCCATCAGTTCGTTTGCCTGCTATGACATAAAAAAAAAATTAACAATACTTAACTAAATAACGAAACATTTTTTTATAAACATATTCATTTACTCACTGAAGCCACTAAAGGACGATCAAGTGTACACATTCCCATAGGCGTATAGCTCAGAGTTTGAAGCATCAGTTGCCGAGAAAATAGCTCAAGCCGCGATGCAAGCGCTCCCGATAACGGAGTAACGGTTATCAGGCGACATATTAAGCCCTGAGTTCTTTTACCCTGGTATCAGCGAACAAAAATATTGTCTAAATAATTATTATATCTATTCATTTTATTAAAGTCCTGGTGATTAGTGGTTTATGGTGGAATATCATTTCAATGTCCGCAAGTTCGGATCGCATCATGTAACAACGAATTTTCCGGAATTCGTATACATTTACTAATTTCATTGATAACTTATCGGCTGACGGTGAAGGAGAACATCGTGAAGAAACCTGAACTTGACCTATGTTAGTGTAGTACTACTATATGTAGAAAAACATAGAGCTATGGATTTCTCAGAGTTTTAATTCGCCAATACACGTGGGCTGATAATTATGACCATATCTTCCTTCGGGAAGAGGCATATGGCCTTGCAATGGATCTCTTACAGGCTGATGATGATGTTTTATATCACCTCCTATATCATTGATAACAATGACAGATCACAAATCGATGGTATAAGACAAAACATCAAAAGGCGTTGTCATTAAAATTTAAGATAGATATATCCCCAGATCATTTTGGGAAGCATCATCTTCTTACCCTTATCCCCCCTAAGTAGGGTCAGCACAACATGTTTTCCTTTTCCATTCTCCGCTGTCAGATGTTTAGAAGAATGAAATATGAGCACTTTTTCACGAAGACAATGATTTTCTTCCAGAATGTATGCATGAGTATGATAATCAAAATTTGAGCATTTGTTTTTTTTCATCTATTAAGTTGTACAAATAATTATGTGTTTTACTTAAACCCGATCTTTATTAGATACTATAATATATTTTGATTTGAATTGTTTGTTTTCTTTCATTTTACTTTAAGGATATGCCAGACTCCATCTAGTATATAGCACGTGACATTTACTATACGGAAGGTTAGTGTCAATACCTCTTTCATAGTGTAATGGCAAGGTTCCACGACAACGAACAGCCGGAACACGTGAATCGCGCACCACAAAAACTGCAACACCAGGAAGTGTTGCCGGTCCGTTGACACTACTAGAAATGTAACAAACAAATGCTCTGTGAAGAAGATATTTCCTTAACATATATTTTTAACTCATAGAACTCGAAAATTAGCAAGAAATTTTAAAACAAAAATAAAAAATATAATATTAACAGTAGCAGAGTCCTTACATCCTAAAACGAACCAAGTCCAATTTCTTATACAACCGTAAACGAAGTCCAGTTTTTGCTGTTTATAAGATTTTTACTTTTTTTACTATGAAGATCTTTAAAAAATACTTAAAATCTTATGAGCGGCTAATATTGAACTTAGTTCATTTTGAAGCGACTCAACAAGTATCTATACATGTTTCAGTAGTTACACTCATGAGCCATTAATTCTGTTGGTGTAAATCATTCCCATTTTCGGCCAAATTGTCTCTTAACAAGGCGAGATTATGGTAAAATGCAAAGACCCACCCTCTTTCATCCAAAAGTACTTGTAGATTTTTAGAAACGGTTATTCCTAGATTACTATCACGTGCAGTTTTTATATACCAGGAGAATATAAAGTCACCATGGCTTACTGATTTCAATAATGAGAAAGTATGGCGTGACTATGAGGTGCATAAGTGTAGAGACGAGAATGACGATGAGCGGCAAACTGTAGATATCGTTGACTTGATTTACGACATCGCAAAGAGAACCATGTAGTGCTGCAAGTCGACAGACAGCCTCGTGCGGAGACACTCCGAGAGTGGGTTCGCCGTTCACTGGAAAATAATTACATCATATGAAGATGTATAAACGGCGGTAGAAGTAAGATTGGGACAGAAGTTCGCTACAAATACAGCTACAAAAATATACCCTAAGTGTTTAGGGTCAAATTTTAAATTTAATTCATACCAAGATGTATTATTTAATAATAAGGCCAGACTAATACTAATCTATAGTAATATTATAAAGCTGAAGAGTTTGTTTGCTTGAGCGCGCTAATCTCAGGAACTACTGGTCCGATATGAAAAATGCTTTCAGTATTAGATAGCTCATTTATCGAGGAAGGCTAGGCTAAGGCTAATGGGAGCCGTGCACTAATGATGAATGTTTCAAAATCGGGGTACCGTACGTATTATTTAAAATATTATCACCTTCTACGTAAACAAAGTCGTGAGTGAAAGTTAGCGTTAGTCCAAAGTGACTATTCCACGCGGACGAAGTCGCGTGCAGAAGCTAGTAATATATAAAGCAAAAACTACATTTTACACTTTAGGTGACCGAGCGACTGTCACTTTATCTTGCGTACTTTTGTAAACTATATTGTTCAATTGGGTTTTCTGGTATATACTTTCTTTCATTAAGAACTAAAACCCCCAGTTCTCAGCTTAGATACTTAGGTAACTTTTTTATGCGAAAAGGACATATTTTTTATGCTCGGACACAGCGTTGATCGTCCTAAGTTCCTATGATCGGCGAAAGAACCGGAGCTTTCGGTAAAAGTAAACATTGCGGTGAAACCATAGCATAATAGTTTTTTCTAAGCCCAAGATAGCTAGCACCAAGTAACGCATTCAAGTGTTCAAGTTGCTGTACGTGAGAGGCAGTGCACCTCTAGGTTTAGCGTGTTTACTATCTCACACCAAATCGTCGTTTAACATCAGATAGGAATGTGGGCGAAACGATAAACCTATATACCTAGTATTGAAAATAAAACGACAAATCGCGTATACAGTAATGAAAAAATACCTGATTTATTAATAATAACAGATGGTTCTCGTGACAGTGAAGAGTCTATAAACAGACTAACGTTAGACGATCGTTGTGTCTCTTTTGCAGGAATATTAATTGCAAAGATGTTCAAAGGAGATGAATTTTTCGGTTTTTCCACTGAAAAATATTAAAATATAGACGTGTATATTGTACTGAGAATAACATTTTATTTAATTCTCATTTGGATGGTATTTATCATGAAATCGTGATATGAGATCTTCTTAGATAATTTGAAATATTTTTATCTACATTAAAAATGAATTATTAAAAACGTATTCAGGTTTATTGCTGAGAACAATATTTTGTTTAAAAAAGTAAAATATAAATATCTCTTTGAGCACATATCTCATATATTTACTCTTAGTTATCTGCGAAATAGAAATTTTGGACAAGATGTTGGTGGTTTTTCATTAATCTTTGGTGTTGTTTTTTTAATAATCTAGTCTTTCGTTTTTGAAAGCTAACTGTTATAACTTCTCTTTCTTAAAGACGGAAAAGGGAAATATTAGCCTGAAAAATACACGATAAATTGATGTAAATTAACGCTTTTTTAAAGAAGTACTTACAGGTGTGGGCGACGTGTCGCACTGTTATACTGAGGGTGTCATTAACAGCTTCAAACCGGGCGCACACCGACAGCGCTGTGAAGGCAAACTGCAACTCCAGTATCATCACGACGCACCATAACAGATAAAAACCGATGTAGTTAACCACCATATTCCCTGCAAAGAATTAAATTAGGAAAAATGTAATGTCAAGTTAAAATGGCTAGTCATTCAACGAAGAAGGAATTTCTTTGAGTAATAAAGTTATAAGCAGGCATATAATAACCTAATAATAAAAAGACGTGATGGTCTACTGGTTTGACCGGTGGAATATCGATTCTACTTCCGCAGGTCCGAACCACGGAATGTACCAATGAGTTTTTCGGAATTCACGTATATTTAGTCATTTCAATTGATAACATTGTCGGCTGGCGGAGAAGGAAAACACCGTGAGGAAAGCTAAAGCTGAGAAATGTTCCTGTAATACTATTATATATAGGAAAACATAGAACTATGGATTTTTCAGAGTTTGAAATCGCCATTACGTCGTGGGTTGGCGTGGTGATTATGCCCATACCTTCCATCGGGAAAGGGCCTCTTTAGGCCTTCTATAGGGCTATCCTTGCAGTGGGTTTCTTACAGGCTGATAAAGATGATACACTAACCTACATCTAATGTCAAAAAGAACCTCAAGCTTAACTGAAGTTAATGTAGATTGTGAACAAAGTTGGAAGACCTAGTGTAGCTATGTGTGCATTTTTAAATGTCAATAGAAAAGTTAACTCTGGAAATGTCTATTTTGTGCATATTAAAACAAGGTTGTCTCATTAAAGCAGAAATATTGACAAGGGCTTTCATTTCATAAGCGGTATCTTATACATTAATACATGAAGCCAAAAGTTTGTATACCATTTTAAGCGAACTGCGCCAACGCATGAACTTGAAATTTAGCGTAGTTAAAGTTTATATGGAGGAGAAGTGCACAAAGCTATTTCTTTTCTATAAAATGCATTACAAGCATATTAAATTATTTACCTAAAACATACATTACTGCTTGAACGACACACAACATATACACGCATGTAAATGAAAACGACGTTTTCAAATCCTTCATTTTACTTTTACGTTCCAATTACCATTTGATAACCTACATTCAATATTTTTAACATGACTTGCATTCCATACCTTACAAGCCCTTTGAAATTAACTGGTTAAATAGTAGGTTAATTTTATAATATGTATTATTGTTAATGTTTCATAAGATACATTAACAATAATTTGATAAATAATTTATCTTTAGTAAATTTATGCAACCACTGAAATAATTATTACTTTCTTTGGTCTTATTGAATGTCAAAATGAACTATGGTCGAGTTCGACCACTAGGCGATCAGTAGTAAGATTAAAGAGCCCCGGAAAATGATTTTACTTATTGATATAAATTTAAAGAAACGTCGTCTGTTTATGTAACAAGATAATTTACGAAGTTCCAATGTATTATAGTAATTTCAGTTCAATTAAAAGCAAGTTCGGTCGACGCATAATAAAAACATTTGAAGTGAATCCCAACATTTAGGAAACTTTTTCAATTGTATGATTGTATTGACAAAATGAAAATACCGTGGAATTTCCATCCTGTCCAAATGTCAATAAATACGTCGTTGGTTTATGTTATGCCGAAATCCATGTCTTACCATATCAAAGTACTATCTACTCTGAGGTTTTACACATTGCTATTGTTTTTATTAAGAAGTAACTAACAAGTAAATTATCTTCATCTTCCAGGGACGCAAATCTTGCAATAAACTATTACATTGTATAGCAGTTTAGTAACCAGATATGATAAGATAACTTACAATGCCTATTTGATTTCTCCCCTTGCATTACATAAAAACAGAAGTCATCTACGATCAATATTAGGAAGCACATGAGGATTGCAGACAGTATTGCGCATAACTTTCGTTCAGTCTTAACGGAGTACTCGCCTCCTATGTTGTTGTCTACCTGCAAAATATTATTAGTTAGAGAGATAGAGAGAGAAACCCCTTTGTGATTTGGTCTCTTTTTATTACAATTTTTTTAACTTTGTGGATTTGAGCGTGGGACCCCAATCTCATATGATATTAATTGGCACTGCTGTCTAAAATGGTAAGCATGCTAAACGGTAAGTTAACTAGGCAAATTTAGAAACAGTCTCACAACTATGGTATGATTTTACCAACTTTCTTCTCGCGGCTAACTACAGGAATTCGAACCTACATCAATGGACACAGTGTACGAGCAAACTACCATTCGAGCAAGCAATCATCGCTTAGGCAGAGAAGCATTTCTATTCCAGTTTCATGTAATGAGAAGTCAAAAAGGTAACGTACTTGGCAAAGATATAATACCATTAGGTACTTCGGATCAAATTTTTTAAATAATATATTAGCGAATCCATCACTAGAAAATACCCTGGAGCATTGTATACCTTTATGGGTAAGGACTCACAAAGTGGATTTTACCTGCGTCCACAGCGGTCGCGGGCCCGCAGCTTCTGTAGAATGCAGATATATGTGTAAAAAATTAAAGCACATCTCACAACGCGTTTTACGCCTGTGGTGTGCGCGGTTGTTTGTGGATCCCGCTGCACTGGCGGGCAATTAAGTAAACTGGCGTGGGCCGCGACCACCCGCAGCTTCGGCGGGTTACGCCCGCGCACTCTACGTTTGGTTGGGTGGCGACAATGGCGGTCTGAACCTCAACTGATTATTTAACCACCCGTCTTGCAATCATCACCCGCGACGGCTGCGTAACCGTGTAAATAACCGGTCTCGTGAGTTTAGAAGTAAAACCGCAGTTCCACAACCGGTGCGGACGCGAGACAAAATCACTTCGTCAGTTCTTAGTCTAAACATTTGTTTAAATGTCAGTAGTGCTAATTCTTTTAAATAGGTATAAAACTTGGAACATGTCTTAAAAAATATATTAAATGCTAGAACTACAGCCCTATGTTCCTAGTATTACTATCATAGGAAATATTTATAACTAGCAGGCCCGGCAGACGTTGTCCCGCCCTGATTATAAAAAAATCCTGGACAAATTATATACCAAAATATTCCTCGTGAATCACTTTATCTATGGGAAAAGATAGTGGTGTTTGGTTTATCGCGAACAGACAGACAGACGCGGTAGGGGACTTTATTTTATACTATGTAGTGATGATCGTATCGTATTCATTAACCTACCTATACCTGCGCGTTGGTCTTTGAGACCGACAATATACACTTGACTCCTTGTTTTAAAGCAAATCCCTGACGGTTTGACCTCTTCTGACCCCCAGTAGCTGCATGGTTCATGACTTCAAATAAATACAGTGTGAATATTCATGCATATGTTACATGCATATGCACATGGCGGAAATCGGTTCGCCAGGCCGACGCGCACGCATAAGAAAATTACAACTGAAATAAATTCTTTGTGGCTAAATCTAGCTATAGATATTATTAAAAAAGATTTAAATAGAGTTATGTTATCTCACCGAAGCCATACTCTCCATAAAACTGAGCATGTTCTTCATCCGTTTAGGTGCACCGTAGACACCTGCACCCGCCGTCACGACAACCACCAACACGTCGCAAGTTGACACCATTTGCGACATCTTAGAAGTCATGCGCACTGAAATCTCCACACCAACGTTTATCTCAGCAGCTAGTCCCAATATTGTACATGTAACTGAAAATTATATCAAGGATTTTAGTACCTCATAATGATCATCATCAGCCTGTAAGTGATTACAGGATTACAGGATTCAGGATTACAGGCCTGTAAGTGATTACAGTGATGAAGAAGCCATAGGCCTCTTCCCGAAGGAAGGTATAAACATAACAATCACGCCAGCCCACGATGTCTTGGCGATTTCAAACTCCGAGAAATACACAGTTCAATATTTATCCCCCATACGCTGATACTGCAAGAACATTTCTCAGATTGAGGTCTCCTCGCGTTGTTTTACTTCACCGTCAGCCGATACAGTTACCAATTTAAATTAGTCAGTGTACGCGAATTCTGAGAAATTCTATGGTACATGGCAGGTTTCAAACTTGCGGATATCGGATTTGATACCGACCACCACAACTGCTTTTTTTGTTTTATTGATTTTAGAGCATAACAATCTATCCTGAGTTTAAATAACGATGGGACCTACATGCTAAAGCTACAAGAAGAACTAACTCTTAAGTGCAACTGCTGGAACACATATATTATGCGTGGCGACAGATTATTAACTTCAGGGTAGTTTACTTAGACGTGCATTAAAGTAAGCCTTACCACCGTGCAATGTACTTATAAAGGTGTTTTTCTTAACTGCTGGCTCCAGTTTATTGAAGGAAGTTGAGTTCTAATTAACATCGATCAACGTGGTGTCCAAACAAGATACTAGTGATCCATCATTGCTTTACATTAATCTCATAAGTTTTATTACGAAATCAAAGGATACTCAGTTGCTCAGAACCCGGCGGACGTAGTCCCGCCCTGATAATATAAAAACCTTGACAAATAATATATCTAAACCTTCCTCATGAATGACATGACAAACCTCATGACAAACAACCGGCCAGACAGAGAGACAGACGTGGCAGGGAACTTTATTTGATAATATGTAGTGATAAACATGAGTGTGAAACACCGCTATGAAGTTTTAAGAAATTCTAAAGAAGAAGTTAACTTTGATATTACAAAATATTAACTCACCTAAAATAGTGACCAGAACGTAACTGTAGACACACATAGCATTAGATATGGTGACAATGAAACCGCTGGTATGAGACTCGAATCGTAACGGCGCCAACCCGAAGAAACTTGATATCTGTACAATATCGGATTAGCTAATTGCGACGCGACGCAGTCACAAATGAATGTTTAACTAATATAATTTGTTCATCGCTAATTGCCCATTTTGTGCGCTTAAACGGAATCTTGTTTAACATAATTTTTGTAGTACTAGCTTTCTAGCTTTATATGTGACGGGATTTCCCATCATCAATTAGGAACCAACAGACTTACAAATCTATCAAGTTTCTAACTATTTGCAAAGACCTATTTAAATTTGAAGGAAATCAATTTTCGAAAATCCTTTCTGGACATACCTACTACGTTATATGATAGTGGATTTTTCAACTGCTGTGGATAAATAGGTGTTTGTAGACACACACACACCATTTTTAAATATACATACTTTGTCCAGTCGGGATCATATATTTATTAAATTATTTAATGTCATAAAAGTTTTTTATTTTATTTATTTTACACCTTATATTAAACAAACACTGCATTATATTATTTAATTTCATTTGTTGACGTTGGTTTTTAATATTATACAATATGGATGCCAACTATAGAACATTGAACGTTGAATTATTCAACGTCTGCAATCACATCGTTCGATAATTTTGTTAAGCATGTGATCGCTAATCTTAAGACATTTAACAGACCTTGAAATTATGACTCTCTGACTTGTATCTATATCAGGACTAACAAATATTGGTGACTTTAATATTATGCCCATGCAACACGTCAAGGGAGTGAATAGTGAATTGTATCGAATTGCGATCACTCCTCTCTCCCTTTATATTGCCAATTTCAATTGACCTCTGTGCGAAGCCAACAAGTTTGAAAAAAAAACCTATAGAACGTTGGGAGGTTATCGCAACCGACGGAGATGGTGAAATAAGGTTTTTTCACCTCAACTGTTTTAGATTTGATTGCCTTTCCTTCATCTATTTATGAGAAAAGCTATTTACTTCCTTCACATCGCAATAGATACAAAAAAATTATAAAGAAAAGGACTTACTCTTAAAATGAAAGCGTGTGCTCCGCCTACCACACAATCAGTGGTATTTGATTCTTCACTTCCAGGTTCCGTGGTCGTAGGGAGAGAATTATCAGGATCCACCTTAGTTGATTTTTGACCTGAAATGATCATTTAAGAGAAAGTTTATTGCAGAGTTCGTTATAAGACAGGATTATAATTAAATATTATTATACGTCATTAGTTTATGTCATTAGTATATGTCATTTGTTCAATTGTAAGTTTCAACATTAATACTGAATTAATATTTGTTGTAGTTCTCTGTTCCATGTTTGTGCAAAAATCATGAGATTTATTTAATATTAGCTGTGACCGCGATTCCGTCCGCGTGGAACCTAATATAAAAACAGTGATTATAGAGTCATCTAAATGTATTAAGTCCATTTACTTATTTACTTTTCTTTGGTACCGAAGTCACATCGTCATTAAAATTACAATAACTTTTGATAGACTGAACCGAGTTTAATGAAACAAAAACTAAATGTTCTTCGAAGATAGGCTATGTTATTTTCTTGGTGAGGTTTTCTCGTGAACGCAGTAATTTAGCAGTGATGCGCGCTTATACAAACAGACATTTCTAAATATGATTGAAATGTGTTTTGTTACTTATTCCAAGACACCTGCAAAGATGTAAAAAGTACAGACAAGTTAGATTTACATTCGTATTATATGTATAGACTATCAACCACTCCCGACTTCGTACATGTTTTATAACAACATAAACGCTAGCACTCTCGTATAATGTAGCTTTCTAGGAAAGCAAGTATTTTTTTAAATTCGATTACTTGTTCTGGATATTACCGCCTATATCCAATATATACCAGGTGAAGCGGTAAACACTCGCAGTATTCTAAGCTATACTTCCTGGTCACATTTAACATATAAAATAATAATATCAAAACAAATATTAATAAAGAACAAAGAGAATCTTAGTTAAAGTTTGTCCAAAGACTTCTCTTCTCTCTAAGACTTCTAAACACAAACGTAATAAACCTAGGTGCAATGACCGGTGCCCAAAGCTGAAAGGGGCGACCCGGAGTTAATGACCTTCGATAATAAAACGGACAATAAACCCTTTTGTTTTGTTCATGCCGCTCCCAAGTTCACTTTCTAGTGAAAATAATATCACCCGTTGGTCACTGACACTGTGCTTTAACATAGAAGCGTAGAGGATTGCGTATAATTTTTGTATTTTTCTAGATAATTACGTCAAATATATTTTAAATTATATTAATTACTCGTCACTTGCGGCTCTGCACACGTTTTTTTTAATGTATTATAGAAATGTAAAATTGTAAGTAGGTGTGTACATTACAGAAATACTTTTTCAAAAACATTTGTAACTACGACACGCACGCCAACTGTAACATGTAACGTGTACATTAGACATGTGAATACGAATAGTATATCGAATGGGATGGGATTTATCATCAGCAACATATCTGGAACTTTAACCAATTATACCACCCTCAGTGCTCACTAACACTATATAAGAAAGTAATGAAAATTTTAAACTATACATTATCGAACAATACGTGTTAAAATGTTTATTATATAGATATAACATATTGCCCATATTGTCGATATAATTGTGTTATTCTTATACGTTGCTATTATCACTGAATTATGTAGATACAAACGCGGTAAATAAAACAAAATGACCGCCAAATTGACCAAAATGATAATATAATTCAAATTACTTACATTTATTCTTGGACTTCAGTACAGCGCACGTCTCACGCGCTTGTTTACAGTAAACAAATTATTTTTGATCAATTTCACACGAACGAATGCACAGGTAACAGTTAATCACTACATAGTATAAAACAAAGTACTCTGTTCTGTGTGTTTATCTGTTCACGATAAAGTCAAAAACTACAGAACGGATTTTCATGCCGTTTTCACCAGTAGGGGGGAAGTTTTCATGGGGAAGGTTTAGGTATAATTTGTCAAGGTTTTTTTATTATCAGGGCGGGGCAACGTCTGCCGAGCCCGCTAGCTTAAAATAAAATAGGTCATTAGTTATTTATCTGCCAATGAAAATCTCGTGAAAATCAGTTCAAGCATTTCGGATATTCCACTGCGGCCGAAGGCGAATAAAAAACCTAAATTACTTTTTATGAGGTCTGCTATCTACCAGTGAATATCCCGTGAAAATCGGCCCAACCATTTTGGAAATAGCAATGCGGACGAAGCCGCGGACAAATAAAATAGAATATGGCAACCGCTATAAATTCGGCTATCTGCCAGTAAAATTCTCGTTGAAATAGGTCCAGCCGTTTTGGATATTACCCGGAACAAACAAACAAACAGACAATATATAATAATATAAATATATCAACCGGATATAAAACAATTTTTTTTGTTATTTGTAGCTATATCCATTCACCAAAAAGTTATTATTTGTTTTTACAAACATACGCTTTATTATTTTTATAATGCGTAATAGATTGCAAATAAAAAATTGGAAACAAAACTAACGTCGAATAAACTTTTTGAATAGGAACACAAAATAATCTTTGAAAATGTTTGCGATAGAAACTTACCACGTTACCATAGCAACGTATATAATACTAACGCTAACACGCAGTGAAAGCGATCAAAACGAAAAATATGCCCGATTTTGAAACATTCTTCATTGGCGCTCCTCTCCTATTGGTCTTAGCGTGATGATATATAGCCTAAAGCCTTCCTCAGTAAATGAGCTATCTAAAACCGAAAGATATTTTCAAATCGGACCAGTAGTTCTTGAGATTAGCGCATTCAACCAAACAAACAAACTCTTCAGCTTTATATATTAGTATAGATTTATTATTTATAATCATTATTAATTATTATTATAATTATTTATTATATTTTAAATAATTTAGCTGTAAAGACCTTGCCAGGTCAATAGCATAGTCAGTTCGAGAAAAAAAATTTTTTTACATACCTACTTTTTTATTATTTTAGGACGAGAATTGAATGCAGACTATCCTCCATAAATATTGCTACTGTCTAAACTTTCAGCCTGTATATGGCTAGAATTTATCATAAGTCCTTATATCGTAATTTACATGGAGAAAAAGCATATAAATAAAATACGATTTTCTATGCTGGAATAATACACGTTTGCTATTAACATATCAAACATTTGCCGTGTTATTGTGTGCGTTTAATACGAAAGTAGGCAAATTTTTTTTGAAAGCAAATATTCAATACGTATTTAACTTTAAAGCAAGTATTTAAATTTTTTGTAATACCACCGTTAATTTCTAACATTCAACCAACAAATCCACTCAGTTCACCAAGAGAAAGACGTATATATCGTCTATTTATCCCGTTTCCTTTAGTTTTTCCGAAGATAAATATTGGTTTCTTCTTCTATTTTATTTTTGGAAACCAGTCTTCTAGTAGACTATTACTGCCATTGTCAAGCGAGTATCGATATTACAAGTTTCTTGATATAATTCCAATGTACTAAACAAGATGGCGATGGTGGCCATCTTGTTAGAACTTACCTGGGAGTTTTTGTGGCAAGTCAGAATCCATGCTCCGTGGTATTATTTCCGATCCACTTCACTGGAGCACAATAATCAAACTATATTACGTAAAGCACCACCAATATTACACAATATAGAGCCAAATAACACAAGATTATGGATAAAATATAAAGACCACTACATGACATTTCAAGATCCCGCTAAAAACTCCAAATATTGATTTCGTCCGGTTAACAAAGAAAAGTTATTAATGTTTACGTTGCAATGTTCGCAGGAGGTTATCTGTTATATTGCGTTGTACAGTTTCGTCGATGCAACGCAAAAGCTTACCGACCAAAACACTTATATATTATCATTATTATTACATAGAATAAAACAAAGTCCTTTACTGCGTCTGTCTGTCTGTTCGCGATAATCTCATAAACTACTGAACGGATTTTCATGCGGTTTTCACCAGTAGATAGAGTGATTCACGAAGAAGCCTTAGATTTATACTTTGTCTATATTTTTTTAATTATCGCGGCAGGACAACGTCCGGCGGGCCCGCTTGTTATTATATAATTTACTACAACTATTGGCTCATTTTATTACTTGCCTGATCCACATCCCACATTGTTATAGTTTTTATACAATTAAACTTTTGGATCGATATCAACAATATTTTACATCGTATTTTTGAAGTTGAATTTCTTATGGTACGGCAGGGAAAATTTTTCATCAAGCAGGCAAACTTAACGCATCATGTACTTGTATGTACGTGTGAGTATGTATAAGTGTATGTATAATATAATAATATATAACAAAGAAGTTTCATTAGGACTGCGTGTGCACATTGATAACGATTTCTTTTAATTTCAAGATATAAAAAAAAATCAAGACAAGCTCTTACCTTACCTTGATTATTTAAAATTTTGTATTAAGCAAGTAAGCAGCACTTCCTGAATGCATATTATATACTAGCTTCTGTCCACGACTTCGTCTGCTTGGAATAGTTACTTTGGGTTAATGCTAACTTTAACTCGCGACTTCATTTTGCGTAGAACGTAAAATATGTTTATATATAATATATAAATAGTATATTTTTAAACAATTCGTAAGTTAACCCTGATTTTGAAACAATCTTCATTAATGTTCCGCTCCTATTGGTCTTAGCCGATGTTGTATAGCCTATAGCATTCTTCGATAAATTAGCTATCTAACATTGAAAGATTTTTTCAAATCGGACTAAAAAAAAAAAATTATAAATGGGGGAGGGAATTAAAAGAAAACGGGGGAAAAACGAAGAGAAGAAGGAAGAAATGAGGTTATCTTTTATAAAAATAAAAAATTTATATAAAAAGAAAAAAATGGGGGGGGGGGGGAAAACGGAAAAATAAAAAAAAAAGAAAGAGTGGTTTAAAAAAAAAAAAAAAGAAAAGGAAGAAAAGAGTAGTTCCTGAGACTCAGCCGTTCAAGCAAACAAACTCTTCAGCATTATAATATTAGTACAGATTAATTGTTCGAAAGAAAGAAAATAATAATATTTATAGTATAGATTTAAAAAAGTATGGTGAAAGCTATGCGGTAATGCCGCGTCCAATAAAGTGTTATTGCTAGTGAGCTGGGTGTGTTCCACCGTTCAAATATATGAGCCTTATTTTTAAAATGGCTATTCTGACTATAAATACTATTATTTTAAAATATGAATAACAAACTATGAGAAATAATTAAAATAAGCATTAGTACTAATTACTTGGCGCACCTAAAACCGTCGTGAATTTATGTAAAATTTCGTAATATGAGATCACTTTTATGTTTTGTCTTTTGGCCACTAACTAGTTTATAAAGGGTTTTCCAATAAGGGCGGGACGGTTTTAGGTGGTAGAGCCACGCTGAAGCAATTACTGATTTCAGCATGAATGGGTCGGCTCGTCCCCCGTACTACCACCTGACCCACAGAAACACTGACGTGAAATAACAGTGCTTGCATTGTTGCATTTCGTTCGGTCAGTGAGAGCGCCGGAAGCCCGCCTCCCCTCCCCACCACCTCACTTCTCCTCTTCCCCCAAACACAGGCTAGCAATGCACTTACGACTCCCCTGGTGTTGCTAGTGTCTATGCACGGTGGTGATCATTTAACACCCGGTGACACGTCAGTTCTTTTGCCTCTTATAATAGAAAATAAAAACGATTTTGGCAGCCTGTGGTGAGTAACTCATATGTAACTTGCTGCTAAATATTCAATAATGGATGCCAAATCACCATGACAAGTTACATGAGTGAACTGCAAAATGGTATTTGATTGAAGAAGGCGTTATATAATAATTTACATGTATAATAACTATTAATAATGCCTATAGTATAATAGTAATATGCGAGCGGACGCTCGCATCGGAAGAGACAACATCGATCTGAAAATGCTCCGTGAAGGAGCGAAACACGTGTAATCGATTGTGGTCATTAAACCTTTATCTTCAATATATTTTAATCAATTATATATAATCTTCTATGTATATCTATAGTCTATCTATACATATAATAAGAATGTAAATCTAACGTGTCTGTACTTTTTCGATTTTCGTCAAAAACATTGTTGCAGGTGTCTACGAATACGTAATAAAATACATTTCAATCATTATTAGAAATAGAGCAGGCATCATTGCTAAAGTTCACGATAAAACCTCATTTTATTAGTCACTGTTTTTAACCGACTTCAAAAAAAGGAGGAGGTTATCAATTTGACTGTATTTTTTTTTTTAAGTTTGTTACCTCATAACTTTGGACTGGGTGAACCGATTTTGATTATTCTTTTTTTATTTGAAAGCTGGTACTTCCCGTGTGGTCCCATTTTAATTTGGTCCAGTTCCGACAACGGCATCCAGTGCAAAACCGTATAAGTTTTAAATTTGCATTAAGTATGTACACGACAAATAGACGAATAACTCAATATCACGCTAACCGATTTCGATGATTCATTTTTTATTGGAAAGGATGTACTTCAAGGGTAGTTTGATGAGAGTTTGGTTAGGTTCTGATTATGGGATCCGTGACAAAGTAAGAAAATGCAAAACCGTATAAGTTTTAAATTCGCATTAAGTATGTACACGACAAATAGACGAATAACTCAATATCACGCTAACCGATTTTGGATGATTCATTTTTTATTGGAAAGGATGTACTTCAAGGGTAGTTTGATGAGAGTTTGGTTAGGTTCTGATTATGGGATCCGTGACAAAGTAAGAAAACTTTCAAGAAACGAGCCTACTCCTTTCTTAAGGGCCGGCAAAGCATCTGTGTTTCCTCTCGTGTCGCAGGTGTCCATGGGCGGCCGTGATCACTTACCATCAGGTGACCCGTATGTTCGTTTGCCACCAATATTATAAAAAAAACTCTTCAATTCTTAGGAGCCTATTGTGCTTATGTTCGTTGCTGTGTTGCAACATGACGCAATCATTTTATTTCCTTACTTAAGGTGTATTATGTGTGAAGCGATGGTAGCCGAGTTGGTGGTAGAAACTATCGCGGATTATTGATAAGGTTGCGTTCGTACCAAACGTTACTTATTGTAAAACCAATTGAAACCATATCGCATACCATACCGCAAAAATGCGCATATTTTAATATACTTAAGGCGGAACGGAGTTCGCGGGCACTGCTAGTAAAATATATTTATGTACACTAAAAATGGAAAAATAAAGTAAATTTAAAAAAAATTTAAAAATCATATCATCTACATAGGTACAAAGTTTAAGTCCATTCTCGCGTCTTTGTAATACATTTCTACCTGGAACAAATTTGAAATTTCGGTTAGCACCGACTTCCAATACATCTCTAGGTAGCACACATATTCATATGTTTTATTTAATTTGGTTAATTTGAAAAACTATTTATTTTCCGCTTTTTAGTGCCTTATGGGTTTTTGATTGATATTGAAGTTGGTTAATACTTTTTTTTGAAAATTTATTTACATTAGGTTCCAAGTGGACGGAATCGCGGGCACAATTAATATACACTATAATTCCTCTGTACGTGTGTATGTGACTGAACTGCTCCTAAAGGGCTGGACCGATATTGACGAAATTTTTTGTGGTGAACAAGGTGGATGCTTGCTTGAATCATCATGAATGCTTTAGATTCAATTGGACCCGATAGATGCCGCTGAGGTCTGATTCTAAATTTTTATTTTATTTTCAGAACAGGACAACGTCTGCCGAGCTCGCTATTAATTATATATATTTTATATTTACAGTTACATACCAACAGTGTCAACCGCCGTTAGGTAAAACCGTTGAAGGGCCGCGTTTTTAATTCTTTTTGTTGTATTAGTTACTAATATATCGCTATCTTGCTTCTTTCCTAATTCAGATTAACGTTTTCAAGTTAACCTCGCATAAATAAGATCAAACGCTCTTTCATTTCCATTATAAGCAATTCCAAGCGGAACTGCAAAGTAACGTATATAAAATTCATGTCTAAATGGTAAAATTTTATTATTAAAAAAATTCGGCAAGCATTTTACCGCAGATGCGGTGGCCCGTCAGAGTTATATCTGAAACTTTTGGTTGGCCAAATTAGAGACGACTGTTTCGATGAACAATGATACACGACATCGTCGAAGACACGCAGGCACGTCGAAGAACATATGCAGAAGAACCGGGTGCAGTCGATTCCTCACCGTGTGCACAAGATTTCGATTTTTCACTCATTTTCACTTGGCGTTTGCGTCAGAACTTTTTTTTTTATGTGACTGGGAGAATTGTCCCCCCAGTCTTCGGAGCTCCTCTGTCGTGGGTGGGCAGAGACCTTTTATACCCAGAGTTTCTACTATTTATTACTATGTTATCTTTGCTTTTTGTTCTATATCTTTTTATTTCTGTTTCGTTTTCTGTTTTCATTTTATTTCTTCTTTGTACTGTCTATATTGTAATTTTCTGCTTACTTTTAATATGTGTCTATTTATTTGAGTTGGATTATTTAAGTTATTGTTAAATTTTAATTATTTGTATCTATTTGTTTGTATCTGGTTTCTTATTTAATAATAGTTATATTTATTATCGGTTGTTAATTTATACTTTTATTGTTGATTTATGAATTTTGATTATGAGTATTTATAAATTTATTAATCACTAGCTGACCCGTGCAACTTCGTCTGCACCAAATCGGTTATTACCGGTTTCAATTGTATTTTTAAACGCAAATAATCTTAAAAAACCTAAAACCCTATTGCAGCGTTATCCAGCACTTCCAATCGTGAATCCAAACTATCCAGGGACTCACTCAAACATATACCCAGTTGGTATGTGACAAACCTTTTAAAATAAGCCTAGAATCTGTTCGCAGCATTACCTAAAGTAGTGTCATCAAAGTGAAGATCAAAACTAACTTACATATATTGCCGATAAATGTCTTCCCAGTACCCCTTGTAACTTCATTACGTAACATACTGTAAAAATTGAACTTTAGCTACATTCAATTTCCATTTTGTTTTAGTTGTTTGTTTTATAAGAATTTGTAAAGTATACGTGAAATCTGCATTCAATTTTAATTTGGTCACATTTATTTTACTTTTGACATACAAACCACCTTTTTTACTGAGATACTGAACTTGGGATAATATACCTTTCTAACAGTGAACGAATTTTTGAAATCGGAC